>JARQZJ010000092.1:11425000-11792839 GCA_030704895.1 Henosepilachna vigintioctopunctata | reverse complement strand
AACTGATTTACACATATATTAAAAATAATACTGCATGACGTACGTTCATTGATTCACCTTTTCCAAATGCTACGTGCAGACGTGCAAACTACGTGAAGTCTGCACGTAGCATTTGAAAAAGGTGAATCTTACCTGAAACTGTACGTCATAGTATTATTTTAACTATATCATGTAATTTGATTCAACAATTATTTTTTAATTCAGTATGTACACTACAGTTTAATGCCGGTTCCGAACGGTCAATAGACTTGTAATTAATATACATTACCCTGAAAATTTTCATCATCACTAAACTACTGAAATCATAGATAAGCATGAAGGCATACGCTGTAGACTTCATTTCGACGCTTCGAACCTTGAGAATGCTACAGGCACCACCAGTCTAGGTGTTCTTCTCAATGGGTTTAAGCCATGAAGAACCGCAATCGATGAAACTGAAAACACTAGAGAAATGAAGATATTATTAAGAATCATCTATTATATATATATATATAGTGTATATATATAGTAGGTGTGAAATCTAGTAGTACAGAAACATCAAGAATAATGATGAAAAACTTTTCAAGAAAGAATGAGTGAGCAGGAAGTTTCATCATCATTCATTTTATTTTCCGTGCAAATGATATGAACAAAGATCCAGGAATATTTTTCAAAGAAAGTATATATATAGTTCACTTGTGAAATTTCTATACCAAATGTCGGAAATAATTCGAACGAAACTTTCAAAGAAGATTTCTCCACAAATGTTGTGAAAAAACAATAATTTCATCAATTGAGCAGTGATATTATCAATTTTCTTTACACGATAAATTGTTCAGTTGCCTTCGATAACATGCCACATTTGCAGTAATTTTTGATGAGTTACTTCTTTCAGTATTTGAAAAGTATTTACATCAAGTACTAGAAGTTCATACCAATATATTTGAATATTCGAATGAGATTAAATGTGAAAATGATATAAACGTATTCCAGTTGAACCATCACGTAGTAAAATTTACTCATTTGTATTCTATGAAAATATTTGTTGTTCAGTTTCTTTCATATTCTGCAATTTCAAGTATTCAGAAGAATAAATACTGTGCTTAGAAATAATGATAGATAAAGTATTGACAGCTCATCATCAGTGAGCATAGAGTCAAATAACAGTGAGAATTTCATAATTTTGTCCAAAGTCCAAAATCTGTCTCATCCATATAAAAATCAATTTTTATAAGAATGATTTGTGGATCTGGATTTTTGGACCATTATTATCGAAAGTATTTCATGTGTTTTAGATTTCAAATCCAAAATATCTGATATAATAATTGATTTATCAGTCCAGAAGCTCTTTCAGAAAGTTCCTCCATAATTAAGATAAAATATATCAAAGTAATCTCATAATAATCTTAATAAATATATATGTACATATGTACATATGGCTTTGATTGTATTTCAGGTTATTACACATGTAATTACAGATTTTACTCTTTGTTCTTTTCTCAGTTTGTCATTCATCAATATGTATTATGATATCTTTGTTATCTCAATCATACTAAAGAGATATAGAAGGGAATGTTAATTAATTAGTTACAATTTGTAGAAAAACATCTGACATAAGTCAATAAACCAACTAAAACGACACAAAAAGTCATCCAACAGTTATTTGTAATATTAAGGCGATAATGTCAAATTTCTAAAGAAACATATATAAACAAACTCATAAATCGAGATTAAATCAAAGAACGTGTATAGTGTGAAACATCAACATACTAATCATCATTGACACAGAGAAATAATTCATGATAATTCGATATGCCTAATATTGCCAAATTTGGTCGAGGCTCATACAACGTAATATATATGGTAAATACAAGGAAGGTTTCCTCAATATCAGTTCTTTTGTTGATTTTATTAGGAGTATTCTTGATATATCGCATCTCCAAGCATAGGTTCTTTCATATAGGTGGATTCAATGGAGAGAATTTCTAGTTCTTGAAATGGAGAGTGATGGTTTCAGAGAAGATGCATGATTTGTAAGTTCGTAATCTTTGAGGTTGTAATCTTGCATCACTTCTATGGATAGCTAAATCGTCTTTTTAAACATTGGGTCGTCTGAACGATGTAAACTGGATTGACAGCCATTGCACCTCATGAGATAAATGCAATCCGACTTGGCTAGTGTTGGTGTTGCACGTATTTCAACTTGCTAAACAGGTCACGGACAGAAAATGGATTATGTCTAGCCACTTTCACATTAGAGACACCACCAAGAGTATAGGTCAACCTCTGTGTCAATCCATGAATGGCTTAAACGAAACAAACCGATGATATCCTGAGGGGGATGTCATCGTTAATAGTGGTGTTATCAACAGACCTGGAAGAACAGCTCGTTGAAGAGTGCTGGACATCTTTCGCCAGAAAAGATCTCGTGTATCCATTTTCTAAGAATATATTCAAGAACCTGATTTCAGCAGATCTAAGAAATTGAGGTTGACATATATATCTAACCCTATGTAACATCCGTTTAACCAAGTTAATTTTTATAGTCCCAGTATGATCAGATCCCCGCGTGAATATATCTTCCCCATAAAGTCTTTTTTGGAACCAATCCAGTTTGATAATAATTTTCATCGTTCTTATTACCTTTGCGTCTAAAAAGGGATTGTGTCTAAAACGATTTTGAATAATCAAAAATTCTCTCCATTGAAACTAACTATAAGAAAAGAATCTTTTTGGATATGTACTATATCAAAGAATACTCCTAATAAAACATCAACAAAAAAACTGATATTGAGAGCCTTAGTTGTGTTTGCATAGCTACCTGTTATCATTGGATGAGCCTGGCGAAATTTCCAATGGATAGGACCATCATCATGTTGTGATTGTTTTTCTGTGTCAATACAGATTGCACGTTGGTCTTGTGTCATACTATACATTCTATGATTTAACCTCGCTTTATGAGTATGTTTACGTTGTCTTACGTTGTTGAGCTCTGTCGCCTTTATATTGCAAATAACTGTTGGATGACTTTTGTGTCGTTTTTGTTGGTTTATTGACTTATATGTCAGATGTAGGTTTCGTTTTTCTTCAAATTGTAACTATTTCATCAACACCTTGTCTGTATTTTTGGTGTTTCTTTCTTGAAAAAAACGGAATTGTGTTAGAAAATATGAAATTTATGACGACTATAAATTTAAATTAGTTCTGCCCCCCACCTCTTGCCGATATCAGAAAATAGTTCTGAAAGTCATATCATTATAGGAAACAATCACTAGACACACACATATATATATATATATATATATATATATATATATATATATATATATATATATATATATATATATATATATATTAAATATATAACAATATTGAAGTAGGTATTAAGGTATAATATTAAAGTTTGAGCAAAAATCAAATCGTCAACCTTGAGTAAAGAGTGAAGACAGATGAACGGAAGAAGGAGCATTCAGAGAGGATGAAGCGTTTTTGGGAGCAAAAAAGATGAAGCAAAAGTCCTAATGATTGCGAATTCAGAAGTTCGATCGCTCTCCTCGCCAGGATCAATCAGAAATAATAATAATAATATATAATATTGAATAAATTTTCGACCGGAGATAATTCAACATTCCATCGGTATCATCGGAAAGCGGTCAGTGAAAATTGAAATCTCAATTATTCTCAATATTTCCCCATTTATTTGATGGCTTCTTCAGGAGAAGCTCACAATGCTTTTCATTGTAAAAATAATAACTTAACAACATAACCATCAATACTTACAGATATAATTCACTTAAACAAATTCTGAACAATAACAATAAAACATCGACTGTTACTCATGACAACATAACAACGAATTACCCGACGAGGGCTGAACCAAGTGTATTTTTTAAAATGTTACAATAAATGCCACTTAGTTGATTTGTATCTGTTTGATAATAATTTATTGCTTACGTTTTAATGATGTGATACATTTCAAGAAAAATACGATTCCTGTAGTTTTGTTTTCCTTCCAAAATCTTCACATCTCCGAATCTGAAGTTATGTCCCGTTTTAAATGGTGGTCTGCAAGAGCACATGATCCTTCCCTTATTTCACAGATACTTCTAGCGTGCAATTCTTTGTGTCAACCACTGACCAGTTTGACCTATATAACATCAATTACAGTCGGAACAGTCTGAATTGGTAGATAACATTACTTTTTAATAGTATTGGGGTAATATCTTTCAACTTTGAGAATAGATCTTTATTTGTCAGTGTGTGTTATGTTTTATTATATTGATATCCGTATATTTCTTCAGGGGTGAAACTACTCTATTTGTTAGTATATCTACATTTGTTAATTTTTCGTATTTCTTGGTAGGCTTGTCATCTGTTCGTCTATCGAAAACTTTGTATCATAAATAAGACGTCTGAGAATGTGTCCAGGGTATCCATTGTTGATGAAAATGTCCAAGCTGTTTCAAATTGACCTGTTAACATTTTTCATGACTTATGCTTGAGTAATATTCACAGGCCAATTTGAAACAACTTTTGACATTTTCATCAATAATGGATACCCTGGACATTCTCAGACATCTTAATAATGACACCCAGAAGTTTTCGATAGACCAAAGACCAGCAAATGACAAGCCTACCAAAATACATAAAATATTGGAAATAATATATACCAACAAATAAAATTGTTTCACTTGAAGAAATATACGGATATTTAATATAATGGAAACATAAGACACTGACAAACAAAAATCTATTCTCAAAGTTGAAAAGATATCACCCCAATAATAATAAAAAGTAAAGTTATATAAACAAAATGAGACCGTTCCACTACTCAATAGAGAATGTTATATAGGTCACATAGCTGATGTTATACAGGTAAGTGGTTGACACAAAAGAACTGCACAACACAAGGAGGTGATCAAAATAAGGAAGATGATCATGTGCTCTTACAGTCCCGCCATCTCAAAACTGGACCACTTCAGATTCCGGAGATGTGAAAGACGAAGAAACCATAAACTACAGTGAATCTGCTTTTTCTTGAAATGTACTGGCATCAGCAAGTAAAACGCGAAATGCAATGAATTATCAAAAATGATACAATTCAACTAAGTAGAATTGTATTGCTGTTAAATTCTCTGAAAAAGATTAAACACTTATTTCGGTACCTCGTCGGGTTATTCCTTTTTATGTTGTCACATGTAGCAGATCGATGCTCCCTTGTTATTGTTTAGAGTTCTGTTCAAAAGTGAACTATCTCTTTCGAGCATTGGAAGGTTAGGCTTGTAACATTATTATTTTTTACAACATACTTTGTAGCTTCTCGAGAAGAAGCCACCGAGATAAACGGCGAAATATTGAGAATAATAGTGAGATTTAAGGCCCTCTGTTTAATATGATATATATATATATATATATATATACATATATATATATATATATATATATATTAAATGTATATATATACATATATACATTACATAATATATGCATGAGTATACATATATATATATGCATGTATATATATATATATATACATATATATATATATATACACATATATATACATATATATACACACGTATATATATCTAGAGTGCGCATCATGCCTTTATTATACTATAGATAGTTAATAGGTATACTGCACAATATTCAGAAAATTTTATTCGAGTTAATGAGAAGAAAATCATAGCAGATTTGGTTTTGTGAACATCTACGATGTGATGCCTCTATTCAAAAAGTTATTTGTTAAAGAAGAATATCAAAATATAGATGATACAAAACAGTACTTTGTTTCATTTATACAAGTAATACGTAGACGTAAACAGTCCTTTTTTCCTTCTACATAGTAAGTATATTATAGGGTATATGTAGTGAATATATAGTAATCCATGCGTTATTTATGCATGAATGCATCACCTGTTGTCTTTGTCTTAAGAGTCGTTAGAGGCAGTTTTAGAATTATGAAATCGATGCCTATCTTTTGACGATGGACGTGACACAACTGATGAGTTTCGCGTAGAACGAAACCGTACCTTCATGTTTCACTATCAAAATGTAGGCACCGATTTTTATATTGTCTAACAATTTTCCTCTGCAAGGATAATGAAACATCACCATCACGTACATGTTCACGTACATCACGAGCTCTGCATTGATATTCTTTTGATTAATTCGAAGGTTTCAAATCGAATTCAGTTTCCAAATCGAACTGGGAAATTAAGAACACCGATTTTTCAGAGATTGGATTAATTTTAACATAATAATGATTGCCACCTAACAGAAATTTTATGAACATGTGAATGAAACATCTTTCACATCGTTTTCGTTTTCCATTTAGATGCGAAATTATGCCAGAGATATTCCCGGTCTTTTTTAGGGCCCGCTACGGTGGTACTTCGAATGGTCCGAGGAAAGTTTCAAATTTCACATCATTAGCCTCATTCTACTGACACCTCATTATCGCACAAATTGCTGGTGGCGTGGCCACACAATGGTTGGGATCAAAGAAGGTGTTTGGATACTCTCAACTAGTGACGGCACTGTGTAGCTTGAATCTCCTTATGGGCAAGTAATACGCACTATGGCTTAGCGATTGGATTGAAGTTTTTACAAGGCTTCAACTAGTGAGTCATGTTTTATGGTTCAATTTTTTTTTATAATAATCAACTTCTTCTTTTTCAAGGGTTTGACTTGGCCAGCAATGTACGCTTTAGTAGGACCTTGGATCCCAATGCCTGAAAGAAGTAGATTCATGTCCAGTTTTCAAGGTATATATTTTTTCGTATTTAACCGATTAACGCATATTATGCTGCTTCAATAACCGATTATGCATATCACGTAATGAAAACTATATATCTATTAGGCTGAAACGAATGAATGTGCCGAAAATCGAATTGATGTCTCTAGACTCGTTTCTTCCAAACTACCAAGAACTTTCCTTGTCCGAGGTTTTATACATGTTGAATAATACCTCGAAATTTTCAAGAGTTTACAAAAATCATAAAAAGTATGAACTTCTAGAATTCCCATGAAATGAAAACTGAAATTACAGTTTATTGTTCAATTGGGGTACAGTATTAATAATAACCATCAATGGTTCAGAAAACCTAGCCTGACAGTAAACATCTCTTCAAGACAATCAATACTTTCGCCTGTTGAATTCTTGTCTACTCATTCGAAATACATGAAAGTGAAGCTAAGCAAACTGACCTTCAACGAGGTCGGCAAGAGAATACCAAAACATCAGAGACAATCCAACATATAACAGGGAGATGTCAAATATTCGCACCAACGGAATACAAATACAGACTAGACATGATATCGTAGCAAAGATTGTGCATGAAGAAAAAGGATTAATCTTTTACCGACTTCAACCTAGAAAAAATCTAGGACAGAATACTTGACATTTATTTCTGGCAGTCTGAGCAAGTCCACCTCCGAGTAAACCGAATAAGTTTATGGAGTGATTGTTGTTTATTATTTCGGAGCGAGGATATTTGAAGATATTAAGAAACACGAATTAATTAGGAATGGATTTTAGAAACTGGTCAGAGAAATGAAAAGCGGCGCCACGGCATCCCTTGTCAGTGATTTGCAAGTTTTCCTTATTTAGTTGAAAGGTGAGAATTATGTTTCGTAGGAGAATTAGTTTCTACTGGTCGTTGATTTGAGGATACTGATTGCCGGAACTTATTCAGATACATCAGGATCTGCTTATACAACAGTCATTTAGCTGAAATATGAGGATGTAGTCGTTTTCATGTCTTGGGTAGCAGATCGGTTCAGTTACCTCATCGTCTGTAATGAAAGCGGCCTTGGACCTCTCAATATTGAAAACGACTCAACTTTCCTTAATGTTGACGATAAAAGATTCGTTCCCTCGGCTTACAATCGTAAGGTTATTACAATAGTTTTTCTCACGTCATTGCGGCGATAGAAGGTGTTTATGTTTGTTATCAGATTGTTAAAAATGGCGACATACGTTTTTTGTCTTGATAAGGCCCTCTCCTCTGGTAGGTTGGAACTCTTGAAAGTGAAGTTGAAATTCTTTAAAGAACCGGGGTGAGTTGTCATGTTCCACCTCTGATGACTTAGGGGTATTAGATATCACTCGTTTCAATACGTCCGAATGTTTAAGAGGACTGTTTATAGGCTTTCAAATCTGATGACATTGTAGTGAAACATTTAATTGGCAGTGAAATATTTCAAACTATGCAGTTGGCTGTGATGATGATTTCATAACCTTACTTGAATGTTTGAAAAGGCAAGTCAAACTGCCAGCCTGAACTTTATTTGTGATCACTAGGGGCCGTCAGAAATGGAAATGCATTGATTTTAGAGAGAATACGCGTGTAACAGTTAGTGCTTTTTGTTTTTCAAGAGTTTGCTTCCTACTATCTAGAAAATCTGGGGATTCCAGATAGTTGTATGATCACTTCATCGATAAGGTCCCATATGCACGAAATTGCTATAATCTGGTGCAAATGTAACAACGGGGGCTAGACAGGACATTGTGATTTTTGGGAAGTAGATACTCTAGAACCACTGCCCGTACTACTTTCTGCTATCATTTTTGATGTATCCCGTTAAATGCTTTTCCGTTAGTTACGGTAATGCTAATTTTCGATAGATCGTCCACGATGTCTTAGTACAAATTTTGTAATCGTTATATCCACATTTCTCGGAGGGTTGGTGGAATTTTGATCGAACCTTAGCTTTCTGAATCCAGGTAGTTCGTTTTGCTTCATGTTTGCCTGAGATTTTTACTTAGTGCACTGCACTGTTGTTATACAGGCTGCGTTTGGACACTGTGTGTACATGTATGTACTTCCTCAACTATAGACGAAGCTTCGGCCGTTATATTATCAATACCAGCAATATCCGTAGTGAATTCGCCTATCGAGTCTAGGTATCGGAACTGGCGGTGTGATATCTGCACGGTCTTGTGGTGGAGCTTGAGCTTCAACCATGTGCATGAATTGCTGGATAGACTAGTAGATAGAAAAAGAATTCCGAGCGTATGCTCAATTTTTGCGTTTCACTAGGCTGAGTTCTTTTTTGGCCAAATCTGAGGTGTTGCAACACACGACGAGTGGGAGCGTCCAATTAAGAATATATAATAATAATGTTGTGTGAGCAAGTGCTATTTTGCAATTTAATCCGATACCTATGCGTCAGGTCTTTACTGAAGTAATCTCATTTTCAGAGAGATTCTATGTCTACTTTTCAGTAAACGTCTAAGGTGTCACCGACCATCAATGGCCCTATATATAGAATATGGCTGTTAATAGCATTTAAGTATGATTATATAATTATTTGAAACAATATTGAATTTTCAAAAAAAGTTTTCGCACTTATGATTCCATTTATAAATTTGATCAAGTATTCGCTGATCTCTTGGTGAAACATTGTTTGATGTTGTTCAGAAACAGAAAGTTATATCAATTGCTTGAGAATTGTTTAGAGTAAGTTTTCTGGCGACGACTGGTTTTCATTCAATAGATTCCATTTATTTTCAATTTACAGGTAATTTGGAGTTTATCGATCGGACAATGGAATGAATTTTATAATGAATATGTGATTAGGTACCAATTGTAAATCAAAAAAATGCAGTATGCGCATGCGCATCCTTATTCAATATTCATGGAGGAACATTTTTATGTAGAAACTTGAACTCTTGCACTTGTTTCTTTTCTATGTTACATACCGGTCAACAAAAACCTTTCATATTAAGTGGTATATTTTGTTCAAAACTAAGTTCAAAACATTCATTTTTCAGGTTTTAGTATTGGCATTGGAGTATAACTTACCTGCTGGCGGGTGGATGCAATTGATAGGAAATTTTTTGGATGGCCATCTGTGTTTTATACCACCGGCACTCTGGGTATAACTGTTGGTGTGTTATTTGGTACTTACTTGCTTTTGACAGTCCAGAGACGCATCCTAGAATCAGCTTGAGTGAACAGAGATACATCAAGGAGAATACTGCTGATGCGAAGTTGCTATTACCAAGGAACACAAGACTCCTTGGTGGGAAATATGTAAATCACCACATACTTGGGCCGATTGGTATAACGACATTTGGCAGAATTTGGGTGCACTATACCTTTATGATTCCAGGACCTAGGTATAATGAAGAGCATTTTGGGATTTAGTGTTGAAAAGGTGAGGTTATCAAGCAATATATCTGATTTTTCATTTCTATTCTGATATAGCTGATTTTTTAAGCGTAGTTTTTTTTAAATCGAATAAAGCACTCAATTTGCATCATATATTCCAAATGTCTATTGAAATTGATAACTTGGCCTTTTTGTATTTACATTTCAAAGAAACTTCATGTGCATGTTTGTCCGCGGCTCCGTATCAAATGGTCCATTTGAAAGGTCCAACTTTGCGTTTATTTTTCGAGAATTTCGGCCTGCACACAACGAATTACACGTGTTATGTTATCCTGTAAGGCTTCAATCGTGTTCGGCTTGTCCACATACACTAACGACTTCGCATAACCTCACAAGAAACAATCCAGAGGTGTCAAATCGCATGATCTTGGCGTCCAATTCACAGGGCCATTTCGAGAGATGAGCTGCTCACCAAATTCATCCTTCAACATGTCCATTGTTTCACGAGCTGTGTGGCATGTGGCATGGTCTTGATGAAACCATGATGAACCCAAGATCAACTGGGCCAACTGGCCCGTTGAACTTGGTTGAACCGTAACGTTTCTTCCACGGTCGTATTTGAAGAAAAATGGACCGATGATACCACCAGCCCATAAACCACACCAAACTGTCGTTTTTTCGAGATGTACGGTAATTCTTGTATGTCATGTGGCTGTATGCATGTGACTGTATGCATGAGAGATAATGGTTCAATGTCCAACAAAGTAAACTTGGTGTGAATTTGGTGATAACAACACGAATTGTTGATTCACCATGTCGATTATGACTACCATAATATGGTCGTAACAAACGATACACATTTTTCAAGTTAATTTCAACAATTTGTAATCGTTGCTCGTTTGTAAGTCTTTCCATGATGAAATGGCAGAGTATACTGAAAACTTTTCACTTTGACTGGTGACGTTTGGATGCCATTACCAACCAGTGCTGCCAACCTGAAAAACTTAACTCTTAAAAAATCACCCATATATTAGGTGTCCCAAAATCCAAGTCGTTTTTTTCAACACATTCCTCAATTTTTTTTTAATAGTGTTAAACACGTATAAATAAAATTTCATGTACCTAGAACTATAGCAACCCGTGCCGACTTGCATTGATACGTGTCAGTACTTGCACCCTGAGTGTCACACATTTCTTATAGAGAAGTTTCGTCATTACTTGCTTGTTTTCTCAGTGAAAGCATTTTTTCGTTATGTCAGTTCTAACAAAGTCATATTTTTTGTCTAAGGGGTGTAAAGTATCAAATCAAGGTTCCGTAACCCTCTAATGTTGTGTTGAAAACCCATTGTGAAGTAATCAATAAGTGGACTGTATATTTAGAATTAGGAGAAGCTGATTACGTAACAAAAAATATAAAAATAAATGTTTCCTTGATAATGTAAGGTGAAGTAAAATTTTGTGTACAAAATAAACTGCGAAAATATGACTCTAAAGAAAAGAAAAATACAAATTCACAGGGAAAATTAAAAAGGACTTACCAGGGTCGAACAGCACAGGGTTCAGGAGAAATGCCGCAAAGCACCAAAAGTAAAGAAAACACAATAATCTATATTTTTCGAATGAAAAATATATCGTAAAAATCAATGTATGCTCCAAACAAAGTCGCCAACGCAAAATCTTCTTTCGTATAAAAAGCACAAAAAAATGTCAATATCTTCCGCATGAAAGTATCCCGTAACCAAAATCACCGTCGACCTTTTTCAAAACAAGTCTCGACGCAATCTCTCATTCGTCCTCGGAATCGCACATGTTATTGAAATAGGAAAAAAAGGAGAGAAAGACAAGGGAATCGTAATTAATAAATTAATAAAAATAAACAAACCCGTAATTGAAGGCATCTTCAATTGTAGAAAATAAACAAAATTATCAAACTATAAATAAATACACCGTTATAACGGAACACCCATACTCAACTATTCGATGGTGCATTATTTATTGGGAAAAAGCCGGTATATCACTAAAGCTTCACTTTATTGTGTTAAAAGAGTAGTAGAGAGGAAACAAGTAGCGGCCTTATACCACGTCTGGAGAGATTTACAATAAATTCGTACAAAACAATACTTATTCGAACAACGTCGTCAGCAGTTTGTTACAAGCTTGAACAAATGATTCAACATTGCTCAATTAATGAACATAAATAGAAGATAGGATATTCTTGAAGCGGCAGAGAGAACCAGGTAGACATGGTCACTAGGCTGGAATGGATGAAAAGTTCACTGACAAAGATAAAAAATCGCGTCTCAGAATTATCGAGATACAAGAACATAAGGCTAATTATTTTGCATCCCTTACTGTTTCGAATTCATCCTATGAGGAAAATTCATCTTCCTATTCGGAAAAAATGGATTTCCAAGACGATTTGCCTTCCCAATCGAGAGCGCACACTACGATATTAAAAACACATCAATGAGCCGAAATTTTATGAATAAAAAAGGGCAGTTTCAGATAGGGGTCAGTTAAGTATGAGAAATGCTATGTACATCATCGAAGTTACTAACAAGTCACTAGGACTGAATACTGACGATTATCCCATAAGTATGTCCTTTAAAAAAACGAATCCAAACTCGTCCTCCAAAACGACGTGCTGGATACTGTAGCTGTTCATTGGCATGAAAAATGTTTGACAGCTTAGATGTGCGCAAATGTAAAGAAGAAAGCAATCAGATAGTAATTTCAGTAATATCATATGCTGATAAAGAACAACTGATGGCGGTGCTGAAATTTCAACTTCACTGGAAGTGAACAAGTACAGGTTATTTGAAATGAATTAACAGTAATTCATAAAATTTTGACAGCGAAACGTCAACAAAAATAACGTAAATTTATCAATTTAAGTCACGTAAAATTTATGATAGTTACATCATGTTTCCAACATTCTTCACTTGAATAAAATGATTAATTAATATATTTACTATTTTTAATCTTTCTTATAAATAGTACTATAATTGACTTGATCATGTATTTTTACAGAATGGACTTCTCTCTGGTCTGCCTTTTGTTTGCAGCTACGTTGCCTCAGTGTTCTTCTGCTATCTAGCTGATAAATTAGTCACTAAGAGCATTATGTCCCTTCTTGCGGTTAGGAAGCTCATGACTGCTATAGGTAATTAAATATCTACTTATATAGATGTTTGTGTGCATATAATGGCACATCTACATTATGTAGGCTAAATATGTTTTGGTATAACGATATGTGCTAAAATGGAGAATCTTAAACGCCCAATAACATTATTTTGATCTCAGTGCTGAATTTTCGAAACTATATTCAAGTTTGAAATTAGATTATGAGTAATATCACTTGACTATTAAAATAATGTTTTCATATAAGACTAAACTCAGGAAAACAAATACAACATTCCAATGAAAAGGGAAAAATATCTATTCAAGCTATTCAAAAATGAAAGTATAATACATTTATCATTTTTCATCATATAATAAAAGTTAAACAGAAAAAAATCAAAAGATTGCATCAATGTTGACTATTCATTTTGCTAGTAAAGATAAATCACAGTGATTATTAAAGGAATAATTTCGATAGTTTAAATGCTTAAAAATGCTTGAATTCAATGCCGAGGAGTTTTTCATGTACAGCATTAGACAATGTGTTCGAAAATTTGGTAATTTTTATCGTGTTTTATGATCTGTAACTACTTGAAATTATCTGAAAAGGCAAGGTCTGATTGCTGACTTGACTCAAGGAAATGAGAGCTATAGTAAGTCGACGAGAATCAAACAATTTGATAGCATATAGTCACATAAAAAAGGACTAATGGTTTCATTTTGACGTCTGGTTCAATATAGGATTTTTTATATATAATATATGAAATTATAAATTCATGAAATATATTTTCACTCTGGACAATAAAGTAACTATTGAATTCGATTCAGTATTTCATGTTGATGGGTGTTACAAATAATCATTTCCTTTTTAGCATACATTCTATAAGGATACAATATATAAACGTGAATATATAATCATTTATTGCAGAATACATACACATTTGAACTAAGAGGCAAAATAGGAAAAAACGAAACTCAAGTCATGTGAAGGACTAGTCCGTCATAATAATTTATTTTCAGCTCTTCAAGGTTTTCTTTTACAATTAAAAAGTTTTTTACAATTTATTGTTTTCAAATTTTCAGCTAAAATATTCGAATATTTTATTGTAACATTGTGAGCATTCTTAGTGCTAATATTCTTCTTCATTTTTGATAACATCGATAAATAAGCTCTCACATATAAAGTTTATGTTCTCATATGAGAAAAATTCTGAAATATATGAGTAAATAAACGATTTAGTCAAAAACAGAAACACTAAATAATAGCACCTATTCACCTTGTAAAAAAATCAATTTTAGTGGGGTTATATTATAAATTGACATTTCATGAAATTTTTATAAATTAAAATTTATCTTACAGCTCAAGTATTGCCAGGTATTTTGGTCCTTTTTATTGGATATGTCGGATGTGACATTAATCTTGCTCTTGTATTGTGGTTTGTGGCTGTAACAGTTGTGCCGGCTGCTTACGCTGGTGCAATGGCGAATGTTGTGGATATCGCACCAAATTTTGCCGGTCCAGTACTGGCATTTGCTCAGACCATCCACATGACGGCTAGTTTCCTGAGTCCCCTTGCAGCATTTCACATATTGGACGGTAGAGATTTACTCATGTCCTCATGGCGAATAGTATTCTATGTGACTGCTTTCGTATCAATATCCACATATTTTGTTTACCAGATATGGGGAACAACGGAGGTGAGATTTGTGATTTATATTTTACCCTATCTATTATTTTCGACTAAGCATTTTTACTAAGGTAATTTTCAAAAATCTTGAAGACACCCTAAACAATTGTATAGATGTTAGATACTTGTAGCTATTCAGAGTTACATATATATATATATATATATATATATATATATATATATATATATATATATATATATATATATATATATATATATATATATATATATATATATATATATATATATATATATATATATATATATATATATATATATATATATATATATATATATATATATATATATATATATATATATATATCTATATATATATATATATATATATATATATATATATCTATATATATATATATATATATATATATATATATATATATATATATATATATATATATATATATATATATATATATATATATATATATATATATATATCTGTAAAATAATAGCGGTTTGTGACTAATTAAAAGTGCCAGTTTTCTTCACAGCATATTCTTTATTCTTGTGAAACATGGTGGTTTCACAATGGTCACAGTCCGTAAAAGCCTACACGATTTCATTCTTTATTCTGCTTCTAAGCTTTCGGTAAACTTTGATACCTTTATCAGGGAAACTAAAGGTACATTTATTGCAGTTATAAAAATTGATTATTACAAGTGTGGAGGTCAACATTTATGCGTTACTGAAACTGTTCTGGAAAAGCCAGAACATTTATCTCAACTATATACCGAATGAATTTGACAGTGAATTGGAACAAGTTGTTAATACATACACATGATGAATTACTTTTTTTGCATAACTATGACATGGTCAATGTGGAACGAATGTACTGTGACAGGCATTTGTTGGCATCGTCTTTCCCGACTATCAACCTTTCAGCTACATATAGTAATGACAACACGACAACTAAAAAAATTGGTTATGCTAAAATTATTGTGCTATCTAAAGGCAAAAATAGGTCCCAAAGCCCACTTCTTAGTCTAGTATATTGTGATGATGGACCTTCATCAACTTTATATAAATGAAAGAATCAAACATCCCTTTTCAATCTATAACGATTCAATATAAGTAACCTTTCAAATAACACAAATGGACCTTCATCAACTTTATATAAATGAAAGAATCAAACATCCCAATTCAATCTATAACGATTCAATATAAGTAACCTTTCAAATAACACAAATGGACCTTCATCAACTTTATATAAATGAAAGAATCGAACATCCCAATTCAATCTATAACGATTTAATATAAGTAACCTTTCAAATAACACAAATAGAATCAACACTCCACAATTGTCAAACAACGTATCTCAAAGCACATTCTTTTCTTGATTTCAAACACATAAAAAATTAATAGTAAAATATAATTCTTTTGTACATCTCAATTTGAAAATAGTATATGGCTCATTTTAATCACCTAGAATGAGTTTTTCAGAGGTTTCCTCATAGTGAAAAAGACTAAAACACTTTCGAAGCGAATGCTGAGCCAGAAACATTCCTTTGGATATTAAATAGGCGAAAAAGTTAATAAACAAAATAACAATTGACGTCTGAATCCATAGTAATTCATAAAATTCAATTATTTATCAGTTTTGAAAAAGTTGCAATTCGCAACGAAACGTCGAAGAAAATAAAGATTTTTCAGTCAGAAATCCTGTTATTGCTGAAAAAATAATTGAAAAAATTACGTAATCAACAAGCAATAACAACATATATAAAGATCTATACACGAGACATACTTGATGGAAGAATAAAACAGACTTTCGTTTCACAAGTTTCGTTTGCAAGGAAATTACCAATTGTGCCATGTTCATAACCAAGTAATAAGTACTAATCAGAAGTGAAATACCGTTAATTAATGAATAGTTCACAGGTATATTTATAGGAATCTGTAGGAAACATCTCTCAGATAATAGATATAATATTGATATGAACGAACTCATATTATATAATATGAATTTATTATGAACTCTCACTGACTTATTTTTTGTTTTAAATTATTCTATTTCACTTTTCAACAATGTCAACAATTTTTGTGCTAGAGGTCAAGTGACGTTATTGAAAACATGCATTTATGTTCAGAGGTTTCATGGAAACGTTTAAATACCGAAAAATATTATTTACATTTTTGAAACCAAGTAGAGCGTTGGTGATTTCTTGGTACAACAATCAACATATCGGTTTTTCATAACTCGTAAAAATTCCTTCAGGGTGGGAATAAATCATACAACAATTGCTCTGTGTTGCGAGCATGCCTCTTTGATATGTCAACATACGGATTACATGTTTTAATAATACAGATTTATCATATTTAATAGTCTTGGCGTTTACTTGATGTAAATCCATTATAGTTGAATATAAACTTAAATTCAAACAGTTGAACTTATGATTTACACTTTATTGACTACATAGCATGACGCGTATCGTCCTAAGACGAAACTCGTTTCATCCTATGACGAAACGCGTCATGCTATGTAGTCAATAAAGTGTAAATCATAAGTTCAAGTGTTTGAATTTAAGTTTATATTCACAGATTTGTCATATATAAAATTGAATAGTGTACCCATAATTCGTCATTGATATTCAGTATATCTATTGGCATTTCGTCTGGAGCAGTCCTCTGTCCCTTTTCTGTTTACTTTAAACGTATATCTTTTCGTAAGTCCCTAGTTACATGCATCTATAGTTTTAGACGTAAAAAGAAATTAGTTTCGAGTTGTAACAATGACTCAGGTATCCTGTACATTTATAGCCTGTCTCTGTTTGATCCTCTGCTGAAAATGTTTCGGAAATCTGTAGATTATCTTCAACATTTTTCAATATCCCCCAGATACTAGAAGCTCGCATTGTCCATAGTGTTCGTTACAAAAATCTTAGACCGGATTTTACAAAGCATAATATAAATAATAATTTTCTAAAATAGAGGGTGAGACTGGACACCCTCAAATATTTGAGGGTGGCTTCAGCGTCCTATGGAGTCTGCGCCACTGAATATGACTCATTGTTTTGTGAGAACAGGAATTCGCTTCTCTCTTCGGAGTAATATTACTTCGAACTGGTACTGTATGTAATCTTTAGATTCCTCGAGTAATGACTGATGTTGTACTACACCACAGAGTGATATAACCAGCTTTACTGACATATGTCTATTTCGCAGGTTTTTCATATCACCAGTTTATGCTACAACACTTATCTTTATTCAAAAGTGAAGACTATATCTTATCCTGGATAACATATCGAAGGGATTAATCTCTATTGCAGCCCTTTCTGAGATATGATAGTAATTGATATAAAAGCACTTCTTGCAGTAATTGATATAAAAAATGGAAGAGCAGTTATGGAAATTAATTATTATATAGTCTATTTTGGAACTGATAATTGGTTTCAATATTTCATTCTCCATAACACTGACATTATTCTGACGACAGAAAAATCTTTCAACATCATTCATTTTTCGATTATATCGAGTAGGAATGTAAATTAGTAGAGCGGTAAATTTATCGGAACCGAAGTAGGAGTTGGAGTTTTTAAATTTGATTCATCGGAGATTTTCCATTTAAGGACAAAGAAAAACATTATTCAGTGAACTTCCATTTCAATTATAAAATAATAAATTTATACAGACATCGAAAATAAAAAATCAACATGTTTCCAATTGAATAACAAATTAAATCAAATTTAAAGGTATTTTTTTCTTACTATATACCTTTCTCATCATCAATTTTTGAAACTGATTCACAATTCATACTTACATTCAGCTAAACTATAGCATCGACATTTTTCCAGATCCAGCCTTGGAACTATGTACCAGATCTCCCTAAACGACACGAGCAACAAGAGCTAATGGAGGAAAACAGGGAAGAAGACCATTCAGTTGTCAGCAATGGCAAACCAAGTGTTTCTGAACATAACGGAACTAACGTAACGTAGGAGTTTGGGCTCAGTATACATTCCATAAGATTTTAGGTGTAGCAAATCATTCTAGATAGAAATACCTCATATAATTTTTCGAAACTGTTCAATTTCCTCTAACGAATTATCTATCACGCGTATTCAAATATTCTCTGCGCTGAAATTATTGAGGCACTCTGATTTGTTTTGAAATGTCCAATTTTCAATCAACTTTTTATAATTACCTATTAATATTTGTTTTCTTTGGTAGGTACTTAATCTGTATCTTGAGAAATAGGCATAACATTTTCATATTTCTAGTTCAACATCGAGAAATGATTTTCAATAAATATTCAATCTTTATTGGTTATCGATTTTTACCTATACATTCAAGTACTCAGTTGAATATTTAATGGAAATTATATTTCAATCAATAATACAGCTATATAGTTAAAAATATTCTCCTGAATATTGAAGCTGCAGAAGTATAAATTCTAATTCAAATTCTTAAATAAGTAATATTGTGAATGTGCTACAGTAATTTTTTTTTCATTGAGTATTATCAAATTGCATTATAATCGTACAAAATAAAATAGTGAAGTTTCTTATTGTTGAATCGAAATTATTGATGGTTCAGAAAATTTGTGTTATTCAATCAGTCGTATATTTTGAATCATATTTTAAGCTATGTTGGTGTCGATCCGAAATGATGGTATTATTAAACTTTAGGAAGCCCTTTTTTCTAACTAAATAATGAAGTGATAAGCTCAACTATTGAAGGGTTTCCATTGATATGTATTTTTCAACCATAGTTTCTGAGCGTGCCTTTTTGATTGAATGAACGTACTATGCTTGTTTCTCAGATCAGGGATTCATGAAATCGTGATATGTTTTAACTTAATAATCTAATTTCATTCAGTGTGTTTCAGTGAATATGCGCTGACTACTACTTGTGATATTTACTTGAAGCAGCATCAGGGCAATAGATTTAGAAAATTTTATATTTTTTCATTACTCTATAGAGAAAGATGTGTTATCTATCTACTTATGTTTAACTTGAAGTTTTTTTGTATTCAATATTTACTTTTATATGCGCTGTTTATGTTTTTCAATACTAAGTTAATTTAATATATGCTTTCTTATGAAGGGTTTATGAAGCAAGAAGTGTTTTAATTGGAAAAAATATTTCTTAGTACAGCAATCATTCTGCGTTTGAAATGCAGGTACATAATATGACAGTTGAACGAATCGAAATCGTTAACTTGTTGTCAGTATACTTGTATGGCTTAGGAATAAGTGTTTTCTGACACGAAGAGAGCTAAAAATATCTTATTAAAAAACCAATGAAATTTTCTTGTTGGCGTGTGAAAAAGTTTGGAATAATACCAAATTCCATTAATTTTTTTGTTAAATTAAATTTTCAGTAGTGATCAAAGAGATTAGTAGTAACTAAAGTTTGAATCCACATGTGAAGAAATTATTCCACTTTCTTAATACCACCAAATGCCTTGAGAATTTCACAAAGATTACAACACTTGATTTTAGTGATATGTATTTGAATGTTCCACTTCAATCAACCATCTCATTTTATGATTGTTGCCAACATTATTTATTGGAAGGCACAATGCAATTGATAACATGTGGACTTCTTATTGTGACCTATTTGAGCTATGGATTGAATAGTGATAGATTCTACTTCAAGACATTAGAAATAACACACACATACACGCACACATACACACACACACACACACACACATATATAGCTTTCCAATTTTTCAAAACAGGCTTTTTCAAAATCAGTTGTTGATTATAATCAAGAGTAATCAGCACTATTCACAAAAAAAGAAAGAATGATTATTAATTTAGTAGGCAGACCATCAAAATTAAACTTATCATCTCTAAGGCACTAAATACTCGATGAAGTTCGTGTACGAGTACTTCTCATAAAAAATAATTATTCATTCAATCGATTACAAACAATCATAAAAGTAGAATACACCAATTCTATAATACTTTACAATTCACAAAAAACAGATCTAATGAAAATAATTTAATTCCTTTGCCTTAAATTGAGCACAAATATTGCGAAAATATCAAAGCCTTATAATTTTGTAATAGCGCATACGGCACAAAATCAAATCAAACAAATATATACAAAATAGAAAAGAAAAATAAAAACTGTAAGGAAAACTCCTAGGGTTTATGAAATACCATGAAATAATTACCTATATAATTGCTATACACAACAAAATTCAAAAAAACGAATCAAATCTGATAAATAGGTATGCAAAAACCGAAATCTCGTCCTTTAATGAACATAAAATAACTGAAAAACACGATTTTAATATCAGTATTACAACAATTGAAAAGACAAAAACGAAGAGAAATGTTAAGTATTCGTCAAAATTTCGAGAATATTATAAATAGAACATTTATAATAAAGGAAATACTCATTTTAATCACATGGCTAGCCAAAGGTAAAGCTCACAGTGAAGAAGACTAAAACACTTCTTAAGCGAATGCTGAGCCAGAAACATTCCTCTGAATATTGAACAGACAAAGCAGCCAAGTTGATTATCGAAATAAAAATTGACGTTTGAATCCATAGCAATTTATAAAATTCAATTATTCATTAGTTTTGTCCCAGTTGAAAACAAGAAAACGTACCAAGATATGGTTTTTTCGTACAATAAAGCCTGTTGATAGAAAAAATTATAGATAATCAACAAACAAAACCTTAAACCAAATATATATATATATATATATATATATATATATATATATATATATAAGGAAATGAATTTTTTTTGTGCTTATGGCACTGAATGAAATATTTAAGAAAATGAACACTAAAACATTCATTTGAAAAATTGAAATTGATCAAGAGAATGTTATAGTAGAGCTAGATATGTGAACGTGTACGATGTGATGTCTCCATTATCCTTCAAGGGATAAATGTAGGAACTCGTCAGTCGCACCACGTCCATGAAATCGTTGCCTCACTTCGATGGACGTGGTGCGACTGACGAGTTCCTTGCAGAACGAAACATATATGTCTCGCACTTCCATCAGGTGTGGCATCGATTTCAATATTTCTCTAACATTTATCCCTTGAAGGATAATGGAGACATCACATCGTACACGTTCACATATCTAGCTCTACTATAACATTCTCTTGATTAATTTCAATTTTTCAAATGAATGTTCTAGTGTTCATTTTCTTATATATATATATATATATATATATATATATATATATATATATATATATATATATATATATATATATATATATATATATATATATATATATATGTGTGTGTTTGTGTTTGTCCATGTGCGTGCGTGCGCATGTACAGTAGGGTCTTGATAAACCAATACCTTTATAATCCGTATCAACCTCCTTTCTTCAAGCATGCTAAAATCACAGATTATCGCAACGGCATGCCTGATTTCAATTATTGAGTATGCAATTACTGAATTGTATACTTGTATTTGCATTATAAAAATCTGTTAATTTTCAACATAAACTTGTTAAATATAGCTATATATATTAAGATCTGGACAGGAAAATTTTTAATTTTCGGATTATTGTGACCTTACTGTGATCTATGTATATATATATATATATATATATATATATATATATATATATATATATATATATATATATATATATATATATATAAATTATTCTCTATTAGCTACGATTTTTTTCAAAAATGAGTGTGAAAGTGAGAAAAATATACATGTTGTTCAGAAAAATCTCTATTAAATCACTATTTATGTATCAGCCTTACATACCCATTGTGGTTTGAGCGGTTTCAGAAAATTTGTATACTTTGTTTCATCCTTTGAAACTTTAGGAAGTGCCAATGTTATCGTAATGAATTAAATATTAACTATGAACAAAAGTAGTATATATTAAAACATATAAAACTTTGAATTGAGTAGGTACTTAGTTAAAAACTACTTACAATTAACAAAAGCTATGTATATTGTTAGACTCGATATATCTGTTAGTGTGATTTGCACTGAATAGAGTGAACGTTCTTATATTTGATATTTTCATTGAACTATAACTATTGTCAGTTAAATATTCTGGAATCATGATGTTTCTAGGATTAGCCTCACACACTTAAAGTTCTCCTGAGTATACAGTTTTAATGTTTTGCAAATAAAACATGAAAATGTACACCTGTATTTTTACAGATCAATATTGTAATAATGAATTACTTCAATGAGTATTATGAATAGTAATCATAATAAAGGTCCTTTTTCTCACACAGTTTACTACTAGTATATACCAAAATTTACCAAGATGAAATATCAAATTTGGTATTTCATCTATTCATATATTTTTGCATTTCGATGCAAAATTTACTTTAACATTTAATTTCTACATTGACATTTAATTTTTCTTCTCCAACTAATCAACAAAATTAGGAATATAAACTTTAATTCAAACACTTCAATTTATGATTTACACTTTATTGACTACATACCATGACGCGTTTCGTCGTTACAAACGACTTCTTCAGATGCTAACAGAATAATCTGTACAATAATCTGCACAGTAAAGTGTAAATTATAGTTCAAGGGATTGAATTTAAGTTTATATTCAATTATAATGGAATTACATCAAGTAAACGCCAACACTATTAAATAAACAAAATTAGGTAGAATTCAGGTATGTTTGTTTTGCATCGCAATAAATTATCACGTAGTATTGACGGAGTTCATCAATTGTTGTTTCCTTTTAGTAAAATGCAACTAATGTGACAAGACAAAATCGTCATATAAACTGCACAGCATTGTACTAATTAGGTAACCATTAAATAGATCTAACCTATAGAAGAAAGATCTAGCCTACTATGAAATGAAGTAACTGTCTCTCAAATGAGTTAAATTAATCATCTAAATATTCAATTTGACAGATAATTAGAACATCAGAATCAACATAGATGTAAAACCAAATGAATCAAATCCTAATTAAAACAAGAACAATAATCACAGTTCATGGAAAAAAGTCATGCACCACAGATCGCACAAGTACCCAATTAACGCTTTACATAATATCAAACATATCAGTGCATTGAACAATTTCTGTGAAATTTAGCTAAGTGTTTTCAAATATATACAAAAGAAAGTTAGAACTGTTTAGCTAGCTTTATGAGTATGTAGGCAGACTGTGACACCTTAACTATTATTCAGTAAGTCATAACAAATAATGAATGGAAGAGTTAATGATTAAAGTACATTCAAGGAACTAACATAGATAGACGTTTTACACGTATATCCCCAAGCAGAGCAGTAGGTTTAATCTACAATAATCGTCTTATGACACCGATATTAAATTCTCATACAACATAATTCCTACCTATCTGTTATGAATCAAAAGAAAATATCTGTCAGGTCAAATATTCAATAATACTGGGATTTACTTGATGCAAAATCATTATTAATATAGAATGATTCAAACATTTGAATTCGATCGTGTTAAATCATATTCTGTTAACGCCTGAAGAAGTCGGTTACACCGACGAAACGTGGCAATAAATATATAAATCATATGTCTTTGAATTATTCTATAAATCTTTCAGGTCAAAGAAATGCTCAACATCGAATTATACATCTATACCCATGTAATGAATATTATGTGTTTTCTTTTTCAATTGATTCCTTTTAGTTGGTTATTTCGAATTTTACACAGGTAGATTTCTTCTCAGATTGACGTTATGAATTCAAAGAATGCAAAATTTTTTTTGCGTTGACTTCGGAAATCTGATTTTTTCAGGAAATTATTAATAAAGTTATTAATAATAAGTTCCCATGGATTTTCTTGGTGTATCAAAACGTCCTAATTACAAATAATAAACACGACTGTAATTCTCATGAATATTTACTACGGTATATGATGATAATTTATTCTGTTTAATTTTTTAAAAGGTGTATAATTTAATTGACATTTTTAAAAAATTGAAGTTGGGAAATTATAGATTTATTTCTTCAAAAACAAACCTAGTCAACCTTTCGCTTAATATAGTTGTTGAGAATTATTTTGCTAGATATTAGATTAATATTTAGCTACAATATAATTTAGATCCTAGAGCTAGTCTAATACTATAATGATCCAGGTTTCTGGTTATAAAAATTTTACTTTATGCTGCCAAGCCCATACTTAATTGGCCCCCACAGAAATTTTTGTATAGAACCGCCTATGTATTGGTTCACTTTTATGTGTGTCAAATATCTCAAACAGAAAAGTAATTTTGAAAGGTGTTCTTAGAAATGTACCTCATCAACAGTCATTTCAGAACACTTTTGAGTATTAATTAATTTTTATTGCATACATAATTTTTTGAAATAAACTAAAGGCTAAAAAAGAAACTAAATTCATCAGTTTCTTCTCAGGCAATGGTACCTCATACAGACCGTCTACTTAGTTGTATCACTGGATTAATTAAAAACGGCGATACAGATAATGCCAGATGATCAATTAGTCATTACTGTTAATGAGTGATTGTCGAGAAGAATAAGAATGAAAAATCTTTCACCCCATGAAATTAAATAAATAATATTTATAAATATATATTTATATATTTTTGAAACAATATTGAAAATATAACTTTTTCTGGAAGTGGAGTGGGTAAGTACGAGTATGTATAGGTTCAAGTAGTGTATACAGTAAAAACAAAATTTGTTGAGATACAAATTTCATCGTTTTGTTATGTCCTATATAATTTAATGATTTCTTTAGTCAAAAACTAATTGTTCGGTATCGAAAGCAGATGATTATTCTTATAGAGATTTCATAGTAAGTAAACTTAACTGTTATTTAAAAACATTTTAATCAAATTATCGGCTCTATATTTCACAAATATATTGAATAATATGATAAAATTACAACGTTGAGTCGATATCTTTCGAGCGTCAGCTCATTGTTAGTCTGTAATAATATTCTTTTATTATTCAATATATTTTTCTATTTAATCATGTCTCACCAAGAGATAAGCGAGAATTCAATCTCAGTTATTAACTGTTAATTATAAAATTCAAAAGAAGTTTTCAATAATACACGTGTAACGCAGATATCGTTGACAACAAAGGAAGATAGTTTAGGAAAGTCATTTGTATGATAATAGGTAGAGACATTTATTTGTATATTGCCTGAAATTTCGAGATTCTTCGAGAGCATTGAATGATGCTTCGATAGCATTGAATAATACTTCATTATATAAATGATACTTCGATAGTTTTGAATGAGACTTCGTCAGTTTTGAATGATACTGTGAGAGCATTGAATGATACCTACATCGAGAGCAATGTGGCAATGTTTTTGAGCATCGCAGCGAAATTGATGTACAAAAATGTACATTGACTTGGAATCACCTTTTTATTGATATTACCCACGAGAGAATATTGTTTCACCAATATTTCAAATAAAGATTTCATATTTAGTTTAGGTTTATTTCTTTATTTTACTTCTGAGTCAATGTTAACGCGATTGGCGCAAACATTGCATTTCTATGCATTTTATGGTGAGTCAATGTGTCGTCATTGGTAGGGGATGGAGTGACGTTAACACTTGTATAAATAGAAATTGAAAATTATAAACTATATAGAAATTATATAATCACTTAATCAATATTCAAAGGTCAATATTCCCTCATTCTGTTGAGTCGTACAGCCGTTTTTAGAAAGTTGGTTCCATGTTACCCGGTTTCTCCTTTCTTTACAACATCGACAAGAATAAGAAAATGTTATCAACCCTTCAATATGACTCTATTATTATTCTTTGATATCTTAATAGCCTTAATGACGAACTCCTTGGCGCTTAGTGTCCCAGTGAGTTTTCCTCGGAGATATATGGTGAATCTTGTTATTCTGAAAAAACATTTCTTCGATTGACATATCCACAATATTTATAGATATTGTGGATATGTCATGTTCAAAGAAGTAATAATAAAAAAAGAAAGAATTCCAGAAATTCTATAGATAAAAAGTTGGGATCAAAATTGTATTTCTGTTCATGTTTTCATACAAAGCAAATACTTCTGAATGAAAAATAAAAAAAGCTGAATATGATTATCTAAAACTGAACGTTATCTTTTTCAATTTGAGGCTTTGGGACGGAAATGAGCTGATGTTCTGATGAGAAATTATGAATGAATTTGCAGGAAAATTCAAGTTTCTGAATTCTTCAAC
The DNA here is from genome assembly GCA_030704895.1 of Henosepilachna vigintioctopunctata. Classification (NCBI taxonomy): domain Eukaryota; kingdom Metazoa; phylum Arthropoda; class Insecta; order Coleoptera; family Coccinellidae; genus Henosepilachna; species Henosepilachna vigintioctopunctata. The sequence goes on along the minus strand of JARQZJ010000092.1, from coordinate 11,765,806 downwards.
TATGAAATCAGGAAAGATTTTACAAAAAGTATCGCCTTACACAGAAGTTATATTATTTTGGCGAATACTCAGCGTCCTTGGTCAGACACCTACATGGAAAAACTTTATCTAATTATACTGAACGACAAGATCTAGTTCCTCAAATCGTAGAAACATTTCATGGCCTTCATTGAGTCCAATTTCAATGAGAAAGTCTTTTTCAGAGAAGTCATCTTTCTGATGGTCCCTATCACTTAAGAGTTAAATTGGATATACCTACTGATAGACGTGCTGTAATATTAGTGTGCAATAGAATGTGTGTTGAACAATTTAAGCACATCTTCTCTTAAATGTCCATGACGAAATTGGCCATTCCAGCTACAAGTCTGGTCAAAACCTAAATCGGTAGGTAGGTATATGAAACTCTTCTACTATTCATGTGTGCCTTGAGAGTCACAAGCCTTGGTTGCACCGGATAATAATTGTAGAAGTTGCTACAACTTTTCCGAAGCTTGAGACGAACTTGAGTTTGAATTGTGTTTGAATATTTTTCCAATATTCCTAATGATGAATTTATCTTTGAATTAAATGGGAGCCTAGCTTTCATCTGGCTCCAAAACGTGTTTGGTATCATATCGATTTTTCTGAGTAGTAAGTTTCTTTTGTTCATAATTGAATATAATTCTCGGCCTGTGTACAAATTGTAGCTATATGTACTATGTGCCTAGTAACACGACTCAAAATAGGTTTTCACTTGCCCTTCCATAATTTCATAATCTGATATATTTTGTTCTACGTATATACATATATATATATATATATATATATATATATATATATATATATATATATATATATATATATATAAATCTCAGGTAAATACCGTAAACTCTTAACTTCATTTTCAGCCTGACAAACCTTGTTTTTAATTTATATATATATATATATATATATATATATATATATATATATATATATATATTATATATATATATATATATATATATATATATATATATATATATATATATATATATATATATATATATATATATATATATATATATATATATATATATTTAAGAAAATGAACACTAGAACAATCATTTGAAAAATTGAAATTAATCAAAAGAATGTTATAGTAGAGCTAGATATGTGAACATGTACGATGTGATGTTTCCATTATCCTTCAAGGGATGAATGTTAGAGAAATATTGAAATCGATGCCACACCTGATGGAAATATTTCTAGTGTTCATTTTCTTAAATATTTCATTCAGTGCCATAAGCACAAAAAAACTTCATTTCCTTATATATATATATATATATATATATATATATATTATATATATATATATATATATATATATATATATATATATATATATATATATATATATATATATATATATATATATATATATATATATATATATATATATATATATATATATATATATATATATATATATATATATATATATATATATAAGAAAATGAACACTAGAACATTCATTTGAAAAATTGAAATTAATCAAGAGAATGTTATAGTAGAGCTAGATATGTGAACGTGTACGATGTGATGTCTCCATCATCCTTCAAGAGATAAATGTTAGAGAAATATTGAAATCGATGCCACACTTGATGGAAGTGCGAGACATATATGTTTGGTTCTGCAAGGAACTCGTCAGTCGCACCACGTCCATCGAAGTGAGGCAACGATTTCAACCTCCAAGCATCTTCTTGTGACTTCAAGTGGAAGATCGTAGAGTAATGAATACTCTACAATTCCATCTATAGAAATCAGTAGAAAACACCTCTCTCGGATTACAGACACACCAAGCATCGAAATTTCACATATCTTATATACCCGTAGGTATCTACTAAATTGCAATGTCTATTTGACAAATATCATCGAACGATGTTTTTAAATGTCAATAGGTTGCGTTAGTAGTACGCTCGCGTTTATTCCCGTATTTCAGGGGCCTATTCAGTACAAGGAACTCGTCAGTCGCACTACGTCCATCGAAGTTGCCTCACTTCGATGGACGTGGTGCGACTGACGAGTTCCTTGCAGAACGAAACATATATGTCTCGCACTTCCATCAGGTGTAGCATCGATTTCAATATTTCTCTAACATTTATCCCTTGAAGGATGATGCAGACATCACATCGTACACGTTCACATATCTAGCTCTACTATAACATTCTCTTGATTAATTTCAATTTTTCAAATGAATGTTCTAGTTTTCATTTTCTTAAATATTTCATTCAGTGCCATAAGCACAAAAAAATTTCATTTCCTTAAAAATATCGCCGAATAGGCCCCTGAAATACGAGAATAAACGCGAGCGTACCACTAACGCAACCTATTGACATTTAAAAACATCGTTCGATGATATTTGTCAAATAGACATTGCAGTTTAGTAGATACCTACGGGTATAGAAGATATGTGAAATTTCGATGCTTGGTGTGTCTGTAATCCGAGAGAGGTGTTTTCTACTGATTTCTATAGATGAAATTGTAGAGTATTCATTACTCTACGATCTTCCACTTGAAGTCACAAGAAGATGCTTGGAGGTTGAAATCGTTGCCTCACTTCGATGGACGTGGTGCGACTGACGAGTTCCTTGAAGAACGAAACATATATGTCTCGCACTTCCATCAGGTGTAGCATCGATTTCAATATTTCTCTAACATTTATCCCTTGAAGGATGATGGAGACATCACATCGTACACGTTCACATATCTAGCTCTACTATAACATTCTCTTGATTAATTTCAATTTTTCAAATGAATATTGTGTTCATTTTATTAAATATTTCATTCAGTGCCATAAGCACAAAAAAATTTCATTTCCTTATATATATATATATATATATATATATATATATATATATATATATATATATATATATATATATATATATATATATATATATATATATATACGTTTATATATATATATATATATATATATATATATATATATATATATATATATATATATATATATATCTCTTCCTAGCGTTCTAGATTCCTAATCATGACAACATTATTGTGAGTACGTAAAGGGACAACATTAGTGTGAGTCCTTCGGAGACATTTCAGTCGAACACAACAGAAATCTGTCTGCAATGTGTAAGAATAGTACCATGCCTAATGGCTCTAGATCACGCCCTGGCGGGAAAAAGGATAGCTAGTTTCAAGATTCACAAATCATTCGTACCAGTATATTACACTAGTATTATTTATTATACTTGTATAATAAATAATACTAGTGTAATATATTATAAATAATACTAGTGTAACATTACACTAGTATATTATGAAATGTCCACGAAGCCTCTCGTACTCGCACTAATATTGTGATGAGTGGGAATCTAGAACGATACGGAGAGTTTATACGTCTTTTCTTCGATACAGGGAGCTCAAGTGAACGTTCACAAAGTGTTGTACTCCTCATTCAGATATAGGACCTGTGGGCGTTTTGAAAGTCATCGATTGTTCACTGTTGATTGATTGATCAAATAACCAGTCGAAAGACCATGCGGACACCAATCGGAGCTTCTCAAAAACCTTCCATAATCTCAAAATTAAACAAAAACATCACATCGGTACAATCAACGTTAATACACTCGCTAAAAGAGATAAACTGAAGCAACCAACACCATGAGAAAGTTCAATCTGAAAATCACCGCTCTGCAAGAAACAAAATTCATGGACGAGAAGCATTTCGATACCGACAGTTTCAGAATCTACAAGGGGAAACCTGCCGTGAAAGTAAAGGACAAATTACCGCTTTTAGGTACCGGATTCGCGATACACAATTCCATACTCGACTCGGTTTTTAATTTCACATCGCCTAACGAGAGGGTGTCGTTGCTTTCTATTAAATCAGCTAATAAAGCTTACACTCTAATCAACGTGCACGCTCTCATTAATCACCACAACAAAACCGTTCCGGAAAGCGTACAAGATTTTCGGGAAACATTAGAAGAAACAACCAGAAAAATACCATAACACCACGTGAAAATATTGCTTGGAGATTTTAACGCAGAGCTAGGTAAATAAAGGAAATTCAGAGATGCTACGGGTCCTCATACCAAACAAGAACGATGAAAGCTTAATAGCGTTCTGTAGGAACTTCGAACTCAAAATCATAAGTACTCAATTTCAAAAACCTGCACATAAGGTAACTACTTGGAGATTTCCCAGTCTCAAGCAGGGTGAATATCAAATTGATCATGTCGCAATTTCCAAGAACAACGTAAATGAAATTTTAAATGTCAGAACTCACAAAAGCGTCTTTGATTCGGATAACTATCTCCTCCAAATAAAAACAAAATTTCAACCTAATAGAAATAACAAATTTACACCCAAAAACGTTGGTCGGATCCCGAATATCTGAAACTTCACAAGGAGAGAATCATGGCATAAATCATTCAGGAAGAATCGACGAATTGGGAAATCCTTTCAAAGAATATTCAGAAAGCCATCACACTAGGGCAACCTCCTCGCACCAGGAAACACCGCTGGTGAAACGTAATTTGCGATCAAGCAGTCGACAAGAGAATAACATACAGAAGGATTTCACCAATAATAATAACTAGAGATTTTTACAAAACTTTCAGAGAAAACTTGCGAGGATACCAAGCGCCCACTCTTTGTTTCAAGAAATCCCATGGCTCGTTGGAAACTGATACAAAAAATAACTGCAAAATGTTAGCCGAATACTTCAGCGCTCTTCTCAACTGAAATCCACCCCAAGAAAAACTTAAGTTCGACTTTTCAGGTTTTACGCATCCAGACTCGCAAGCCCCTGATATGGAAGAGATTAGGGCAATTATCAAGCAACTCAAAAACAACAAAGCAGCAGGAGAAGATGGAATTATTGCGGAACTCTGGAAACTGAACGATACTACTATGACGCAAAAACTTCATCATTTAATATCAGAAATCTGGAGAACGGAACAGATACCAGAGGATTGGAAATGCGCGCTGATACATCCATTGCACAAAAAGGGGGACAAAATGGATATCAATAATTACAGGGGAATTTCCTTACTCCCGGTTGCGTACAAAATACTTTCTAAAGCACTCCTAAACAGAGTAGAACACCAAGCGGATCCACTAATTGGGAATACCAAGCTGGATTCAGAAAAGACCGATCATGTGCTGAACAGATCTGGACTTTGAAGACAATATTACAGATGAGGAAATGTAGAAATACAGTGATCACATTCATTGACTTCAAGAAAGCATATGATTCGGTAGACCGCGAAACCCTTTTTGAAATCATGAAAGAATTTGGAATCGATCGAAAGACCCGAACAATTATAGAACAGACACTTACAGGTACAACTTCCAAGGTAAAATTTATGGGCGAAATATCAGATCCTTTGAAATCAAAACCGGTGTGCGGCAGGGGACGGACTTTCGCCAATTCTTTTCAATATTGTTTTAGAAAAGATCATTAGGGAATGGGAACTTCACGTAAAGGGCATACAAGTGGGTATCAAAAAAGAAAATAGAATAAATGTCAAATGTCTCGCCTTTGCAGACGATATTGCTATCATCACAGACAACAGAACTGAAGCCATTCGCGCCGTAGAAAAACTACATGAAATTGCGCAGAAAACCGGGTTACAAATTTCTTATGATAAAACCAAATACATGGAAAGAAAACCAAAAAATAAATCTTCTCTTATGACAAAACATGGTGAAATTCTGCAAGTAGGCCATTTTAAATACCTCGGGGAAGTTATACAGTCCTCAGGTTTAAACCGAATCGCTAATGAACAGAGAACTACCAAGCTCCAAAGGGCCTACAAACTAACATGGGCTCACTATAACAAAAAGTGCATTTCGAGAGGCGCCAAATTGAGGCATTATAACACAACGATTCTTCCAGAAGCAATCTACGCAGCTGAAACAATGGTTATTGGCGGCCATTCAAGAATTAGAGAAATAGAAAAACAAGAACGAAAAATTCTCAGAAAGATTTACGGGCCAATCAATAGAAACGGCATTTGGATGAAAAGACCTCAGAATGAACTGTATCAAAAGACAAATACGATAACGGAAGAAATCAGAAAACGACGAGCAAAGTTCTATGCACATGTTTACAGAATGAAACAGTCCAGAATACCGAAGAAACTACTCGATATAATTATGAATAGTAAATGCGGAACAGAGTGGCTAAAAGAGGTCCAAAAGGATCTACAACAGATCAATATAAAAAATCTCGAAGATCGCACTGAATGTCGCTATAAAATCGCACATGTGAAGTTTGAGCAAAAATCAAATCGTCAACCTGGAGTAAAGTGGACAGATGAACGGAAGAAAGAGCATTCAGAGAGGATGAAGCGTTTTTGGGAGGCAAAAAGATGAAGCAAAATTCCTAATGATTGCGAATTCAAGTTCAGTCGCTCTCCTCATGGGGAACAATCGTAATAATATATATATATATATATATATATATATATATATATATATATATATATATATATATATATATATATATATATATATATATATATATATATATATATATATATATATATATATATATATATATATATATATATATATACAGGGTTAGTTTAAAGTATGGAAACATCTGAATATCTCACAAACGAAAAAGATAGAAATACGATCTTAACAGGTGTTGTATGGTTGCCATAGGAGCATATTTTCACCTTGAAACAAAATATACAGGGTGGTCCTAAAAATCGTAATGACTGCAATGATGGATTTTTTAAATGGAATACCCTGTATATTATAACAGTTTATGAATTCTTTTGACCTCTAGAATAACTTTGATACAAGGTACCATATGCCTAAATTCTATGGTTACGCAGATATCGGCACTTTAATTATTGCATACCCAAATTATGTCTGCCATATGTTTACGCAGATCTAATGAACGGCAGACATAAAGACATCATTTTACACATATTGCAGGGTTGCCAGGGAAAATAAAACAAACGGAGGGATAATGAAAAGCGTACCGACTACGCCTCAAAACTTTTATTCCATTAATATTATAACTTAAATCCTAATAATAACAATAACCATCATTTAAAGAAATGAAAAAAAAAATATCAAACAAATACTACAATAAATGTTCAAAGTGCGAACCATTATTCGTGTAAGTTTACATTCTTTCCTTGTCATCAAAGACTCGTAAAATTAGTAGTTGTATGCGTTGTGTATCGCTAAGATAAGCCATTGTGACAAAGGTGGCTATGGTTTCTAACTAAATATTAGTGAACTGTCATAATTATTTAGTGTCAATCACTTTATAACAATGGTTTACCTTAGCGATACACAACGCATACAAATACTAATTTTACGAGGTTTTGGTGACAAGAAAAGAACGTATGAAGAAGTTACACGAATATTTAATGAATTGAATCCTCAACACGTTATTAATAGATCAACCGTTTGCAAAACTATCAAGAGATATACAGATACTGGAAATGTTAAAAATTGTCCTAAATCTGGCAGGCCTAAAACTGCTACAGATGATGATACGAAACTAAATGTGCTACTCCAAGTTGAAGAAAATGCTCAAGTATCTTCAAACCAGTTAGCGCTAGACAACAATATCGCTCAGACATCCGTTATAAGAATTATGAAGTCAGAAAAAATTAAACCTTATAAGATTCACTACAATCAAGAACTTGCAGAAGATGACCCAGACCGCAGATTGCAGTTTTGTGAATTAGTTGAAGGAAAGAAGAATGTTGATGTTAATTTTGAAAAAAAAATTGTATTTTCTGATGAAGCAACGTTTTGCCTCAACGGTGAAGTGAACAGACATAATTGCCTATGGAAATTGAGACATAATTGGATTTGGTCTAGCCGTAATCCCCGTTGGATGAGGGAGAGACACACGCAATGGCCGCAGAAAATAAATGTTTGGGCAGGGATTATTAATAACCACATAATCGGACCTTTCTTCATAGAAGGTAATTTAAATGGTGACAAATATTTGAACCTGTTAAGGAATAATATTGTGCCAGCAATAGCAGCCATATTTCCCCATCCCAACAATCCCATGTTACCTTCTGATGACATATGGTATCAACAAGATGGTGCTTCCCCTCATTACACCCTGGCTGTACGTAATTACCTAGATACAGTGTTTCCACAGAGATGGATAGGACGTCGAGGAGCAATAGAATGGCCGCCACGGTCACCGGATTTGACTCCTTTAGATTTTTTCTTGTGGGGATATCTTAAAAATAAAGTTTACAAGAATAAACCACTAAATTTACAAACCCTACAAGCTCGTATTTTGCAAGAGATAAATCTGATGCCACAAACATATCTAAGTGATTCAATCGAACATTTTTGTAAAAGACTTGGATACTGTCAAATCGTAAATGGTTCGCACTTTGAACATTTATTGTAGTATTTGTTTGATATTTTTTTTTTCATTTCTTTAAATGATGGTTATTGTTATTATTAGGATTTAAGTTATAATATTAATGGAATAAAAGTTTTGAGGCGTAGTCGGTACGCTTTTCATTATCCCTCCGTTTGTTTTATTTTCCCTGGCAACCCTGCAATATGTGTAAAATGATGTCTTTATGTCTGCCGTTCATTAGATTTGCGTAAACATATGGCAGACATAATTTGGGTATGCAATAATTAAAGTGCCGATATCTGCGTAACCATAGAATTTAGGCATATGGTACCTTGTATCAAAGTTATTCTAGAGGTCAAAAGAATTCATAAACTGTTATAATATACAGGGTATTCCATTTAAAAAATCCATCATTGCAGTCATTACGATTTTTAGGACCACCCTGTATATTTTGTTTTAAGGTGAAAATATGCTCCTATGGCAACCATACAACACCTGTTAAGATCGTATTTCTATCTTTTTTCGTTTGTGAGATAGTCAGATGTTTCCATACTTTAAACTAACCCTGTATATATATATATATATATATACCTATATATATTTGATGGAAAGTTGAATAAATTATATTTGTAGTTTCATTGTTCGTTTTGCTTGTTGAAATCAACTGAGCTAGCCGAAGATATCTCTCAGATAATGGAACTTCTAGTTCATATTTATGTACCGAAGAAGAAGAGTTATCACCACCTAAGTAGCCAAACAATCTTTGTTTATTACAATTTTTTTTTAAACACCAGCATAAGTTAATGGATACCAGCTTTATACTCGTATAACTGCCATCTTAGAACCGACAAATTCGTGATGGTTTATGGGTAGAGAATAAATAATTCGTTCTGGTTCATAAACTAGGTATTCAGCAAACTGAAGATTTCAAGAAATGATTAAGAATTGTGAAAAAACAAATACAACGTTGAAATGAGATACAACTCCATCCAGTAGTCGAATTCAAAAGCACAACGTTCTGTGTATGAAGGCATAAACATATAGTGTAGGTATAGTTGCCGAAAATTGAGATTTGGAGAATAATAATGATTGCAATTTGCAACTTTCCTACTGGAAATCGGTGCATTAATAAACGATCTGCAAAATTTGTTTATTGCTAGCATAACTCAAGAAACAGATTTTATTTAAAGATGATTGAATCAATGAATCTTGATTGATCACTCTGAATGCTGTGAAAACAATTATATAGGACATACTGGTTCCATATATTTCGCCATCATTTCAAACCATCATTCGTTTTTCCTGAAAGGATTTTTTAATAGGTATCTGTAAGAGTTGTGAAATCTTTCCCCTAGATACTATTAATGGTTGTTGTAATATTTCAAGATATCAATACAATTATGTACCACTTGATAATTTCTATAACTATAACGTATTTTTCTATCTGACTTCTAGAATTTATAGAATAAATAATCATTAGATCATTTATAATACCATTTAAAAAACTTGTAAACTTCATTATTGACGAAAGAGTAGTTTGAACTCGATGACATCTAGAAATTTTTTCGGAAAACGTAATACTCATCTGTTGTCCATTTCCAAATGATTTGAATGCAAGCTTAAAAACATAATAAAATCGTAAGAATCTAGTTAAATCAATTTCGTAATTTACCAATTCGGTTTACACCCAAAGGCACTAATCGATTGGACCGATACTTGATGAAAATGTAACAATATAATTTGTTAATTTATAAGTAATTTTCACTTTAATTCAGTGAAATATGACTGACTTGTTTCGCCAACACAGTGGCTTCATCAGATGTAGATGATAAACTGTTTAGCCAATTTATCATAAAGGATTATCCGGTTCATCATGTACATCTGATGAAACAATATTCGACTGTGACGAAACAATATTCGAATATGTTCAACTGCATTAAAGTGAAAATTACAAACTACTTAGTTTTATTCAAATTTCATACAAAATTTTAGTTCACCATTAGATTACATAACGTATATACATTGAGAACTTTTACAATGAAATTAATTTCAAAACATTTACATGATTTACATTTTATTTGATCTCCAAAGATTACAAAATACATACTTCAATTCATTCTTCTCGATTAATATGGTTTTAATGCATGTTTTTACATGTTTTTCAATATGGTTCAATACACGGTTTAATATGGTCTTCTTAATCAACATAAATTTCTGATTTGAATATATATATTTTCATAATTATGAGGCATTTCATTTCGTTCAATTGATAATAAACAAGATCTTATTTTTTCTCATTTACTTATTTTTTGATTACTAATAAACCCCAATTAATTATGGATGGATAACGATCAGAACTATTTTATCGGTTAAACGAACTATTTAGACCATAGTGAGATAGATAAATGGAGTATCATTTCTAAATAAAACTCTAAATTATAATAAGATAATAATAATAATAAGACATTTATTCCCAACAGATATACATCCAATAACAGAGAAAAAATTACAATTTACAGAAAATTGCAAAATTTTACACAATAATAATAAATAAGAAAAGAAATTAACAAGAAAAAAACAAAAATAGGGAGTATAAGCTAATATATACAACGAAAAAATTAATTCAAAATAAATTGAAATAGTATTGAACAATAACCAGATAACTAAAAACAAAAATGAAATATTGTCTATTACAAAGTTACGTATGGTCAGCAGAAAATGACCATTTAGTAACGAAATATGTTTGATAAATAAAAATAAATTTAAATTAAAATCAAAATAATTTGGCGATCGAATTGGCGAATAAATGTTTCTAACAAAAGGTTCTAGAATTTCTTAAAGAAATAATTGTTTTCTCATTTTTCCTAATGACCTATCAACTGATCCGAATAGCCAGGAATTTTCAAATGTCAAAAAGTTTGCGATCTTTAGCAAGCTTTGATGTTGAGTAGTTCCTACTCAAAGCTCATATCCATATGAGAGTTCAACAGTCAGGTTGAAAAACTTAATATGGAAGTATTCGAGATTAATCGAGAGCTGATGAACACCAATTCAAGGAAACTTAATTTTCCTATGCACAATAATTACCATGGTCGGCGTAGGAGTACCCCGAATGCTCCGGGCCAAATCGGAAGCCAGTCACTTTGCCCTGTTTGTCCGTTCAGAGGTGCAATTAGTCCTGACGTCTCGGGAGATATATCGATCCGCACACCAATAATTATCGCCCATTACTGCTCTTGAAAATCTATACTCTAATTATGCTGTACCATGTTAATTGTCTGAAGATAATGTCGGCGGACTTGTCTGGAAGATTTGTTCAAGTAAGATGACCGTCGGATTTAATTTGTTTTCGTGATAAGTTGAAGTTTCGCTTTTCAGTGAATTAGAGGAAGATCTACTCTATAATCTCTTCATGTGAATGAATTATTTGAAATAATGTATAATATATATATATATATAATATATATATATATATATATATATATATATATATATATATATATATATATATATATATATATATATATCTATAGGTATATATATAAAAGAAAGTCGTGTTAGTTACAGCATTCATAACTCAAGAACGGCTGAACTGATTTGGCTGAAAATAGGGAGGTAGTTTAGAACCAGGAGAAGGACATAGGATACTTCTTATTACGTTCCCGTGGGACGTGACATAAAACGTGGTATAACAAAACGCAACTGATATGGTGGAGGCGCGATAATTTTACTGTCTGGTGGTTTCCGCCAAACACTGCCAGTAATTCCAAGATCAACTGCTGCAGACGAAACAAACACTTGCCTCAAATCATCGAATCTATGGCGCTATGTGAAGAAACTTCAGCTGACAACAAACATGAGAGTTATCTGTTGACGATTTCTCTGAGCAATTACTGACTATCGGTTACTGACTGTCGACGAATCGAGGTGATTGATTTCGTATCCTCAGAATTTCTGTCACTTTTTCTCATCAAAAGACGAACTCATCAACAAACTATTCCGAAACATCATTACTAACCACAAAAATAATGAATGGTTGAGTGATCGAGCAATTTTGGCGGCTAAGAATGAAGATGTAGATAACTTAAATTTCATAATTCAGACTGAGTTCATTGCATCGCAAAATACACTGCATTCTTTCAAATTAATTGTCTGCGTAACAAATGAAATGAAGCCTCCAACCAATCAATTGAATTTTTGAACTCCTTGGATGTGACGGGCTTTCCACTGTACAATTTACGACTAAAAGTTGGCTCCGTAGTAATCATGCTTCGAAACATAACCCAACCCAAACTGTGCAACGGAACGCGTTTGGTAGTAAGTAAATTGATGAATGTGGTGCTGGAGACGCTTGCTTAAAATCCTGTGGACTGCACATCGAACCAACGTCTCGATTCTGAAGGAGATAAACATCAAAGAGAGGTTATCGTCGACTGTGCAGATGCGAATCCTTAAATTCTTTGGACATATAACCCGAAAAGAAGACTCTATCGAACGATTGGTGGTCCAAGGGAAAGTTGAGGGAAAAAGATCGCGTTGGCGGTCTCCAACAAGGTGCACAGATCTTATAAAGTCTGTGACGCATTCCAGCATCAATGAAAACTTTAGATTCGCTAAGCATAGTGTAGTGTGGCGCCGTATTGCATGGGACGCAGTGGCACAAGACCGAGACATGACCACGACCACTCTGTCAAGAGTGAACGACTGAGAAGAAGAAATTGATGAACAATGTGATTTACGCGACGATACTCAAAGGAAAATTCGATGGTGAGGAAGTTCTCTTTCCAAGGATCCCGATGACCGACATGCCGTTTGCAAAATCTAGAAACTCCATGTTTTTCGCATGGTCAATTGTATATGGCATGTTCACGGGTCGGAAGACCATCGGCGTTATTTATTTTTGGACCTGAAAATGAAACGAAAAATGTCGTCTATCACAAGGTGCTGCAGTAAAGAGTGGAACCCATGCACTAAAATACATGGCCAATAGAGACTTATCAAAATACCTGCTTTTTTAATTTATATGAATTATCCAAATAAAAAATTGACCTTGATGAAATCAAAAGCCTGCTCATTATTGCCTCTAAGGCGGAACAAAGTTCGCCGGGTCAGCTAGTATTTATATATATATATATATATATATATATATATATATATATATATCTATATATATATATATATATATATATATAAATATATATATATATATATATATATATATATATATATATATATATATAGTAACCGACAGTAAAATCACTGCGCCTCCACCATATCAGTTGCGTTTTGTTATACCACGTTTTATGTCATGTCCCACGGCAACGGATGCATTCTATGTCCTTCTCCTGGTTCTAGACTACCTCCCTACCAATTTTCAGCCAAATCAGATCAGTTTTTTTTTAATATAATTGTGAAACATTAAGCCAAGAGTTTAATTTAATTTAATATATATATATATATATATATATATATATATATATATATATATATATATATATATATATATATATATATATATATATAATGAATTTTGAATATCAGGATTGCGGTTTGTGTGAAATACTTCATTTTCCTATACACTCGCTTCGTTGAAAATAAATGTTAATGTCAAGAATCTAATTAATAATTGAAACTACAAACTAACTTAAAAACTACATACTTAAGTTATAAGGCGCTTATACCAAATGTGTGTTTACAAACCGGCTGGAAATCTTGAAAACTAACCCTAAATTTAAAGTGAAGTTCGAATACTTCAAAGTTCATTTTTGCCCCCTTTTTTTAGGAGGGGCCAATATTAAATCAATCCCAATCAGTTATGAATTAGTTCTGAATCGGTTCAGAATCCTTACCGCAAACAAAGCTATTGATTGTCTTCCTCTCTTGTCCACTTTGAAATTTTGTGTTCTTAGGCAAAATTCTCGTACTAAAGAATTATTCCACCTAGAGATGCTCCAACTCCCTAATATAATCCCCCATTTGGTTTATGGAGTCTACATTCAATAGAGTTGCCAATAATTGTGACATTTCCTTTTACTACAGAGAAGTTATTATTAGGAGTTATATTAACAAAGGAAATTTACTAAAATGAATTGATTTAGATTGAGTTCTTTGTAATATTTCATTAAATACTATTATTTAGTTATCAGATACTACTCGTATTTTAGTTTTCTAGATTAGATTGAGCTCTTTGTTATATCTCTTTCATTTTATTTATTTAGTTATTATTCAACATTATTGCATTAATTGGGTATTATAGCTGTTGAGAATAAAGAACTTATTATAATTATTATTATTATGTTAGAGTATACTAGAACATTCTTCCGAATAATGTTCTCGAAATGATGAGAAGAACATCATAGCGGAACTGGATATAAAAACATCATATCAAATTTAATTTTATCTTAATTCTTTATATAAGTAATGAATTTCATTTCAATTTCCTTTTCATTCGATATTTCTGTTTCAACTTTCATGATGCTGATTTTGAATCTATTTAGTTTTTTCAGTTCACTACGATTAATACGGGTATGTCATTTGATAGCTTTGTTTCATAATTTGAAATTAAATTTATAGGCAATGAAAGTGTGACAAAATGGTGAAGAAACTACATTGCCCAATACATTTGGACAAATTCTCAGAGATATTATTTCTGAAGTCACATTAATAATTTAATAAATACTGAAACATGTCATAGATAATACAGAATTTTATTCAGACTATAGGTCTTATAACATTCTGCAAATCTCTTCTTTGTCATGGTTTTTTTAATTCAATATTGTGTGTTTCAGCCAAATGATTTAGTTTATGTTCAAAGAAGGGAAAAAACAAAACTTGTCCGTTTCTAGTCAATATATTATACATATACCAAGGCCGCACTTTCCTGCTCAATATGTATATTATATTCAGTTTGATCAGTAGATAATTGGACCATAAGTCAAAATTAGTGTAGCCCTTGGCGACAACAGCGCATCCGCATGCACAGAAGCCGAACCATCGAGGCGTAATTGTGGGGTTTTTCGCTATACCTTCAATAAATGGATCATCAATAAAAGTACCAAGAAATAATTTTTGAATTGTAAATGAACGTAGATCATTCCGTGGTTTGACGTTTGACGTACACTCATTATTTATGAGGGTTTGATTCTTCCAACGCAATGTAAAGTTATGACCAATTTAATGAAAACAATATCAGGGAAGCAACATTCGTGTTGATTAATATTTGCTTTTTCCGAAGAATTTAAGTGAAAATTTTATTTGGCTATTTATTTGTGTTCAGGCTTCATCGCATTTCTGAACCAGGACTGGACTTCATCGATTGTAGAATTTGAACGAAAACAAAGTGAAGAGTTAATTGATATTTCATAGTCAAAGTGTATGTATATTGATGACTATGTAAACACTCTAACATAGGTATTGAATGCTCATAAAGAATATCATTTCATGTATAGTATCTATACCAAATTCGAACAAAAATTATAATTAGTATCGTTAATTAAGCTTGGTTACATTCCACTATAAAATTTTCATTTATTTGACATTAACATGTTGTTATAGCTCAAGCGTGTAATTTAACTATTTGACTTTTCAAAACCTAACACCAAGTTTTGTATGAGTTGTCAATTGATAAAGTTAAAACTTTTATTTTCTCTCGTTTTTTAATTTAGAAGCAAATTGATAAAAATGTTGAAATTACCTTCTATTTTGAAAATAGAGTTAGAATTTGCTTTCCGTAAAAAGGAAAACAAGTTATTTGTAGTCATAATTTTGAATGATTCATCCAAGAGTTATCCTCTACTTTTCAACATTATATATATTCTTGAAAATAATAGTTCGATCTACGTATTTTGAATTAATGTGTTTCACAAAAACGGTTAGATTTCAAACACAATTAATTATTTCAATCGAAAATACTTGAGGTATATGTTTTTTATTTTGACAACTAAATTTGCCTGAAGTCTGAAGTTATTATGTAGTAAAATTTCGAAAATTGTTAATTTACTCATATTAAAATGAACGTTTTCTAGCACAAGAGCTACGACATATTACCGTCAATTTTTATGGGTATGATATTTGGATACCAATTGATTCAGTTTGAGCGCAAATATCGCAACTCACAGTCACATCGTTAAAACAAATTTAATGTCGAATATGACTGCAAGCCAGGCCAATTTATATGGCCAATTGAACTGTACTCACCGTAGATGTACATGTATTCTTAAAGTTCTTTGTCCGATTTCATTTAAGCACAAAATATGTTGCAAGAATTCAAGGTACAGAGTTCTAGTTCGTCTTGCTGATAAAATATGAGGTAATACAAGGTGTTTAAAAAACTATTTAAAAATTGCTATTGTCTACCTTGAAAATACACACTGCATTGACATACAACTATAAAAATCATCAAAAAAGTAATCAACAATTATTCAGTAACATTAAAAATTGATAAAACAAAAAAAATTATAGTTATGAATATATAATAAGAAAGTTGATAGTCTTTATTTATTAGCATAAGTTCTCAAAAGTTTTTCTTCGAGTTGAAAATATGACTATTTGAATTTTCTGCGTTTAAATTTGAAAGACACATTTTGATATAATTTTTTGTTTTCTTTCCAAATACGCAATCGAATTTAAAAAATTTCAATGTACAAGGTGTTTTTCAGGACTTCAATTACTTCATATATTTTTGGTAATTCGGACTGGAATTTTAGTGATTACTCATTACTAAGTGGTTCAGTTGGAATTAGAATGAGACACATAAGTATCAAATATCAAAAACTGAACGGGGTGCTGTGTCAGTGGTCCCCTTAAGAAAAATTTGCTACATCAAAAAACTCCCCGCATCTTGGTTACTATTTTACATGATCGTCACACCTAGTGAATGAGGTACTTCTCCACCTTGGTGACTTCTATTCACCTTCTAAGTTCTTCCGTTCACCAATGAAACACCCTATATAATTATATATATATATATATATATATATATATATATATATATATATATATATATATATATATATATATATATATATATATATATATATATATATATACGAGGATGAGTTGAAAAGTTTCCGGCCTGACCAAGAAAAGGGATGTTTTGAACTCTTTTTTTGCTTTATATTCAACATAATCTCCATCAACAGAAATATATTTCTCATAACCGTGCTCTCATTTAGTTAAACCAGTTTTACACGTAGATTCGTCAATCTTTTGGAAGTACTGATTTATAGTTTCGATAACTTCTTCGTTGCACCCAAATCTTTTACCTCCAAACCTTTTTTTGAGGTTGGGAAGCAGGAAATAGTCGCTGGGGTCTAAGTCTGGAGATTAGGGAGAATGCGGCATCAATTCAGACTTCAATTCGTGGATATTGGACATGGCAACAATCGACGAATTCGTTGGTGCGTTATCGGATGAAAAAAATTTTTTCTTCGCCAAATGAGATCGTTTAATTTGCACCTCACCCTTCAAACGTTGTAACAAGTCTGCGTAGTATTGACCAGTGATAGTTTCACCCTTTTCAAGATAATCAGTGTATATTATTCCTCTCGCATTTCAAAAAAAGTAGCCATAACCTTGTTTGCCGATAAAATAGTTTTTGGCTTCTCTGGGGTTGGTTCCTCCTTTCCAACCGACTGATTTGACTGTTCGTTATTTTGAGGAGTGTAGTGGTGAACCCAAGTCTTATCAACAATTAAGAATCGAACCGAACAGTGTGTTTTTAGGCCTTTACAGCGATATATATTATATATAATAATAATTATATATAATAATATACCGAGTCATGGCGGTATAATCATTAGAACTGAAATCAAGAAAATGTAATTTTAAACCCATGGAGGAAGATAACGGGAAATCACCTCCATTATACTTCCCAAGAGAACCACATGATGACATCATTCAATTCAAAATATTCCGCAGGCAAAATAAGTTCCCCGATCGGATCTCCGGGGAGAACGGTCTTGAATG
The DNA here is from genome assembly GCA_030704895.1 of Henosepilachna vigintioctopunctata. NCBI lineage: Eukaryota > Metazoa > Arthropoda > Insecta > Coleoptera > Coccinellidae > Henosepilachna > Henosepilachna vigintioctopunctata. Next base: position 11,747,484 of record JARQZJ010000092.1, on the reverse strand, counting down.
AAGCCAGGATACAAAGACTAAATGGACGCAAAAATATCAATATAGGGACCTGAAACGTACAAGTCTTATTTGAAGCGGGAAACTAGCAAATCTTAGTCAAGAAATCAAGAGACTAGAAATTGACATATTGGGAGTATCAGAAACTTGGTGGCCAGACAATGGAATGTGTACTGTCACTGGAGGCCGTTTCTACTACTCAGGCAATCAAGACAAGAACCACCGAAATGGAGTAGGAATATTTGTTACAGATAAAATGACCACTAGCACCATTGACTTCTTCCCATACTCCGATAGATTGGCTTCATTAAAACTCAGCGCCAAACCTGTTAACCTAAATGTTATACAAACATATGCTCCTACTTCAGAGTCGACAGAGGAGGTTATCGAAACATACCATGACGGGTTAAAAGAACTCTCAAACTCAACCTATTCTCGGATGAAAGAACTCTTGGCCAAGATACGGAGGATGATCTAGCAGGACCCTCAATAACAAGAGCTAGAAATAGAAAGGACCATCCGCACATTGAAAAACAACAAAGCGCTTGGTCCCGATGAGATTACTGCAGAGCTCATTACACTGCTTGACGATAAAGGCGTAACAGTTCTCCACAAGCTCTTCAACAGAATATATGAAACCGGTGAATATCCCGCTCAATGGTTGTCATCTACCTTCATACCTTTGCCAAAAAAGAATAACGCTAGGAAGTGCGAGGATCACAGACTTATCAGCCTTATGAGCCACTCCTTAAAACTGTTCCTCAAGATAATTCATCAGAGAATATTCAGAAGGTGTGAGCAAAACATCAGCGACTCGCAATTCGGCTTCAGACAGGGCCTGGGAACTCTGGAAGCATTAGTAGCAACACAAGTACTGGTACAAAACGCTACGATCAGCGAAAGATGTGTGCCTATTCTTCATAGATTTATGGCTCAACACCATAAATTGCTAACAATTCTGAGACGAATAGACATAGACGGCAAAGATATTCGCTGCATTAAAAATCTCTATCTAAAACAATCTGCCCACATAAAGATCGATGGAGAACAAAGCAACAATGTTGAAATCTGCAGAGGAGTCCGGCAAGGATGTGTTCTCTCACCTCTGCTGTTCAATTTGTATTCTGAGAACATCTTCCAAGAGGCACTTGAGAACATTGAAAAGGGCATTAAAGTCAATGGAACATGGATTAATAACATTCGCTACGCGGACGACACGGTCTTGATTGCTGATAATATGAATGACCTTCAACACCTTGTCGATGTACTGGGACAACACAGTGAGAGAATGAGCCTTAAAATAAATGCCAAGAAAACAAAGTATATGGTTATTAGTCGCCAACCTGACACTTTCAAGAATGCAGGGTTAACATCTGATGGATCATCAATTGAGCGCGTGAATAAATTTAAATACCTTGGAGTATGGCTCACTGAGGACTGGATATCTGATCTGGAAAAAAAATGTCGAATAGAGAATGCTCGCAACACATTCATGAAACTCAAACGTATTCTTACCAATGCGGACTTTAGCCTAAACCTGAAGGTGAGATTTGTGAGGTGTTACATCTGGTCGGTGTTGTTGTACGGTGTGGAGAGCTGGACTCTAAAGGTAGTCACAATGAATAGAATAGAAGCCTTCGAGATGTGGGTATATCGCAGAATACTGAAAATCCCATGGACGGCCCAAGTGACCAACGAAAATGTCCTACGAAGAGTAAACAAAAAGCGTGAACTGCTGCTGATGATCAAAAAAAGGAAAACCGCATACCTGGGGCATATAATGCGAGACACGAAATACCAGCTCCTACAACTGATTATCGAGGGAAAGATTGAAGGAAGGAGAGGAGTGGGAAGGAGGAGGATGTCATGGCTACGTAACATAAGGCAATGGACGGGCTTGCGAACAGTGGAAAGCCTAATACATACAGCCAGAGAAAGGACAGAAATGAAGCGTGTGGTCGCAAACATTCATTAGTGAATATGCATTGGAAGAAGAAGATAAGAATAATAAATGAAAAGCAGTTCAATGCGGAAAGAAGAAGAACAAACGAAAGAAGAAATTATCGGTATAGCCCGTTAATGTGGAAGCCTAACAGTGGTGAATTTATTTGCAGGAACATTCTTTTGTTGTGGTTTTTTTCCATCTCCAGGTTCGTACACCTCGAATTTGGGTCCTGAAGAGCATCACAAACTCGAAATAGTTGTGAACGGCTTCCAACTTTTTATTATTTTTATGCTTCATTCCTTATACTATCTGATCGAAAAGTACAATAAAAATTCTGTGAGAGCTGAATTTTTATCGATGCTTTACACTAAACTGGAGGGCGAACTCCATAGTATATAGGTCACTCAAAAAATCAGTGTGAGTGCCTGTATCTATTTCAAACATTTCTGTTCATCAAGCCCATTTTTTGTGAGTAGCTTCATTTTGATGAGACGCTCAACTTTACCTCTCAAATTAATTCTCCATTATGGTAGTGGTGATACAATATTAATTAATGTAGGAATTGCACAAGTTGATTCCACAATTCTCAAAAATTGATTTCTAATTGTTTAAGTTTAAGTTTTTCATTGAAACTTAAGAAAATAATTTACATTATTGATAAAAATATTTGTCCTACGAAATGTGTGGTTTTATCAGAGTCCAACCTTCCAAAATGTATCGATAACGAGGTCATCGAAAATGTTTATTAACCAAATTTTTTGTGTTGCTCAGTTGAAATTTACATAATACAACACCCACATTACCCTACAAATTGCTTGGTATGTTATTTCCGTGTTTTTTACGTTTTGACACATCTAGACTTTGATAAAGTTATAGTTATTTGATAACACTCTTGGTAAAGCAGACCTCCTGGAAACAATAATAGAATATGCCAACAATATCGAAGCATTGACCCTATTACTCCACCAGAAACTCACCTCACAAAAGCGCGTTGTGGTAAACTGATGATGAAAATATAAAAACTAGTGGGCCAACAACTAACACATGCTGAAAGTAATATTTCGTCATAAAAAGGTCATTATTATATGAATATTTGAAATAATATGAAATTGTATAATCTGAAATAATTTTTTCTGTAAGTTTCAATATTTGTGACAATAACGTAAACACTATTGAGCTACATAGGTTAATGCACTTCATTAATATCATACTTTTTTATCTAGTTAAGGAAATCTTTAGTGGCATGCATCCAAACAATCAAGTTTCGATGTTTTTCCAAAAATCTGTTCAGAATCTTGAAGATTTTGAACAGATTTATATAGTTAGAATAGAAAAATATTTTAATATAATTAGGCAATAAATAAGTAGGTTGACGCAACTATTGCGAATGTCATGGGTTCACCATACTTGCACGAGTGTGATGAACTTCATTTTAGCGAGTAAGCAGTTTTTATTTTATGTATAAATACGTTAATATTTTCTTAATAAAATCAGTTCTACATCAGTAGTCAACTTATTCACCTGATAAGGAGTAGGCAGATTGAGGCCTTGTTAGCACCGAAACCCTTTCATACCTATTTCCAGGAATCCAGGCCTTAAATTGGTTGTCCATCACTCGGCAACTTATCAATCCCCTGACAAGGAGTAGGCAGATTGAGGCCTGATCAGGGGGACATTTTCTTGTTGGGCCATAGCACTCCGCATTTTTATACATGTTCCTTCGAGCTACAGTTGAACCACTAAAAGACTAGCAACCAAGAGGGCCATCAGCGTCTGTCGAGAGGCAGTCACACACGAAGAGATCCACAGTCCAGGTCCTCCAACTAAACTACAAGACTAGCAACCAAGAGAACCATCAGCGTCTATCAAGGGGCAGTCACACAAAAAAGATCTACATTCAGGTCCATTCCAGGTTCACCGATCAAGAGAGCCTGATTGTAAACCGGGTCAGATGGGAAAATTTAGTACAACCATCGAAATGAAGTCCTTGATGTTAGATCGTCGGAGCCGCCAGCATTTTTTTTTGAGACATGTTCTGCTGTACCACAGGGCTCTCACATAGGACCATTATTGTTTTCAATATGTATCACCAAGATTTCAAAAAGTTTTACGAAATGTAAATTCCTCCTCTTAGCGGACGATTTAAAAATAATGGAAAGTATCAGTTTCGAACAGGATTGCTGGATTTGCAGTGTGCATTGAATACCCTTTGTGGTTACTGCGGTGGAAATCAACTAAATTTAAATTTAGATAAATGCAGGATGATCACATTCACGCGTAATATAATCTTGATGATCCTGTCTTGTCTAGGGTGGATAACATAATGGATTTTGGGGTAATTTTCGATTCTAAGCTTTTTCTTGATTGTCATATTGACCAACTAGCGCAGTCCTGTTATAAAGTTCTGGGACCTTATGAATTTGAAAACTTTCACTATTTTATATAATTCCTATATTTACAGTAAACTCAACTTTTCATCAGTAGTTTGGACTCCAAAATATTCAGTATATATCGCCAGGCTCGAAAGAATCCAGAACAGATTCTCAAAGTTTATCTCCTTCAAATTTAACTTTCGTTTGACACCCAGAAACCCTAAAAATTATCTTCTTCGTTTAACTCAGTTTGGTTTCATTTCCCTCGAAAATAGAAGAGCAATCAATGATTTCCTTTTCCTATATAAACTTCTCAACAATATCTATGATGTTCCATATTCCCTTTCGTAATACTAGCGTACTAATAGCGCGATGAATTCCCCTCTCTACAGCCTGATATGATGCTGTAACTGTTTGAGTAATGTTGATTTTTTCCATCTCACTCAAGATTCAATCAAGCAAAAACTCGAAAAGATGTACTTATGTAAATAAGAAAAACACTTATAAAAGTCAATTGTTCACTCTGGAAAATACTTTGTATTTTTAAGTAGTCGGTACTGTGTTGGGTGGTCATCTAAATAAATGAATAAATTATCATAATTTGAATGAAACGAAGTAGTTTTTCGATTTTTACTATAATTAATTCAAAAACATGACAATATCGTTTCGTCAACACAGTGGCTTCATCAGATGTTGATGATAAACTAATCTGATGAAGCCACTGTGTTGGCGAAACGATATTGTCATGTTTTTGAAATAATTATAGTGAAAATCGAAAAACTAGTTGGTTTTATTCAAATTATGTATTTAGATTTTCATCAAGTATCGGCCCAATCGATTGATGAAATAAATTATCAATTGAATGCTTAAAGTGGAGGATAAACATAATATGACTCCATTAAAAAATTTCAGAACGAAGTGTACATCATAGTTCAAACATAAAATCAAATACAATCAAATCTAAAATTACAACTGAACAAATTACATCTAATAAAGGTACTTAATAGAGAAAACATTCAAAACAAAACTCAAATGTTTTCACAGGAGACACCTTCAAAACATATACATATATGTCATTTTTGAAGGAATTTATTGATTCGGCACGAACAACCGAAGAGTCTAGAGAGTTCCACACACCGAAAACTCAATCAGTTAAAAACTACTGGCTAATGGCAGTTTTAAAGCTTTCGCACTCCAGTTTTAGCAAATGACTTTCTAGACGACTGATTTCCCTTAAAGTGAATATCAAATCACTCAAATAAATTGAAAAGAATTCGTACGTAAACGTAAGATGATGGTAAATTGCCTTAGTGAGCAAAATTTTTTTCTATTCTACAGGACATCTTCGCATGGACAAAGTACTGAATTCATGATATGGATTTGACTGTGTTGACGGTGAGTTTTGGAAAAACATTCACTATTTGTTTCAACGAAATAGAGTTACCACTAGAAGCTATTGAGTTTAACTATTCGGTTTGTTTGACAAAACGATTACATTTATATATTGTTAATTTTTTCATAATATACTACCTATTAGTTTGATGAAATTTTTTTCTGATTTGATTACTCCTTCAGTTCAACATAATAGTAGGTATATACGACAATTTTTCGATTCTGACCAACACACCATTCTTTTATGGATGATATAGATAAGACCTTCAACCTATTAATTCGATACATAAACAAAAATCCATCTGAATACATTTGTGTATGCACTGTTACACTTTCTTCATATATCTCGAGTATAGAAGTTTACTATTCCGTAGGTATAATATTTGAGTAATAATAACAATAATATTTATTGTGAAACGTCCTTTCATGTTCACAAAAAGACTTCAGTGTTCTGAATTCAGTTTTGATTCTGATCTTCCATTCAGTCCTCGAACAAAAAAATTTATTCAATTTCACATGGATTTCACAATGGTAATCAACCACATTTGGGAAAACAAAAATGACTTACAGAAGTATTAATTCAATTTCACCTTGTGAAAGATAGTCGTTGTGAAAAAATATATAAACATATGATACAAAAAAATTATTCATACATTACTGACTACATTCGAATCATCAGAGTACTCTGCCACACGAAAGTATGCCTTTTTTCAACAGCAAAGACCTGTTGACCCTCCTTTAACTCTCTCTCTCTTTCTCTCAAACAAATGAGCATTTAGTACTTTCAAATTCAACGGTAAATATATGTTATTGTTTTTGCCTTGTCATACAAATTGGGAAAGTATTGGCAATTTTTGGTTTATATCATTATCTGAGTCTGATAAAGTATTTGAGTCTACTGCGACATTTGGATATTTAGAAATACTTGTATCCATCAACCTACAAACATTTTATAATATATTTTAACCTTTCATAAGGGCATTGTTTATTGCTTGGGAATTTTATGAAAATCGCAGGTTTATTATGCGATCGTAAATTCTCATATTCGTGAAACTGATTGAAAGATCGGTTTTTAACACAACCACATGAAAGAAGTATGATTGATTGACACCGCAGTGTTCCGCCATAGCCTATAATTTGGCTCTTTCGTCGACATATCATCCAATCAGTATGCATAGAAAATTCTTGGATTCTTAATTAGCCCAACGGACAAAAACCTAATACTACCACGCTTAGCATGCAGTAAGTGAGCCGACGTAAACATAGAGCAGTAGATGCTCTATGCTCGATGACCGCGCTGCCACCGATAAGTACGAGGCCATAAATAACGTTGGAACCACTCGTTACTTGACAGGTTATTAAACATATAGGTAGGAATAATAATGATTATGAAATATCGAAGAGGGCTAAACGGCGATCGCAGATAATGAACGGGTTCAAAAAATGGGCGATAACACATTTTAAAAATCTAGGTGGAGGTAATAGTTTACGCTGTAGACAATTCTAACTGAACGTTTATCAGAATGAATAGTTTTTCATTCATTCAATATATCTTTGGGATATAACAAAATTTTGTATGGTTAAAAATTCAGGAGATTCGTAAATGTAACTCATATTAGTGCATGTTTTTCCATAATTGAAGTTATTTTTGATATCTCGCGTAAATAAATGAGATACAAATGTTAACAGTTTTGGTACATTCTTCAAGAAATTTGAAATGGTGAAGCAAAAGAAATCTGCTGACACTGAATTACGTGAATAGTAATATAATTAATGATTTTCTTTTGGTGAGACATGACCAAATATTAATTTAATCAAGTATTTGATTTGAATCAATGAGTAGGGAATTAGGGAGTAACTTTTGACACCAAATCGATTAAAACTAGAATATGAATACGATCTAAACCGTTATATGCTAAGGTCGTTTGGAATCCAAAATACGTGTGCAATATAAGCAATCTTGAATCTGTTCATAGACGTTTTCCGAAATATTCATGATTTTTGCTACTGATGGTGACGGTACCAGATATCATTTTCCATCACTTGAAACACGTAAATATTTGGGAATTATGATACTATAGAAGTTACTTAGGGTTGTTTGTAACAGTAAATATTTGTGAATTATGATACTGAAGAAGTTGATTAGGCTGTCTGTTAACTCTTTTTTCTTCTTTCCTGTATGAATTTCCGTGTTCTGAGATCACATTGTCGAAATACGAAAGATTTTTATCCATCTTTCATCCAGCTCGAACTAACGTTTTAGCGTTTTCACGACTCCATAAAATGTGTGGTGACTTTGAGCCTTTTCATTATGTCATTGATATATTTGTATAATGTTTGCATTGTATGATAGTAATATTAGAAAAATATTTGAATAAATGAATGAATAATTAAGGAATGAATGAATGACTGATCGAATAAATATATGAATGAAGGAATAAATAAATAAATGAATGATATCTAGTTGTGCAAATATGACAATTTCTGAATATACCTGTTTTTACCAGGTTCTTCATTGGCAACGATTACTTTATCACGATGATTGGAATGATTCTATTATATATTTTGATAAATCACAACTTTTCTCATAACAAGCTATTTTCAATGTTAGAAGCTTTATTTTTGTTGACGTTTCGTTGTATATTACAACTTATAAATATTATATATATATATATATATATATATATATATATATATATATATATATATATATATATATATATATATATATATATATATATATATATATATATATATATATATATATATATATATATATAGAACTCGTTTTAAATTTCCTGACACTTTTATATTTAGGTTTATTTTTTACTAGGTTAATGTCATCAAATAACTTTCACAATAATTATCTTCAATAATACAAAAACTTATATTTACGCGTTTCGATTATACATCGTTTTCAAAATATCTAATATCAATTCAATCTATAATTCAACTATCTTTACATAATTTATAAATCAATTCGTTGGTGTCGCGTTTGTCTCGTCACATGATAAATTTCTCTCTTCTTTCATCTCGTCTCAGTCTTCAAGGTGGATTATATTATGATATATTCTTCCGAAATACTCTATGTCAGATCTTGAATTGACAGTTGTCTTTTCTCCTCTTTGGATGCTATCATCTCCATAATATTCAATTTAGTAGATACCTACTCTTCTGTTGATTTTTTTTTAGAGTATTCTTTTCCGATCACAAGAAGATGCTTGGAAGTGGATTTATTTTTTACTAGGTTAATGTCATCAAATAACTTTCACAATGAATAACTATATCGTTTTCAAAAAATCTTGATAAATTTCTCTCTTCTTTCATCTCGTCTCAGTCTTCAAGGTGGATTATATTATGATATATTCTTCCGAAATACTCTATGTCAGATCTTGAATTGACAGTTGTCTTTTCTCCTCTTTGGATGCTATCATCTCCATAATATTCTTCTTCTGTTGATTTTTTTCTTTTCCGATAATTTTCGCATTTCCAAAATCAAATGAATGAAGTTGCTCGATTGCATGTTTTGCAAGGGCAGTTGTTTTCTTGTTTGTTCTCACCGAATATTCATGTTCATATGATCTCCTGTGTAAGTATTGTTTTGTGTTGCCTATATAACATGAATCACAATCAATGCAATTTATTGAATATACAGTATGAGTTTCGTTTTTTAATTCAATTCTTGGTTTTAACTTGGTGTATAATGAACCAGTTATATTGTTTGGTTTATGACTTATTTTTATATTATATTTCTTCAGGACATTACTTATTTTTTAGGATATCTCTGGTATATATTCCATTCCAATGTATTTGACATGCACATCGATAGTATTCTTTTTTTGGTTTGTTTGGTTATATATCTGGTGTATTCTCCTTTTAATTTAAATCCTAAAATTTTTCAGGATAGTCGTTTCGTTCTAAAATTTCTTTGATTTTTCTTATATTTTTAGGTCTTACTACAGGGTTGGATAATTTAACAGCTCTATCTGTAAGAGCATTCACAACACTTCTTTTATATTTCGTAGGTACAAGTGAATTGTAATTAAGATATCTTCCTGACCATGTTTTTTTATTGAACCAGTCGGTAGTAATTGAACCATCTTCTCTCCTAATTGAAGTCATATCTAGGAAATTTATTTTGTTGTTTTCTTCTAATTCTTTTGTAAATTGTAATCTATTATGGTAGGCATTGAAGGATTTCATCAATTCTTCAATATGTTCAGGTTTCATTGAAGTTATACAATCATCTACATATCTCTTGAAGAATACAGGTTTATTTTCTAAGTTGTTTATAAGAGATATTTCTAGTTCTTCTAATACCAAGTTGGCTACAGTAGATGAAATGGGTGAACCCATTGCAGTGCCATAAATTTGTGAATAGAATGATGTCTCAAATCTGAAATAAGTTGATTTTAAACAAAATTCGACACCTTCTTTGAATTCATTTTTTGGTAATTCAGTATGATTTTTCAATTCTTCCCATTTTCTATCTATTATATTCATTGCTAATTCTATAGGTACATTGGTGAAAAGAGAAATGACGTCGAATGAAATTAAAATACAAGATTCAGGTAGTTGTAATATATATATATATATATATATATATATTATATATATATATATATATTACAACTTATATATATATATATATATATATATATATATATATATATATACATACACTTGATCACAGTTTGTACATGGAACTCTTCACACTAATACACTATTAAATAATAATGCAGTATCTTGAAGCCAAAGAGAAATACCCTATTAAAGCTCCATACAAATGTTTATGAACATACAGAAAATTGCTACTTGTGTATGGACTAAATTAGAATAAATTGCGTTTCTCAAATAAACAACAGAAAGCCGCTATTAGAAAGCTTTTTGATTCATTTGTGTATCACACATCATATAAATAAAATTTGACTTTAGTAGTGTAGATTAGTATTTTTCATCATAAATATCGAAGGATGAGATTATTAATTTTCGATAATACCTAATGATATTTCGGATATCAAAGGTTGGCAACACCGTTTTATTCCACTACCTGATTCAAAAGATCTTTTTGCCTACCATATGCACATCGGATGGGATATTAGACCCTTCTTCAAGATACACCGGAAATTACCTTTCAGTATTTTATCCTCCCAACAGAACATATCTTCAAATTTTCACGTTACCATTATGCTTTTCGTATATATATAGAAAATACTGAGACTCTTCTTAATCGAAATATCGAAATATTTCAAATGAAACTCTCAGGGAGCTGTCTACGCCAATGTTGTCAACGAGAACGAACCTATCACTTTCGAGAGTGAATATTGAGTGCGCTTCGAAAAAATCATCGATCTTGTTGAATGATTATAGCATACAATTGTTTCATCATTATTATGAATCAATTAGTCTGTATTTATTCAATCAATCAAGAATCGATGACTTTCAAAACGCCACAGGTCCTATATCCGAATGAGGGGAACACTTTGTGAAAATTCACGTGAGCTCCCTCTATCGAAGAAAAGACGTATAACTCCCTAGGGTTTCTAACTCCCCAGAGAGTGAATATTAAGTGCTCTTCGAATGAAATATCCACGAACCCTCAAGTACTCGCACTAATGTTGTCATGAGTAGGAATCTAGAACGCTAGGGAGTGTTCTATTTTATTTTTCAGGTATTCCACTCTAACTCTTATATATAAAATAGCTTGCATGATTATCATACAAGACGTATGGTAATTATACCAATATACACGAAATACAGTGGTTTCTGAATTTCTGTTTGTTTATTCGAGGTGTCTGTCTTTTAGGCATATCAGGAAAAACTGTGATAAATTACATTGAGTACATTACGCATACTGCATTTTTATTTCCATAAACTACATCAAAATTATTCCATTTGCAAATACTCATACCTAAACAATTACAGTGATGAACACAAATTCAATTAAATAAAATGGATGCCCTAAATGCATGCAAAACAATATAATTAATTCATTAAAAAATTTAACATTGTTGCGTCATATTTTTCGGTATCATTCTCCGTATTGCGAAAAGCTTGAGTTTGAATTTTTTCGGTATTTACTTTTTTCCTTTTATTGCATTTCAAAGCATTCTAATAAATGCTAGGTTCCTTTCGTAAGCACTAATTGGTTATGCTAAAGTTGGACCTACAGTTTAACGCCGGCGATTCCATCCTTATACTTTATACATTTATAACTTTGGATTTCACTTTGTACAAATTCTATCATAATCAACGTCCTAGTTCATATTTATTCTTCAAAATATTATTGAACCTGAACCAAAAGCATTATTTGATAGAATTGTTCCTTTTTTATGATTAGTAGAGTTACTTACCCTTTGTTAGATTTAGTAGTTATTAAGAACTAATCTCTTATAGGTCTTGTTCTTGATATTAGCACAAAAATTAACATGCCAAGTCATTGCTGTGTGCCTGGATGCAAGTCGAACTACAAAACTTACCTCGAGGCCGGCGAACCACCAGTTTCTGTATTCTGTTTTCCATAGGATGGTAATCTAACGAATCAATGACTAAAAAATTTCCAGGGCATTATGGACCCCTACAAAATATTCTGTAGTTTGTGCCAAACATTTTCCAGAGGAAGCACTTACTAGAGAAGGTATTCACCGTTTGCTCATCATTGTTTGATCAACAGAAAGCAAGAAGGCCAGATTGATCAAGTTAAACTTAATTTAAATGCAGTGCCAAGTATATTTCTTTATTCACCCCTACTTATCAAAAACAGTCCACTCTCAAAGAGAATATCCAGCTGAATGAACCAGCATTGAAGGAATGTTGTGAGAAATTGAATGAAGCCTTTGAAAACTCAGATTTAATTTGCAATTTTGTTGATTAAACATCCAATTATAAAAAAGATTTTAATATGTAAATTGTGGAATATAAAAACTTTTGAAACTAACAGCATTTTTTTACACTCTAGTTTTTCCATCCAACGTAACTGAATGTTCACAAATAAACAGTTTACAAATTACTAATCAGATTTCAGTAGATTCAAATATGCATGTAAATGTTTTTATCAATAAAAATAAACTGTCTCCTAATGATTTAAAATGAATTTTACAACTGAAATTTACTAGATAGTCTCAACTGGAAAATTTGCTTGCTCGTTACAAATATGATATCAGAATCATCATACCATCCAAATTACTGTACACATCTCAATAAAGGTTTAAAGGAATTGACGCATTAAACTTACTCTCACCTGAGAATGAAAAATGATGAAATTTATAGCATATTGTCAATTCTAATTGATAAAGTGACTGTGCCTGAACACTTTGTGAAATATTGATGAAAAGTATAATATATTATTATTTGCAGGGACCTAGCAACAGGGTGTGCAAAGTGGGCCACGCACATTGGCCTGGACCCTTGTTGAGGTTCAACTGGATTTTTGCAACGCTTACAAGTTCAAAAGCAACAGAACGAAATGAAGCATTATTTTCCAAAAAGTCGGCAGAATTTCGAAGAGTATTTTTAATACTAATTATTATTGGAATATGAAATTTCAAACTAAATTCTGAAAAAAAATTCAGATCACGAAAGTTGTACACTTCAGTCTTCTGTCGAACTACCATTGCCTATAAATTTAAGCTGAAATTCTGAAACAAAGCTATGATTGAATGAAGAATTACTAAACAGTAACGAATGAAGAATAATTAAATTAATCTGAGTGAACTGAGAAGAGATTGTGAATCAGTACCCTGCCCTGAGATCTGAAAAAATAAATAAAATGTTAGAATGAAAATTGAATAAAACAAAATAAATTGCAGATAGAATGAAGGTCAAAAAAATTTAATAAATTGAATGTATGAATTGTTACCCTTGATAAACAAACGTAAGGTTGAATCAGAAATCGAATTTACAGGACGCTTTGGTTACAACGTTCTTAACTGAGAAGTGTACCTCAAAAATGTTACTGAAACTTAATTTGTGAACTGTTTTTGAAAAGTGAAATGCGTTTCAACTTAAGAACGGTTGAGAGTTACATTACCAACCGATTAGTCATGTGAATTATATTTCTGATTCAACCCTCATCAGTGGTAAAAATTTATTAATTTCATTTCGTTAAATTATATTTTCACTTTTTTTCATCTGAAATTTATTTTTTTTTTTTCTCAGCACTCTAATTTTTAATATTTTTTCAGTTCACTGCGATTAATTACATCATTTAGTTCTTCATTCAATGACATTATTGTTTTACAATTCGAATTTAATGAATAGGCAATGGAAGTCAGGCAAAATAGTGTAGAGTCCACATAGTCCAAAATCTTGAAACAAACAACAAAGTTGTATCTAGTGAGTACTTTTGGGAATGCTAAGTTAGCACTTTTGGGAACTTCAACAACTGAAATTGAAAAAATCAGTCGAAATTGAAGTCGAAGTCTAGTTGGTGAATCGATCCTTATTTAAAACAAGAGGGCATGAAAGAAGAGCTGACAATTTGAGGAGTTGTCCTGTGACGAACGTCTTTGCAATTCGAAAGATAATTTTGGTATTCCCAGTCATCTAGTTAGGTTATTCTCAGTTCTCGGAGTAGTGAAAAACAATTTGAGAACTAGCATGTCTGAAACGAGACTATAAAATTGTCAATTTTATCGATTGAAAATGCCATCACAAGAACATGAGCTATGAAAAATATTTCTTCATCTAATAACAAGAATGCAGAGAAGGGAATATCTGTATTTTAGCTGTACTGATATGTATGTATTTCAACCCATTTAGGAAATATTCTCTCTTTCTTCGTTGTATTTTCCGTTGTTTTTGAAATTTTTACGTATTAATTTCATTTCAATATTTATCTACTTCACTTAAATGTATCTTCATTTTTATATCAACTTATGTTTCTTTATCTATTGTTTTTTCAATTTATCCTCGTTTTGTTTATGAATACAAATCATAAATCCATATGCACATTTGTGCATATGGATTATTATAGTTCTGCATTTGAATTTCATCTCAATATTCCGTATTCATATTGTTAGATTATTATGCATTACACTAAACTAAAAGTTACGATTCACAAGTTCATGAATTCTTTTTCCGATTCCCATACTTGACAGTTACTACTTTTGAACTGAAGAAGTAATGAATATTATAGCGAAAAATAATGATAATGTTTTGCACATCGAACCGAATCAATATTTCTTCGTCTCTGATTATTTGAACACTCAAAATTATTTTGCAGAAAAATATTTCATATTCATTTTCTCATTCATATTCTTATTCTTGTTCATTGAAGTTAAATTTTAAGATTTGCGCGTGAATGCCGCAAAATTTTTTCAGTAGAGCTGTTATTTTGAAAGCATGCATAACTCAGAGAATCAAAATAACTTTCAGAAGAACTATCAAACTCATAACATTTTTTTGACAACACTGCTTATATGAACTCTAAATAATTCTCTTTTCTCAATTTTCTACCAACAAATAGAATAAAAAGATATGCAGAATATTTATTAATTTTTTCGGAATAGAAATGAAGAATTCTAACATGATTATATGAATTATTTTTATTAATAATACCTACATAGCATACTCAATATGAAATTGAAATCTCATTCCAAATACAGTCGAATATATTTCATAGCAATTCTGATAATTTATTTTTTGAAGTCCATACAAAATGAAAAAATAATCGGTTGCTATTACATATCCATCATTACGAAACATTGAGAAGTTTCGTAGGTAATGGCAGCAACAATCGACGTTGGATCTAAATAACTTTAATAGCAATTCGCGGTCATTTGAATACCAGCACGTAGTTTTCGTGAAGAAAAGGAAAATAGATAACACAAAGATGATGATGCTGTTGATTGCGGCAGTCGACCACCGATCTTTTCCTAATAACACACCTCAGCTACCGCCAAGAAAGCCGCTCTCTTACGAAGCGTGACATGGCCATAGAATTGTTTTTCCATAACGCTACCGTCAGACGTCACGTCCGTTTTTATGACAAGTACGGTAACTGTCGAATGCGATGACGCTTTGGCTCCGAAGGACGTGGTCGATTAGGCCGACAGAAGGTACAATGAGAATAAAATAGACACAAATCATAAAGGGAAGAACAACAGTGAAGCCCATGAAGAATTTCTTCTCCTAAAGAACAACATAGGTATTCTTCGGAATAATACCTGCTATAACTCGTTCTAATTATTCTCTTTCGTTTTCTGTTGATTTTTTGCAACTTCTTATCAATCAGTTATAATTTCGAAAGTTAAGGTTTTTGAGAAAGTTGTAAGCCAAGGATCAATTGATAAAGCTGGGAAAATTCGGCAAAATATGAAACAGTATTTCTCAAAAAAACGAAAATCAATAAATATTCAACAATTTTCAACAAATAAATAATAATTGACGGATTCCTGAGTACGTGATAACATATGATGATAAAACACCAACGACTCACTATTGAAACAATTACCTAGAACAAATAGACATTTTTGTCTAAAGTGCAGAAATTTTATTATGAAGAACACCAAAAATCCTCAACTTGAATTAAAAGGATACTGGAAAACTCGATTTTTGAAGTTGAAAATTCAACTTTCAGATTTTTATTTATTATAAAAGTTGATACCTCAACATTCTAAAGATCATTAGTTGACAAACTGATTTGTCCTGTATTCGAAGGTGTTCAGTGTCTCATGTAATAAATGAAACTAATGAATCGTCCAAAATAATATTTGAAGATACAACCAATCTTTTATGGAAAATTAAACTGATTCTACCTGTTTAATCAACAAATTTTTTTAAATTGAATAATGTCCAAAATTTTCAAGTCAAATGTCTAAAGACGAAACCTGAATTTCAAAATCAACAAGATTTTCAAATTGGCTACTGCATGAATGATGACATATTTCTGAATGATATCTTTCCGTCGACGTGTTCAAGAAACAATGTATTTCCATTTGAAAGTACAAAAATCACTCAGTATATTTCGTAATTTATTTTTAGTATCTACTTAATTTAGTCAAATTTCAATCACTTTATAATCACGGAAGTTTGTTTTTACACGTTTTTTCTGAAACATCCAATCAGATAACCTCACTATTCAATGAGTGAGGTCATTGAATAAAGGGTTTCAATAAAGTAGTTAATTTGAAACACTAAACTGGAAATTCAGATATATGAAATGAACATAATTTGAATGTATTCCACCTAATGATACATAGGTGCTTCTGATTAATGGCTCATATTATGATATCCTATTTACCGAAAAATCCACTCTACAAAAATAAATTCATTCTTTTTCGTTAGTCATAAAACTTCGGCCAACGTCTCAAGAAACGCCCTTCTAAACATCTGGAACTTGAAAAGCGGAATTGAGAAATACAGTTAGTGTCGTTGCTTCCTTCAGCTACCTAAGACGTAGAAAGCAGTGGTATTCGAAACCAATGCATTTGGAAACACTTGTACTCATTTTCAAAATTCAAAAAACAAATGTACTTTCGGACTAACATAGTAATTGTAAGGAATGTTTTCGATAGTGCCTTGCTATATAAACTGTTAATATTGTACTGGTTTAGCCTTGAAGATGGGCAAATTAGGGAAAATAAACATTTTCGAAAGCTTGTAAAATACAAAAGAGGTAACTGATTTTTTATCTTCGATGTCATCCTTTTCTGTTGTAACATACCCGTTTGACGTCTGCTTAATTAAAACAGGTGGTGGCAAAAACTCCTCTCGTAGTAGTCGCCGAAGGCTAGATCGTTGCACACCACAGCACGAAACAACTTCTCATTTTACTACTTGGAGTAAATATTGTGATTCCCGTACATGATTTGCGTACCAAATCGCATCAGGATTCAATACTTTAGCCTGTTCATTATCCAGTCTAGTTTCTGTGGACCTAATATATTTGGCAACCACAGGATATCCATCAATAACCAATTGGCTCCAAATATTACTCAGCACTGTGCCTGCACTCTCAAAGTTTCGTTTTTCTAGGACAAGGTCAATAGTTTTATTACTGGAATCGAGAACCGAAATTATTTATCAAACTGATATATGTCATATGATCGCTAAAACAAAATGAATAAAAAAAAATGCTCACAAACGTGATTTTAAATCTCACCACAATATAAATAGGTACCTCAGACACAAAATTTCATAGGTGACATTTGAATATATTTACACCCACAGGTCACTGTGGGTGTTCAAAACTAATAATTAGTTTTGACAAAGTTGTAATATAACAACGAAACGTCAACAAAAATAAACTTTTTCATATAAAAAAAGCCTGTTATTGCTAAAAACTTTCAAAATAAAATATCTTAAACAGGCAATAAATCAATTTCAAGACATATATATATATATATATATATATATATATATATATATATATATATATATATATATATTATATATATATATATATATATATATATATATATATATATATATATATATATATATATATATATATATATATATATATATATATATATATATATATATATATATATAAATCAATTTCAAGAAATATATATATGTAATTGAAGATTATCGGCAGATTGGTAGCAACCGTTGACACGTGTTTCGAGATTATTGGCTCTCCTCAGAACGGCGTAGCCAAGTTTTAGTTGTGGGAACCAGGAGGTGAAAAAAAAAAGCTCGCCAATAAGCTCGAAACAAGTGTCAACGGCTGCTACCAACCTGCGGAATATGCCGATAATCTTCAATTTCATTTTAATTTTCTTTTGCATCAAATATCATTTATATATTTTCAACGTCTCAGCTTAGAGCATCCTTGAAGGATAAATAGTCACCTCACGGGCAAAGGAGTTTTCAAATTTCCCAATCCGGAAAGAACAAACGCGTAGCCTTAAATGTTGCGACTTCCTTCAGAGTTTGTCAGTCTTTCTTCTTGTGTTTTTCAACTCCAGGTTCCTACAACTAGAACTTGGCTAAGCCGTTCTGAGGAGAGCTAATTAAAGAGTAGAAGAGGTGTTTTTGAGAAGAGATACACAAATTCAAGAAGATGTGGAAGTTTTTTTATCATTTGGTTCTAAATTCAGTATACCTCAACCAGTGAAACAGATCTCCATAGATCACCTTATCACTGGCATAGAAGATATAATACAAAAAACACCCGAAAGCACTAGAGAACTAAAATTTCAAGTATAGTTACTAATTACATACATCAGAATAGAGACCTTACATATCCTACGGAGAAATCATATAAGATCACCAAGGAATTTTTGAAAGCCAATGACAACTTAATAATCTTAAATAGTGACAAAGGATCAGTTACGGTAGCGATGGATAAGGAAGACTATATTGAAAAAATGCATACTGTGGTCATCTCTGAAAACTTTAAACAGATACCTCGAGACCCTACTCTAACTTTGCAGAATAAATGTAATCAATATATATATATATATATATATATATATATATATATATATATATATATATATATATAGTGTATATATCAATATTACACTGTATATATCAATATATACACTGACCAAAATAGATGGACTAGATAAAGTTAAAGAAAAAACAATGAAATGCTACAATTCAGTTTGCCCAAAGATGTATGGAAATCCCAAAATACACAAAGCAGGACATCCACTCAGACCCATAGTTGCAAGTATACAGAGCTCAATGTCAAATTTAGCAGAATTCATAGCAAACATCCTGACAAGTGCATATAACAAAGACAATACCTATTATATAAAGGACACATTCGAGTTTGCGAAATGCATGAACAACTTGATAATCCCCGATGATTATGAATTGGCCTCACTAGATGTGATTAATTTATTTGGTAATATTTACATTGTACTGGTAATATTGGTGATCGAATTAAAGTGGTATATAATTGAAGAACATTGTAACATACCTAAAAATCTATTTATTGAAATGATTCAGTTTATTTTAAAAAACAACTAATTTTCTTTTGAAGAGAAATTTTATGTACAAACCTTTGGCTGTGCCATGAGCTCAAAACTCAGCCCAATCCTGTCACTGTACGTCATGGACCATTTATTAGATGTTTGCATACCAAAACTGACATTTGAGTTGGCATTCATAAAAAAGTTCGTAGATGACTTAATAGTATAAAATGATCCACTTTCAGTCAGAACATTCTATGCAAATAAAAATAAATTGTATAAAAGAAATGAAAAACAGGATCTAAAATATCTGTCACCCAGAATTTAGGGAAAAAAAATCTTAGAAAGCTGTTCACAATTTTCCATGATAATGGTTATCCAAAGCAAATGTTAAGTAAGCTACTTTATGAAACAACCATTCACCACAGAATGGAAACTGAAGCGGGAACTTCATCCAACAACAACTCTACTGCTGAGGAAAATAACATCATAAAATATGGTAGTTTACCAAATATCAGAAACCTGACAAACAAAATAAAAAATTGCTTCAAGAATGAAAGTATCAAGATAGCAACATATAATATAAAAACTATCTCTACCCTATATAGTAAATTGAAAAACCGAACACCCAAATTACTTAAATCCAACATTATTTATAAAATAAAATGTACTGAATGCGAGAGTACATATGTGGGACAAACAGCACAGTGGCTGAAAAGTCGATTGGCACTTCATAAAAGCGACATAACAAAAAGAAACCCCAGATGTGCATTAGCCCTACACTCACTGGAAAAAAACCATAAAATAGATTTCGAAAGTACTGAAATATTGGAAGTGAATGGCAAATACAACAAAAGATTGATCCTAGAAATGATAAATATCAGAAGGCAGACAAACCCAATAAACAGAAAGAACGACACACAAGGGTTGAGCAATGTTTATACCTATCTTTTAACATATCTAAACAAAACAAACAACTCCTTCGATGGACCCCTGGATGAATAGCGCCATCTGTCAGACACAGTCAAAATTCCTTCAGGACCAGAAAAAGAAAAAGACACCTTGGACGACACAGCCATAGAACAAAGTAGAAATTGTCGTTATCATTGATTGAACCTAACCATAAATTCATCTTAACTGTGATACCTTCTAGAAGTTAGAATTAAAAAAAAAAGATCTTAATCAGTTGTAAAAATTGTGGAAGTACATTTGATGTTTATATATTGATTGTTAGTAAGAAAATAGTAAATGTAAACAATAGGTAGAAGAATTTTTACAGTTCATGCATCACAACTCACGAACTGAAAACCTGGCATTCTGTAAGAATTCATATTAACATCTATATGAAATGCTAATGTAAACTTGCTTGTAGTGGCCCTGAAGATGAAACCAACGAGTTTCCGAAAGCTAGGCATGGAATAAAGAGTATGAAAATCAGTAGTATCAGTCGAATTCCCTTAACCATTACAGAAATATAAAAACAACGACTGTGATTTGAAATTGTAAATATATATATATATATATATATATATATATATATATATATATATATATATATATATATATATATATATATATATATATATATATATATATATATATATATATATATATATATATATATATATATATATATATATATATATATATATATATATATATATATATATATATATATATATATATATCTCGTGTGGGGTTGTTAGTACCCCCATCGGGCGCCTCCCCAGGTGGCGGATAGGGGAAAGTCTCCTAGATATAGTAGACACTGATACACAGGGCGGACCAAAAACTAACTAAACAAATCCATTGGCGTCTGTTCAGTATCTGACGGCCAGTGGTCAGCGTCTGTTTCTCTAGTTGAGGCGGCTGTATTTCAATCTTCTCGAACTCAAAAATCGAGTCGTACACCCTGTGGTCTCAACTGAGACCACCCCTTAGCTCTATTCAGGTTGAACGCATGATGGAAAACAAGATCAAAGTATCACTACCCCAGGCACCAGTCGAAAGACTGGCTTCACCTGATCATCGGATTCTGGGGGATCAGGGACACCATGCGGGGAAGAATCGGAGCTTCTCAAAAACTTTCAATTATCTCAAGATCAAACAAAAACATCACATCGGTACAATTAACGTTAATACACTCGCTAAAACAGGTAAACTGAAGCAGCTCACCAACACCATGAGAAAGTTCAATCTCAAAATCACCGCTCTCCAAGAAACACGATTCATGGACGAGAATCATTTCGATACCGACAGTTTCAGAATCTACAAGGGGAAACCTGCCGTGAAAGTAATGGGCAAATTACCGCTTTTAGGTACCGGATTCGCGATACACAATTCCATACTAGACTCGGTTATTAATTTCACATCGCCCAACGAGAGAGTCTCATTGCTTTCTATTAAATCAGCTTATAAAGCTTACACTTTAATCAACATGCACGCTCCCATTAATCACCACAACAAAACCGTTCCAGAAAGCGTACAAGATTTTTGAGAAACATTGGAAGAAACAACCAATAAAATACCAAAACCCACGTGAAAATCTTGCTAGGAGATTTTAACGCACAGCTAGGCAAGGAAAGGAAATTCAGAGATACTACGGGTCCCCATACTAAACACAAACGTACCAACAAGAACGGTGAAAGGTTAATCGCGTTCTGTAGGAACTTCGAACTCAAGATCATGAGTACTCAATTTCAAAAACCTGCACATAAGCTAACTACTTGGAGATCGCCCAGTCTCAAGCAGGGTGAATATCAAAACGATCATGTCGCAATTTCCAAGAACAACGTAAAGCAAATTTTGAATGTCTGAACTCGTAAAGGTGTCTTTGATTCGGATCACTATCTCCTCCAAATAAAAACAAAAGTTTCAACCCAACAGAAATAAAAAATTTACACCCAGAAAAGTTAGGTCCGATCCCGAATATCTGAAACTTCACAAGGATACAATCATTGCACAAATCAATCAGGAAGAATCGACGAATTGGAAAATCCTTACAAAGAATATTCAGAAAGCCATCACACTAGGGCAGCCTCCTCGCACCAGGAAACACCGCTGGTGGAACTTAATCTGCGACAAGAGAATAACTGCATGGAAAAAATTTAACGGCCATAAAAATGACAAAAACTGGGAGAATTTCCTTACAACTCAAAAACAGGCCTCCAAAGTAATTAGAAGAGAAAAACGGAGATATGATAATAATAGGTGCCACGAAATACAGAAGGATTTCACAAATAATAATACTAGAGATTTTTACAAAACTTTCAGAGAAAACTTGCGGGGATACCAAGCGCCCACTCTTTGCTTCAAAAAATCCGATGGCGCGTTGGAAACTAACACGAAAAATAACTGCAAAATGTTAGCCGAATATTTCAGCAACCTTCTCAACTGCAATCCTCCCCAAGAAAAACTTAAGTTCGACTTTTCGGGGTTTACGCATCCAGACTCGCAAGCCTCTGATATGGAAGAGAGTACGGCAATTATCAAGCAACTCAAAACCAACAAAGCAGCAGGAGAAGATGGGATTATTGCGGAACTCTGGAAACTGAACGATACTACTTTGACCCAAAAACTTCATCACTTAATATCAGGAATCTGGAGAACGGAACAGATACCAGAGGATTGGAAATGCGCGTTGGTACATCCATTGCACAAAAATGGGGCAAAATGGATATCAATAATTACAGGGGAATTTCCTTACTCCTGGTTGCGTACAAAATACTTTCATAAGCACTCCTAAACAGAGTAGAACACCAAGCGGATCCACTAATTGGGGAATACCAAGCTGGATTCAGAAAAGGCCGATCATGTGCTGAACAGATCTGGACTTTGAAGACGATATTACAGATGAGGAAATGTAGAAATACAGTGATCACATTCATTGACTTCAAGAAAGCATATGACTCGGTAGACCGCGAAACCCTTTTCGAAATCATGAGAGAATTTGGAATCGATCGAAAGACTCGAACAATTATAAAACAGACACTTACAGGTACAACTTCCGAGGTAAAATTTATGGGTGAAATATCAGATCCCTTTGAAATCAAAACCGGTGTGCGGAAGGGGGACGGACTTTCGCCAATTCTTTTCAATATTATTTTAGAAAAGATCATAAGGGAATGGGAACTTCACGTGAAGG
The DNA here is from genome assembly GCA_030704895.1 of Henosepilachna vigintioctopunctata. Lineage (NCBI taxonomy): Eukaryota > Metazoa > Arthropoda > Insecta > Coleoptera > Coccinellidae > Henosepilachna > Henosepilachna vigintioctopunctata. The sequence continues at coordinate 11,723,766 of JARQZJ010000092.1, read as the reverse complement.
GCATACAAGTGGGCATCAAAAAAAAATACCATAAATGTTAAATGTCTCGCCTTTGCAGACGATATTGCTATCATCACAGACAACAGAACTGAAGCCATTCGCGCCGTGGAAAAACTACATGAAATTGCGCAGAAAACCGGGTTACAAATTTCTTATGATAAAACCAAATACATGGAAAGAAAACCAAAAAATAAATCTTCTCTTATGACAAAACATAGTGAAATTCTGCAAGTAGGCCATTTTAAATACCTCGGGGAAGTTATACAATCCTCAGGTTTAAACCGAATCGCTAATGAACAGAGAATAACCAAGCTCCAAAGGGCCTACAAACTAATATGGGCTCACTATAACAAAAAGTGCATTTCGAGAGGCGCCAAATTGAGGCATTATAACACAACGATTCTTCCAGAAGCAATCTACGCAGCTGAAACAATGGTTATTGGCGGCCATTCAAGAATTAGAGAAATAGAAAAACAAGAACGAAAAATTCTCAGAAAGATTTACGGGCCAATCAGTAGAAACGGTATTTGGATGAAAAGACCTCAAAATGAACTGCATCAAAAGACAAATACGATAACGGAAGAAATCAGAAAACGACGAGCAAAGTTCTATGCACATGTCTACAGAATGAAACAGTCCAGAATACCGAAGAAACTACTCAATATAATTATGAATAGTAAATGCGGAACAGAGTGGCTGAAAGAGGTCCAAGAGGATCTACAACAGATCAATATAAAAAATCTCGAAGATCGCACTGAATGCCGCTATAAAATCGCACATATAAAGTTTGAGCAAAAAGTAAATCGTCAACCTGGAGTAAAGTGTACAGATGAACGGAAGAAAGAGCATTCAGAGAGGATGAAGCGTTTTTGGGAGGCAAAAAGATGAAGCAAAATTCCTAATGATTGCGAATTCAAGTTCAGTCGCTCTCCTCATGGGGAACAATCGAAATAATAATAATAATATATATATATATATATATATATATATATATATATATATATATATATATATATATATATATATATATATATGTATATAAATGAGTAATTTATATTCCCCAGGTTTCGGGAGGTTATAATTGCTTCATCATTTTCTTGAATCATAAACTGAAATACCCAATCCAATAATAATATGAATATTATTATTGGAAAAATATATTATTACTATTAATAATATATATAATATATTATTATTAGAAAAATTTTTTTTCAAAAAGTTCATTTTGAGCATTGAGCTTTTTGTAGAACGTAACATATTTGACTCAAACTGGCTTTGCTTCGATCGAAAATCAATTCAACCCCACCGTTTTTGGATAATTATCGTGGGTGACCCGACCGTCAGCGGATACCGTAAAAGAAGAGGTCATCAGTAATAACGGCAATTTGTGCACGATCGCGATTATATTAATGACGTAATGTACCGTCCTTGAGTCTGACGGTCACTAATAATACAGTATGTTCGTATGTACCCTGTACTTGGTACCATCAACGATTCGGGAGAGATCGTACTATAATAGTTGCTGATTTCGTATTCTTGACACAGTCCGACATTTTGCCATGGATGTCATTATGAAAAGCATCAACACGTAATTTTGTACTGACCAGACAAATACTCCTGAGAACTCATGAAAAGAGTTGGTAGTAAAAATACGAATGTGGATGATTTCAGAAAGCTTTATAATTTTTCTCAAAACATTTTTCTTTTGGAAATTAGAATATTGGAGAATACCAATAAGGTCGAAATATACTTCGTTGAGTATATAGTAGCTAGTGTTCAACAGTTGCATAGATAAATCTGAGATAACAAACGCTGCCACATTAGAAAAGAAAACTTGACACCTCGGACCATTTTCGACTTTTCCAAATCACATTTCATTTATCTTATATAGAAAATTCTCGAGTCACGGTATGTGTGATTGAACTCCTCCAAAACGGTTCGACCGATTTTCGTGAATTTTAGCGTGCATATCGGCTAGAGTGGAGAATCGGACAACATCTATTTTTCATCCCCTTGAATGTTAAGGGTGGTCCACCCCTAAAAATACATACAACCCGAAATTTTCAACCATCTACGATCAACCACTATTTTTTATTCGTTAACTAGAAACTTCAGTTTTTTTGACAAGATTTTTTTCATTTTGTTATGAATTAAAATGAAAAATTTCATGTAACTCTTAATTTTTCACCTATTCTTCATTCGTTAAATATAAACTTTGTGTTTATTTAAATGAGAGGTAATAATAAAAACTTGTCTAAAAATCACTGACTGAACAATTCTTTATTCGACTAGTTTCGCCTTTTACAGCATTATCAAGGATGATCAACCTTGATAATGCTGTAAAAGGCGAAACTAATCGAATAAAGAATTGTTCAGTCAGAGATTTTTAGACAAGTTTTTATTATTACCTCTCATTTAAATATGAACTATCACAGAGTAGATTCATCGTCCATTGAATTTATTTCTGTTTATTGTTTTGGCAAAAAATATATTTATTTTATTATGAGTTATAATGAAAAATTTCATATAACTCCAAATTTTTCAACCCTCTACAATCAAATCCCGTATTTTTTATTTCTTAATTATGAACTTCAATTTTCTAGCAAGAATTTTTTTATTTTGTCATGACTAATTTCATGTTACTCTTACTATTTTTCCATTGCGATTTTTATATTTTTCATCCTTTCCACAGATCCGCAATAGGGTTGCAAGATGGCAATCGAATATATTAATTGTAGTATAGATAAATTCTTATTCATAGTTTATAGTTTTAATTTCCTTTAATTATGATTTTTTCTCAATTCATTGATCTCCTGTTCTCGCCGGTCGATAACTCACCAGTAATCCAGTGGTGATGGCTCACTTACTCACTATACAGTTTACAGCCATTTGTTTTGGTTTAATTTGTGTATCAATTGTAGCAGTGACTGTTATACGTATTATTTTAATTTTTTCGTGAAATCTCATTTAATTTACTCTCATTGTAAATTTATCATTGATTTCTAATGCAATAATTATTCATTCACAATTTATTAATAACTGATAAAGACAGTTTCAACTCTTCTTAGTTTATTAAGTGATCTCATATGAATAAACCATTCAAAAATAGGGGTTGATCGTATAGGGGCGAAAATTAAGAGTAATATGAAATTTTTCATTAACTAATTATTAATTATTAATATGAAAGTTATTAATTAACAAATAAAAAATAGGGTTTGGTTGGTAAGGGGTGGAAATTTGGGGTTGTATGGTTGAATATGCTTTATCATAAAAATAAAAACAAAAATTTTTGTACTAAAAATAAAAATTTAGAGTTGGAAAATTAACATTTAGGGGGATGAAAAAGAGATTACTTATAGTTATTTTTATTGAACTGAAAGAATGTTTCCTAGAAATAATATGCATGGCAAGACAACGTTTGCTTGGTCAGATAGTATGACTATATACTTGAAAAATTATATATAGTTTTTACACGGTGGTTTTTTACACACATTCTTTTACTGTGAAGTGGAAAGAAACATTTTAATCAAAAAGAATGAAATTGGAATTCAAACTAAGAGAGATCTTCAATCTAAATTTTTTTTTCACTCATGTTTTATTCTATATATTCTCCTCATCTATCAGTTTTCATTAAATCCAATAATTTTGATTATAAATTTGTGAATTTGAATCAAAAAGATGAGCTCAATAGAAATTTTACACGAAATTATTTATTTTCATTGTCTGAATTGCACATAAATCATGTGAATTTATATACGTCTACCAAATTTCATAGCTAGCCGGTGTTATTACTAACATTTCACAGAGGAGTAGGTTATACCTTGTTTTGACTGATAATTGTGATGGTATCATCTGCAGTTGCTTTCCAAAAATTATGAAGTATATGTATAGAAATCAAAATTAAATAACTACAATGTAATCGAAGAAATCATTCCTGAAAATCATTATTTGAACAACATGAGTTCATGACACCATGACAAATCATGACTTTCAATATTGAACCAGAATAGTTCCACTTGAATATGGATTATAAGCTATGACTAACTTTGATTAACTTTGGACATTGTGCAACTTCAATAAATTCATGAAGTTTTTAAGACAGTTCAACAATTTTAGTTCGCAAGAACGATGTAGAGTCAGCTGCTGATTTTTATGCACCATCTTCACGTATAAACTCAGCAACAAATCTCTAATAGGCCTCTGTATTCAAGATAAAACTGAGCTACCATCACGTTGAGAGCGATAGTAGTGATGCTCATCAAATTCGCTGAGAATATGCTGAAATGTATTACAAATGTATTTAAAAACTTCTATTTTCAAGCGAGGAGGAGGAAATATGGTCATAGAGATAGGGTAAACAATATTATATTCATATTGAAATGTAAGTCAACTTCATGTCAACTGAAACTTCAATGTGAAAAACGGTCGACTCAGCACAATTATCACATGTTAGCGAGCACAATCAATTTTTGTTGATATCTATTTTCATCCTGTGTCTCGTGTTAAAACAACAATTTTCTGTTGTTTTTCTACGTAGCCAGAATTTTTCGATACAAATATCAAACTTTCAATGTGAAGAAATCAACAAAAAATATTGAAAAAAATTAAATACCAACACTTCGGAAAGGAATGAATTAAACTGTTTTCTTTTAGAAGGAACACCAAATGTGACATCACGTTTTACTTACTACATATTTTCGTAACAATAAGTTTTATGAACAAAAATATGGCCTTGCCAATAGAATTTCGTCCAGCAAACAGCATCATAAATATGAAATAATTGGTGTTATCTATATATGGAAAAATTCAAAGAAGAGGAAGGTTTTTTCCGTTTAAGACAAGAGACTGAACCTGTTGTTTGAAGTCATGGAGGTCTCACAATTCTAAAACACTTAACCTCCATAAATGATCATAATATATAATAAGTTCTGATTTTTTTATGTCTGTTCAAATACAATGGGAGTAACCTATATGGAATATTTTTCTTTCAGAATACCGTAATTAACAAATGAATTCGTACTTTAATTTACATTCAGTTTACCCCTTTTATTTATGACTTCATCTAGTTGATACCGATTTGCGAATTTTTAAATTCCTTGAGAAGTTACAAGTTCAAGTGTTGATATTCTTTTTTTTTTTTTCAATGATTATGGACATCCTGAAATATTTTGAAATAACTTCTCATTTCTATTAATATATTCAAGTGAATTTATTGATGATTGTGCCATGTGAAAGAGAGCATGTTGAGAAAGCGTTGTTATGTTCCAAATCAGTTGTTCGTTATCTTGAAAACTAATTTTCATGCTTAAATGGGAGATAATAAGATATAATTGTCTAAAATCACTAATTGAACAATTCTTTATTCGATTAGTTTCGCCTTTTACGGCATTATCAAAAATTCTTGATAATGCAGTAAAATTGAAGAGCTCCAAAAAATATTCAGAATGAAAAATAAAATCGAATATGTTGAGTTTCATCAATAGTATTACATTATGATGATTTATATATATGGATGAACAACATTGATAGCATCATAAAACGTAAGATTATGGATACGTAGATGTCCCTATTGATGGAATTCAACAAGTCAAATGTGAAATAATACAATACTTTTATGCTTAACTTATAATTAGACCCGATTCTATCGAAAAAATATTAAATATAGAAATGAAAAAAATTTCAATATCTCAATTTATTTCGATGAAATCGAATGAATTTCAATGAATTGATCAAATAAATAGATCCTTAAATTCATCAAAGATACTCAGAATTCATAATTAACGATTGATAAGGTCAATAATTGGATGAAATTCATATCGATAATGAAATAGTAATTCAACCTTTTTTCAGTATTAATTCAGCGTTTGAAGAGGAAGTTGTACTTCGAAACGTGCCTCATGCTAATTATATCGAAATACAATTTATCGAAAAAGCTCACGAAGATTTTTGAATTTCTAGAAATTGAATTCATTTTGAATTCTGAAATTTCGTTATATATTCTGAATTGAAGATTTATTTTGAAAAAATGTATTTATTTATTGCAAAGTTTTGATGAAGTTCATAGCAAGTAACAAAAACAAGCAACAAACCTACCAGAAATAACGGTTTTACTTTTAGTGTCTACCACTAATTGCTTAAAATGGCGAATGCGCCGGTAGAAAACTGCTGATTACAAAATGATGGATTTTTCTTGAATGGAACTGACTGATTCAATTCATTTGTAATTAAAGAATAGGTCAACATTGATTGAATCTATATGTATACATATATCTATATATATATAGGTACTTATTTATTTTATTTTATTTTATCGTATGGTAATGATAGTAAAATTTATTCACAAACTAACATCAAGTTTTTCCACATAATCAATAGCAGCATTAGTTGCGTTTCGGAAATCATCGAAAGGTCCACCATATGCTCTGTTGGGACAATCTCTAACGATGTGACTGACTAATAGTAGTCTTACACAGTCAGTATTCTGTTAGCATCTGAAGAAGTCGTTTGTAACGACCAAACGCGTCATGCTATGTTGTCAATAAAGTGTAAATCAAAAGTTCAAGTGTTCGAATTAGTTTATATTCGATCAAAATGTTTGGTTTCAATATATTCGATTTTTATGAACACCTCAATGATACCAACAATTACCATAGCTTAACAAGTAATAAGAATTAAGAACATAGTAACAGAGCTGACGTGTCGAAGAATTCAACCGTGGAAGCCGAAATTTGTAAATGTCAAGATTGTTAGTGTACTTCCACATCCAGTGGCCAAAACTATTCAACAAAAATAATAGATATCCTCACAGAACAATTATATAATAATTTTAATACTGATGATTGCGAAGAACAATGTTGTATTTTAGTTTGTCTCAAAACCCCTCAAGCAATCTTACCAGTTTTTGGATTTGAAAAATAACTCCGAAAATGCACATAATTTCTATGTAGGCTACCTTACAACAAGTTTCTATCACAATATTTTCAAAACTTGAACGAAAACTTATTGAAGCAAAATTGTAAAAGGTACTTATTTATATGGAAGGTGACTTTATGATGCAGATTCTCTTGAAAGATAGCTCAATAAGATAATATTGCTGCTCAGGTGAAAGTAGATTAGAAAATGTTAGGCATATAAATTTAGTAATATTCTGTTTTTTATGCGGGTTCAGTAATTTTGTTTAAAATGCAAATATTTCATTCACTAGTCTTATGTGTTGGTTATGTTATATGTTATAATGAAAGATTTATTTTTTTTATACATTAATAATAATTGATCTCTTTTCATTTACTAGTGTGCCATATTTCATTGCAGTGGCGAGATATATGTTTTTTGTTTTTGAATTTAGGTGTCATAACACTATACAACTTATCAAAACCGAAATTCATGAATGTGAAAATGTTATTGTGTAAAAGGAGCATACATATAATGTCGTACAATGAGTTTCAATGCTTTCAGGAGATATAATTGTCAAAACATTTTATCTACAATGTCTTTTTACTGAATCCAAATTCATATCTAATAACTTACATTGCACTGTAAGTTACTCACATTAAAAATAGTAACTTGCTTTCATCCCTTGATCAATTACATTTCGAACTAAATTCTTCTGTTTGAATGAAATACGTTCACAGATTATTATGTGTGTAAATTCATTTTGTAACTGAGGCCGATGTTTACTGTTGTTACACCACTTCATTTTTCACTTTATTGATATATTTATTTTTGTTCAGATATTATCAAGTTACTGAACCTTGAATTCATCGTTGTTCCTGGAAATATCATATATATGGTTCAATATAACAAAAGTAATATAATTTTTGTGATTTTTGTGCCTTGGAATTTTAGAAATTCATTCTACATTGTGAGTTATACATGTGCAATACTGTTGATATAATTCATATAATATTTTGAGCTATTGCATAGCTTTCATCGCGAGCTTTGAGCGGGGCGACCTAATCAAGAAATTCCGTCACGAAAATAACACCTAACGGCCCCCACTCCGCCTACCATGTAGCTCGGCCGAGCGTTCGCTTAACGTGTATGTTTGTATATGGTACGACTGTACAAGCGCTCATTTGTTGGAGATATTTGTGCGTGCTTATGCAAACTTAGAAATGACTTACACATAGTCATAATCGGAATCCAAAATTGGACGAGGTAGATCATTTTATTCATCGCACTTTACTGGAGTACACTGCAGAATATACTTGGTACAAATGGTAATAAATATCCACTTTAATTTGACGGCGATTTCGACATCAACTTCGATGATAAAATATCAGAGTGATTGATAACTTTTCTTTCGGAAAAATTGAATTTGAAAATGAATAACAATCTGTTAAGACCGCATCGCATGGTTCGAAGCGTGGTTCGAAAAGTACCGATGTGAGTAGGTATGATATTTCGGTTCTAGATTCATTCCGATATTGGATTCTGAGTCACTATTCCTGCGATAAGTTTTTCAGATTTTATATATAGAATATATAATAATTTGCCTTTCCTATTTTCCTTTTCCAAAGTTACCTTTGGATGGCGTCGACTTATTGTTTTATGATCCCTACTTACCACATTTCTTCTCTTATTGATCTGTTAAAATATTCACCGAATTTATATTTAATATTTTTCCTCTTTTTTAAATGTTTATCATCTCCTCATTTTAATTTTTTTTTCGAGTTTTTCTCTCTAATGTTCACCAGCGTTTGTTCTTAACTTCAGTGTTTTCAACTTAGAATTTTGTCGGGACTGCATAATGTTTATCTTTGGTTTATAAAAAAAAATTTTTTGAGAAAAAAAAATAATTTTTCATAGAAATTTTTTTTTTCTTGCTAAGGAGGATGTGTAAAGTTTTAAAATGCTTTACACTGGTTGAAGAAATAAATGTTAAGACCGCATCGCATGAAATTATCGTAGTTCGAAATGCACTGATGTAAGTACGCATGATATTCCGGTTACAGATTCATTCCAATATTGGATTCTGAGCCAGTATTCCTACCGATAAGTTTTTCAGATTGCTAAATATAATATCTTTTATCTTCATCAATTTTGAGTACGCTTGTATGCGCTATATTCTTTGGAGTTGAAACGGGAGTTTCAAATTAGTGGTTTAATATATCCCCTGGAGTTGAGGCTTCAGCATATCTTCTGGAGTTGAAACAGAGATTCAAGTTCCACCCAATTTCGAGTGACTTTGAAGATTTGGATTCCATCTTATAGGCATTCTGCGCAAACAGCGATGAACAGAATTCAAGATAAGAGAGATCTTTCATCCAAATTTATTTGTGATCTCAAATTAAAATGTTTTGAACAGACATTTTAAATATAATCATCCAGTTTCACTGTCTATATTTATTTATTCAACATACACTGTTTTACAGGACAAGTCCTAATTATAAAACAGGAAACACAACATATACAAAAAACAAAATTGGTAGTACAAAAGTTTCAATTTTGTTTCATTTTAAATGAAAGAGGTAGTGATGAGAAGTAAAAATAACTTAAATGCTGACCAAACTTATACATACATATAAATTTAAACAATCAAATACATATACATTCACATATTAACTCTTATACCCACATAATTATATGAGTGAATAAGAATTCTGTTCGTGAATAGGTACTTATAAATAATTGTTTTATCAGAGATGGTGTATATCAAGGAAACTTGCCTTAATATCTGTAATAGAACAGTTGAAAATATCAACTTAGCTCCCAAAATATTACATTGTTCACACATCGTGTGCAATGGCGAAAATTTTGGAACATTCGTTCTAGCTGCTGAAAGGTGGAACGTGATTTTGCAATAATTCCTGATATTTCACTTTATTGTTAATTATTTTATGCAAGAAGATTATTGCATGGCATTTCCATCGCGTACTGAGTGTGTCCACATTATGTCAACTTGTAAGCGTTTCATGTTGTATGCCTATAGGTGGATATATTCCACCAATTCTGAAGCTCAAATTTTCAGGAACTTTCGTTGTATAGACTGCAGTTGATCAATGTGTAACTGATAACCAGGATTCCAGACTGTTGATCCGTATTCAAGTTTAGATCTTATGAAAGCACAATACAATGTTTTCAGAGTTGATATATTGCTAAATTTCTTTCCAACACGAACAATGAAACCATATACTCTACAGGCAGCAGTTACTGCCTGTAGAGTATACAGCATACTGCAAGCATTGATATGTGGCACGAAAGTTAGTTGAGAATCAAAGCTTACGCCAAGGTGAATAAATGTATTGGGTCTTTCCAAAATATTATCACCAATTTCATACTTGAAATTAATCAAATTATATTTCGTGGAGAACGACATTACTTGACATTTGGAGATGTTGAAGTTTGATTTTTTGAAATCACACCAATTTACAACATTACGCAAGTTTCTTGCAATGCGTTCACAGTCACCGATGCTGGAAACATAATGAAAAATCTTAAAGTCATCTGCGAACAATAAACCCTCAACATCAATGATATCGATTATATCATTTCTGAACATTGTGAAAAGCAGAGAACCAAGTATGGAACCTTGGGGCACTCCAGATGAAGCGCAGTATCAAATTGATGTATACCCACGGCTAAAAACGCGTTGCTTTCTGCCTATCAAGTTCGATTCGAAAAGTTTGATGAGCGTTGTCGAAAGCCCGAAAGTGCCTACTTTATTCAATAGAATATATTGTGCACAAATCAGGTGAATTTATATACGTCTCCCGAAATTTTAGAGCTAGCCGGTGCAATCACCAACAATTTACCTGGGAGACGATGTAAATCCACAACAAAATATGGGACCATATGGTACCATTGACGCGGTATTTTCCTAATATTTAGAGGATATCAAGTGTCAAACTTATGTTTCAGTATCAGTTACCATAAACCTATAGTTTCAATGATGAAATTCCTGAATAACCTACATGTATTGTAACACAATAAAAATATTTTAAATGATATTAACTTCTCATTTATTTGATAAAAGCAAAATATTTGTTTCTTATCGGTCACACCGCTCAAGAAGGATAACTTGAATTAATATCAGAAAAAAACATGGATTAATATCAGAGAAAAGAAATACTGCATAAATAAAAAATAAATAAATAATTATAATTGCATAAGTTGATGACAAATGCTATGCAATCGCTTTACCGCGGCCGTCCCCGAGTGCCACACATTTTTTTCTAACCAGCAATTTACAGGTTCTTCCTAAATACTTTATTTATTTTTTATTGAAATATTTCAATTTTAATTGTAACAAGAATTTTATTTGTGTAATCAGTGTGATTTGAGTAATTATTGTTGAAACTTGATTTTTTTAGAGTAACTAACGGGTGTTTTTTTAGAGGTATAGAACTTTGAATTTGGCGTTACTGTTGAAGATGGCGACCGATTTAATAGCTGAGAAGTGATTTATTCTTAGTTTGGTTTGGCATAATTTATCATGCCTGAACAACGCTTGCAAATAGTGTAATTTTATTTCGAAAATAATGGTTCTGTGCGGAATACGTATCGCGCACTACGTCCATTTTATCGTCGACAAAATCGTCCATGAATGGCTACGTCAACAAACAAAACTGCCGCATTTGGAGTGAAGATAATACTCGAGAGTAAGTCAAAACACCGTTACATCCAGAAAAACTGACTGTTTGGTGCGCTTTATGGGCTGGTGGAATCATTGGTCCGTACTTCTTCAAAAACGATGATGGCCAGAACGTTCAGTCAATGGTGATCGGTATAGAGCCATGATAACTAATTTTTTCATTCCTGAATTGAACAATCATGATGTCCAGGAGCAGTGGTTTCAACAAGACGGCGCAACATGTCGCACAGCTCGTGCAACAATCGATTTATCGAAAGAAACGTTTGGTGACCGCCTAATTTCACGTTTTGGACCTGTGAATTGGCCTCCAAGATCTTGTGATTTAACACCGCTAGACTACTTCCTGTGAGGCTATGTAAAGTCTATGTGGATAAGCCACAAACGCTTGACCATTTGGAAGACAATATTCGCCGTGTTATTGCCGATATACGGCCACAAATGTTGGAAAAAGTCATCGAAAGTTGGACGTCCAGATTGGACTACATTCGAACCAGCCGTGGCGGTCACATGCCAGAAGTCATATTTAGAATGTGATGCCACAAGATTATCTTTCGAATAAAAAAAATGTTTGTCAATCGAATGATCCATCGTTGTTTTATTGCAATTTAAAGTTCTATACCTCTAAAAAAACAACCTTTATATGTGTTGTTTTAATTGTCAAATAAAACTTCTCCATTCATGCAAGAGAAGGCTTTCCCCTTGTATATTCAAAAGTTTCAACTTTCACAATAAATTCATTCATTATTATTATTATTTAAAGTAATTCCAAGTATTTGGGTGTCTATTCAAATGAGAAATGAAAGTTTCTCTCATCAATAAAACATGTAAAAATTGAATAGTGCAACTTGAACGTGATATCCGCACACACGCATGCACTCATTTAAGAGAACGGGCATAGGTTGACGCGCGTCAAGAGCATCGGTCCGCGTTCCCACAGAACTTATTTCTCGGCAGTGACGTGTTCTGACCACATTTATTACTTGGGCCATTTGTTATTTCTGGCATCGACGGATTGCGGCCGGCACGTCAGATGCTCGGGAATTGTGTGGGTGGGTGTTGGCGTGACGAAGCGATGGAGAGCTTAGAGAATGTAGAAAGAGCCTCGCTAAATTTGCCAGCTGACTGATTCAACGAAATTCCGTCATCTGAGATTATACGATAAGTAGATATTCACACATTGTCTTTAATTATAGAACAGTATGAATACTCTTTGTTTCCTTTGTGAAAGATTCATTTGTATTCATTCAACGTGAGAAAATAAATATTCGTACAGTTTTGTAAGTATGTATTATAAAATAATAACGTTAATATATATTTATAAGCAAATTTTTCACAAACAATGTACAAATAAATTAAAATATGGTACATATAATAATACTTCATAGAAATTACACAAAATTACAGTCAAACATTAAAAATAGTCCAGATCAAAGCAACAAAATAACACTTCTTTTCCCATCATCTTCCAAATCATTATACAGTTACCTTAAATAGATCATGCAGGCTTTTTCAAAGTCATCAAACTTTGGCAAAACTCCACGCTATAAAGGCTTTGTGTTAAAGCTTTTTAAGTCTCGGATGAAAACTGGTCATATCAAAATTAACATTCACCTTCCTGATATACAAGTTTTTCCTTTATTTTGTTACATATGCATGGATATCCCGAGCATAGATAAAATCATCCTCCAAAGGAGTTGGTAGGTCATCTTGTAACATCTTGAGGATGAATCTCATTGTGTAAAGAAATATTGTCTGTACCACTGATTCAATACCAACAATATTCAATATATCAAAAAAATTTAATCATTTATTTATTTCACATACACTGTTTTACAGGACAGGTCCTAATTACAGAACAGGAAAGACAGCAGATACTAAAAACAAAATTGAAAGTACAAAAGTGCCAATTTGGTACTTCCAAATTTAAAGGTTCAATTTTAAAAGAAGTAGTTTGTGATATGAAATCACAATTGATAAAATGAAATACAAATATGGGAATGAAAAACTTAAATGCTAACAAAACTTATACATACGTATACACATAAACACACACATAATATAGGTGTATACACATATAAAGACATATACACACATACAAGTATATGCGTTAATATACATGCATGTGAATCACATGTATGATTATTCTAGCAGAGATTATGCAGATCAAAGAAACTTGCCTTAATATCAATGAAGAAAATTATAGAACATTAATTCCAGGTGCTGCAAGGTAAAACGTGAATTCGCTTTTGGAAGAAACGCTTGGAGCAATAAAATTAATCTTATGCAATAATTCGTGACATTTCACTTTATTGTTACTTATTTTATGCAAGACGATTATTGCATAGCAATTTTCTTTGCGCATTGAGGGTGTCCACATTATGTCGACTTGTAAGTGTTTCATGGTATACTCCTATATATATGTGGATATATTAAATCTATTCTGAAGCTCAAGAGTTTCAGGAACTTTCATTGAATAGACTCCAGTTAATCAATATGTAACTGATAACAAGGATTCCAGACTGTTGATCCGTATTCAAGTTCAGATCTTACAGAAGCACAATACAATGTTTTGAGAGTTGATATATATTGCAAAATTTCTTACCAATGCGAATAATGAATCCATATACTCTAGAGGCAGCTGTACTGTAGCGGTTACTGTAGCAATGATAAGTGGCACAAAAGTTAGTTGAGAATCGAAGGTGACGCTAAGGTAAATAAACGTTTTAGGTCTCCTGAAAATATTATTACCAAATTAATTATTGAAATTTATTGAATTATACTTTGTGGAGAATGACGTAACATGACATTTGGAGATGTTGGGAGATAATTTGCTGAGATCACACCAATTTACAACATTACGCAAATTTATGGCAATGCGTTCACAGTCACTAATGCCGAAAACAATGAAAAATCTTGAAGTCATCAGCAAGCAATAAAGTCTCAAGATCTACGACATCGATTATATTGATGAAGATTGTAAAAAGCAAAGGACCAAGGATGGAACCTTGGAGCACATCAGATAAAGCACGGTATTCAATTGATTTATACCCCCTGCTACCCTTCCTGGCTGTCAAATAAGATTCGAAAAGTTTGATCAGGAATTTCGAAAGATCGAAAGTGCCTACTTTATTCAACATAATACCGTGGCCAAGCCTGTCGAACGCTTCAGAGAAGTCCATGTATATCATATCAGTCTGTTTGCGATTGTCAATAGCCTCAGCAATGTACTGAGTGATACATGTTAGATTAGTAATTCTTGAATGACCTTTCATAAAACCATGTAGCAATGATGAAATCATGGGATTAACATGATACGGAATTTTTTTATTACAAACTTTCAAATACTTTTCAGATATTACAAATTATCAAAAGGACCTGAAATTACAAATATCTGATTTACCAACTTTCTCAAATACTGGACAAACTTTTGATTGTTTCCACACTGAAGGAATCGTAAATGACTCGATGCATATGTTGAACAGAAACATAAGAGGACGGGCAAGAATATAGGCACATTCTTTTAAAATAAAGGCAGCGATATCAACGATGTCAGGACCGGTTGTCTTTTTAGGTTTCACGTTTTTCAGAGCCACCAAATTTCGTTTTCATTGAAATCGAATATATTTAATTACTGAGCCGATGTGTTGCTTGTTCTATCTCTAATAAATTGAGGTGAGGCTATGTATGATTTACTAAAATAATCTGCGAAGCTATTCAAAATAGCATCCGGCCACAATTCGAAGAATTATGTTTTGCAGTTTTTGTGATATTGAACTTAAATTTTTTTATATAATATTGTATCTTTTGTTGGGAGGAATACAAGTGAGGGGTGATTGATGTTCTACAAATACTAAATTTAGACCATCCACAGAGATTGCTCCAAATTCTGCCAAGAATGTCAATTTTCGCTGCAAGTTTTTTTGGTGATGAAGTTGTAATGTCAACCAAACGGAACATGTTCATCTATTATGCAACCTAAGTACCTAAATTTGTCAATTTCTCCAATTTCAATATTGTTTGAATTAATACCTTTTTCATTTTAAATATTTAGCGTGCTATACTTTCTAGACATTAACATCATTTTTGTTTTTTTTATTCATTTTCATACAGTTACTATTCCACCTTCCAAATATCGCGTTTAGTTCAGTATCGATAGCATTTGCAATCTCCCTAACATTATCTCCAACTATATACCTACACTAATGTGTCATCTGCGAAAAGTTGGGTTTCACATTTTTTAACCCCATTTACAATGTTATTAATATATAAGAAAAACAGAATTGGTCCCAATACCGCCCCCTGAGACACCCCTGAGACATGAAATGTATTCAACTCTTCTGGAGAATGATTACCATATTTTGTTATCTGCGATATACTCATTAGATATTCACTAAACCACTTAGATATTTAAGGCGCATCCCATTGTTCATTTTCATCATTAGAATTTTTCTATTTATCCTATCAAATGCTTGTTTGAAGTCTGAAAACAGTACCTTAATAATTTTTTCATCTTCCAATGTATTTTTCCATTTACATAGAGCTGATCGAAGAGCAATTTTATACCAATTCTTGATTCTGAAGCCTGCCTATTGTTGATAAAGCAGAGCATTCTCTTCCTCTTCTACTCTAGCATGAACAGTATTCATAGGTCTGAAATTTTCGCAGTACATATTTTTTATATACTGCGATATATCAAGTTTTTCTTAATTGGTGCAATTGTGTTTACCTTCCACTTATTTGGAAAAGTCCTTTTTTTAAAATGTAGTTGATGAAGTTTACTATTACATCTCCAATGATCTCAAATGAGCATTTAAGTATTTACTCGACACTCCATACACACTATTATCAGAATTTTTAATTTTTTTCATAATTTTCCTTAAGTCGTTTGTATTTAGTTTTTCAAAACTACTATTTACAGTCGAGTGACTATTGATTTCATTCAAAATGTCTGTGCCGAAACGGTAGACCTTGTACCGCCCACTTACTTATCAATGCTATACAGAAAAAAAGTGTTGTATTTGTCTGCAGGTTTTCTCCCGACATTGGCTAACTGGTGAATAATAGATCCCTAGTTGGCTTTGAACTCCTTCCTGCCCGACCCGTGTTTACCACATTCTTTTTGACTCAGTCTTCGTTTTGTCAATCTTCTCCTCATAATACCTATTCTTCATTTATCTAATTAAACTTACAACCTTATTTCTCTGTTGCCTAAATATTTCCCAATCAAACATATTTCTTGTTGCTTATTATTCGATAACTTTTTTCAGATTCACGAATTCTTCATAGGTCGGTCATAGTTCATAGTGATTATAGTTCACGAACTTATATTGTACTTATTCTGAATATGAGACATCGTCCAGCGTTTGAAACGTCATCGAAACGTGGTTGTTTGGATGAATATTACTGAAGATTCCTAATAAGCATGACACAATTGGTTAGCATTTCCATTCAACAACAGCCTTTTCGGAACGCACTTATATTGACTCTGGAAAGTGATAGGTTACGTATTCGTTGACAACATTTGTGTACACAGCTCCCTGCGGCTTTTATTCCAAATATATCGATTCATGATAAGGAGTGTCAGTAGTGACTAACTATGGAGTATTCGTGAATCTGGAATATATATATATATATATATATATATATATATATATATATATATATATATATATATATATATATATATATATATATATATATATATATATATATATATATATATATATATATATATATATATACATTTACTTTCATATTAAATGTAATCTTCTGTGATATTTATCATCTACCAATTTCCGAATCATCCATATACTGTGTGAAAGTTCTTAAACATATCTGCGATATAATCAGCCGCCCAAACCACAGAAAATAACATCGTCGCACCATAGAGGTTGACGGTAAACGTAACCCAAGAACCATCGCTCTTGGCAAACGAATAAAACGACTAAAGGGGGCACATAGTCGTCACGTCTTCGGAAGCACGTTTCATGGCCTGCTGTGTATCGGAGAAAGGCAGCGCACTGCGAACACCACTCTATAATTACCAACCGGAGTTCCTACCTTAATGACACGGTGTAAGAGCCGCACCGAGTGGACGCGGTTTTCGTACCTATTACTCGTGGTTTTTTTCTCTGTGATCGTCTTCAGAGCGATGCCGATAACTTCTGCACAGAATATGGCGATAGGGTCACACATGAGGTAGAAGGGGTGACCTTTAGTTCAAGTAATCGATGCTGAACATTTTCAGATCTGCTATTCCGATGTGTAATAGTTTTTCAAACTTTTCTAAGGAATATGTCAGAGCAATATTCCATCTTTTCGTTCTTCTCTTTATAATAATTGGATATACGTTCATTTTGATATAAATGAGGGAAAGGGATCAGTAATCACAAATAGTGCATTTCAACAAATTTCGGCAAAAGAAATGCCGTTCAATCGTGAAAGTTTCATTGAAATTCATATATAATATTATTATCTGAAGTCGTCATCGATACAAGCCGTAAAGCATTGCAATTAAAAACAACAGAAATGATTTTCAATGGAAGCTTCAATTCGCAAAGAAACAATGAATAGTTTTGCAGTTACAATTCGCATCGGAATACCAATTGAGAGAAAAATTTTTTTTGATAAAAAAAAACTGTTATCGCTGAAAATATTACAAAAATTTCATATATATATATATATATATATATATATATATATATATATATATATATATATATATATATATATATATATATCCAGGTCTTCCAGGTTTACGCCCCTCTGTTCTGGGGTAAACCTGAAAGACCTTGGTTATCCCAAGCGAGTTCCAAAACTTTAAGATGAAAAACTGATTTGAGAAATCATTTCAGGTAACCTTCGCAACTTCGCAGACATCTCACAACTTTAATAGACTGTTACTAATATGACATTTGTTACTACGGTGATTTTACTCTCTCGCCTCTGTGTTCGGTTTTCAGTGTCAATGTTTCTCTGTGCTCCTGTCATTTCTATTCTAATATTCACCTATCATTGTTTTTAGTTAGTACATAAGAATATTTTTACATCTATAATTTAATTCAGCTTATTTTTTTAAAAAAGACATTCCTGTCTGATGGTTTTTGGCCATACCTTTTATACCTAGTTAGCCGTAAGTTGTAAATCATAATTTTTATCAGTACAATTGTATAAACATCTCTTTCAGGGTCCTGATGAAGACTGTAAACACAGTCGAATTATAGACCAGTGGCCTCTTATTTTGCCTATAACCCACAACAATTATATTTAAATTATCAGGCAATACTCCTTTTCATTAATGTTATATATATATATATATATATATATATATATATATATATATATATATATATATATATATATATATATATATATATATATATATATATATATATATATATATATATATATATATATATATATATATAGTTATAAATAACACTTTTATAATCAACACACAAAAATCATCAAACAACATATCTCAAAGCTGATTATTTGCTGATCTTCCATCAATTTAACACAAAAAAAACCCAAAATGAATATTAAAATATAAATTTTCTGGATCACTATATAATTAAAATACAGCTATGTAAAATTCAATTTCGAAAAATAATTTCACACTGATTTGAATCACCTGGCTCACCATGAGCTTTTCAGAGGTATCCTCATGGTAAAGAAGGCTAATATACTTCCGAAGCGAATGCAGGCACACAAATATTTGTCCGAATATTGAAGAGGCAAAAAAGCCAAGACAGTGGATTAGAAAATGAACCATTTATATTATCAAATTGAAGAAAGATATAAATAATGCTATTAACACATGAATATTTGAAATTGTTTGGACAATACTCAGACTATACAGTTATAAATTGTTCGATTAAGTTTGATTCGCTAACTTTGCGTATACATTTATTAACCTTATTTGCGGTGACAATGCATATACATCAAAAACTTAACAAGCAAAAGTAATTGAGAAAATAAAATATTAGATATAATACGAAACCGCAAATGAATTGAAGCAAATCTTGTAGCTGCAAAAAAAATTTCTGAAATGAAATAAATATATAAAATGAACTAATGACGGTGACAGAAACCAAATAATTAATCGGAATCTCGGTAAAAGAAGGTTTGGTAGAAAAATTGAGCAATTTTGGTGTAACTCATATTCTTGTTGAGTTGATTGAATGATAATTTTCTGAATTTAAATAAAAGTAAGTAGTTTTTCGATTATCACTATAATTAATTCAAAACATGACAATATCGTTTCGACAATGCATTGGCTTCATCAGATGTTGATGATAAGCTGTTGTTGTTGGCGAAACGATATTGTCATGTTTTGAATTATAGTGAAAATCGAAAAACTACTCAGTTTAATTTGAATTATATATTTAGATTTTCATCAAGTATCGGCCCAATCGATTAATGATAATTTTCTGGTCATCGATTGTTAATAGTTTCAATAGAGCTATTGAAATTGAAGTTCATTTATTTTTAATAATTTTTTTGTGAAAAAAACGAAAACAAAATTATTTTTCCAGCATTATTTTCACCATCAGCTATATATTTTTCAAACTAAATTAAAATAAAATTTCAGAGAAGATAGACTTTTGAAACTTCTCAATTTTTTTCAGGTAATACTCCCACATACCTTCCAGTACCGCCTTTTCTCAGTCGCCGTACCCGGAAACATTTACGAAAATTAAACAATTTAAGCATTTAGAGGTCTATTCTGGAGGCAATACGGTAATAATGGAAGGCCAATAAATAATCGACAATATATAATTTACCGTAAGGCGACAGCTGAAATTCTAATAGGCTATGAAATTACTACGGCTAACCGTTTGATGCCCAACAAATTGGCGGACCATTTTTATATCTTCTAATGGGAGGAAGAACATTATTGTTTCCTGTAAGGACAGGGTGGATATTCTATAAGTGTGCACAAGGGTTATAATTGGACGATTATATGCCAAGGCACAATCGTGGAAATTCGACTTTCATGGTTCAACTTCACAGGAAGTAACATATTATATCGATAAAAATTTATATAGGTACTCATTTCATTCTATATTTCTCATTTCGTTAGCTACAAGTCGCCCAAAAAAGTTTATTTTGAGTCATGAATTTTCTAGTATTTTGCTGAAATTCTAGAAGGATCGCAACTTTCTAGTTAATTGAAAATTATTCAGTGCAAATGATTATTATCAGTCAAATATTGTTGATGTTGACTATATATAT
Source organism: Henosepilachna vigintioctopunctata (assembly GCA_030704895.1). Classification (NCBI taxonomy): domain Eukaryota; kingdom Metazoa; phylum Arthropoda; class Insecta; order Coleoptera; family Coccinellidae; genus Henosepilachna; species Henosepilachna vigintioctopunctata. Next base: position 11,702,936 of record JARQZJ010000092.1, on the reverse strand, counting down.
TTTTCATTGAAGCTTAGTGTGCTTTACTAACGGTATATTACGGTATATAACGGTAGTGTGCTTTGCACTACGGTATATTTTTGCATCTTTTACATTACGGTTTTGGTTACATTTCACATATTAATTAATGAAAAGAAGGAGTATTATATATCTTATTCAGGATTCGTTGTAGGGTGATAGGTAATAAAAGCTCACATCGAAGTGATCCTCACAAAAAATGAGCGGTAGTTTTTGTTGTTATATCTCTTTCAGCAAGTTTCAACCGCTTTCTCCTGATTTCCTCATCTTTTAGAACATGAATAAACAATTTTTTCGTTGTTGTAATCGTTGTACTATTACACACGGGCATGTACTATTACACAGCTCAGCTTTTATAAATATTTTCGTTTCTTTTGATTGTATTCACTTTCGTATGGAGCAAACTCATGAACTTAACACACTCCTCATGAATAGCGGACGATGTTTAGGGTTAGTGACATCGCTCGGCAGCTTTTAGAGCTGTAGAATGTTTTGGTGCGAAAATTGAAACTTATCTATTCTTGCAATTGTTTTCATCTAATTTAGTTACATTTTCGATCAAATATAGTTTTTCATGATAAACAAGAGTCAATCTTCAAAATTAGAGCGGTTCCAAAATATTGTCAAGATCCCCACTGAGAAGAATGCCGAGAAAATCTCAAAATATCAAGAACTTGAAGTGCGCGTGCAGAGACAGTGAGCTATAAAGACATAACAAGATAGCTATCTCATTATTGAAAATATACTTTTTCAGTTCACTCTTAGATATCCTAACTCTAGTACTAGTTTTCAAGATACTTGGTAAATTATCAAAAGCATTAAATACGTCATAGTATATGCTATTTTCAGATTCACAAATTCTACAACTTTGGATGTAAATACTACCAATGTTTCTAGTCTATACCCATGCACATCACTGACGTATGTAACATTTTTGATTACATTACATGTAAGCAACTGATTTTCAATTCCAAATATGAATATATATCTAGCGAAGAATATTCTCTATTTAATAGACATTAGTTCCAGAGAGTTCAGCATGATTTAAACTGGGCTATATATATATGCTGTTCGAAAGGACCCATTTTGTAATTTTTGTAATAGTTGAATTTTTTCTCAGTCAAACAGAATAACAAAGCGGAACATAACTTAAAATGTGGCATCATTATTTATTTGAACACATGTCGACAGATGTTGTCCTACTCTTTTAAAAAAATAGATTTTTTTAGAGATTTTAGATGATATGAAATCAACATGATCATTGAAACTCAATTTTTCGTCTAACAAAAAGACTTAATATTGTACTGTTTCTACTTTTCCAATTTTCTGTTCATTATTTTTATAGTTATGTCCTTATTTTTAATTATGTTATGGGTCTTACTTGTACTCAAAACTATGAAGTACGATTTTTGCACATTAAGGGATAATCTATTACCACATACTCATTAATTACTTGCAGAAAGGTTTCTATTAATCCACTCTGTCTTATTTTCAATATCTCTGCTATTTTAGAGCATATGTATAGAGCTTTTTTTCACATGAGAAAAAATATCTTTTCAACAACGGACCTAAGACAGTTCCTTGAGTACGCCTACATCCACTTTCCTGCTATCCGACATTATGCCATCAAATTCAACTTTTTTGTTCATGTATCCAAGTAAGATTTGAACCAATCATTTACTCATCCCTTAAAGCCAAGTTCATTCAGCTTTTTCGATAATAATGATATACATAACATTTCAAAAGCTTTTTCAAAATTCGATTATACGACTTCAACTATTTCTCCCTTATCTACAGCACTATAATATTCCTCACATGTGCTCAATACTGCTGTCTCACAAGAACAATATCTTTTGAATCCCGATTGAGGCTCAGAAATGACAAAAAATTGTGCACATAATTCCAGTTCCTGCTTTTCTACTATTATTCCTAAAAAAATTCCATAAGGTGGCAGTAAATTGCTAGAGTTTAATAGTATTGCAAATTGTACTTGCTTAGTTATTTTAAGTAGAAATTTTTAGGAATCTTAAATTCTTAAGATATTCAGATTTATCTCATACTTTCTACTTGCTATATGATAAAATCTTATCTCAGAATAGTTATTCATTCCATTGTCCTCATAACTTCTACCTGGATGAATGCCTAACTTTCAAAGGAACTGGATATTCAATGAATATTATTTCGAATTTGTGGAGCGAACCATAGGTTGCAGTATGAAAGATTTCAATGAGATCAGAAATAGTTATAGTTATAGTCCTTCTTGCTTTGGAGGTTTTCTCAAATCTGTGGAACATTAAAAGAAAGAGAAGTGTTAGTAGCTTTTACTTGCACTATGATTTTGTTTCATTAGCGAGATTGATAAAACTCTCCGTTGTAATGAAACATTATATTATGTAGCTTCTACTAATACTAGACTATCGACTATAGTGTACGAGTATGTGCCGTCGGCGTATTGAAGCAATCATTAGACAGAGAGAAGAATTGAAGTCATAATGAATTACACAGTTGACTTCTGAGGTAGATAAAAATGAAGTTCGACTGGCAAGTTGGTAGCGCTAGTATTTGAGTATTATTTCGCTTCTAGCATTTTCAATATCAAAACTAGCTGAAATGAAGTTCAATACACAGCACTTAAATCGAAAACTGGCTGTCAAATATTGAAAAAGTTTTCGACCATCTCAATACAAACTACAAAGATTATCACAGATTCATTTTTTTAAAAAAAAACATTCGGAAATTTCTGGTAATGTGAAGAATTGGAAATGATGCTTCATATTTGTACAAGTCGAATTTTTGTTTTCAATACGCAAAAACCCAAATCACAGCTCTGTGATTTGGGTTTTTGGGGAACATAAAATAGCTGAAACACACGATTTTATTTACAAAAAGACAAGGATTTTGGCAACTGAATAGGACAAAAAATGTAAAGAAATTTCAGAAATGTTACACATTTGTCAAAATTTGGAAAACACAATAAAAGAAAGAACAGATATGGAACATCTTAATTCCATCAACAACAATTTGATAAAGCTTACAAATAACACTCATAGAATGAATACACAAAAATCATCGATCATCATAACTCAAAACTCATTCTTTTCCCATCAATTTCACAAACATAAACTTAAAATAACTATGTAAATATAAATTTCCTGGATGAGTATATAAAATCCCAATGTAAAATTCAATTGAAGAAAAATATATTAGATTCAACTGAATCACCTGGCTCAACATGAGTTTCTCAGAGATTTTCTCATAGTGAAGAGCACTAATTAACTTCCGGAGCGAATGCTGAACCAGAAATATCTTATCAATGGAATTAAAATGCGTTTGAAAATGAAACATTAGTTTAAAGTTCCCTTTTTCTTCTGTGTGTCAATCAGAATTTTGCTGTCAGTCATTTCATCAGATTTTATTGGATGTATCTTCATTGTTAAATGTTTTTACAAATTTTTCATTAGGTAATTATGTTCAGCAACAAAGCATTCTAGAAATTTACTAATATATCTAACTTGAATTACGATCATTAAGAAATTACTCTATATTCTTCCTGAAAGAAATGAGTGGATATTTTTAACAATAAATATTAATTCAATTTCAAGCTGAAAAAGTTTTGGAAATTTTACATTTGATAACAGTTAGAACTTATGTTTTATACATAAGGGTGTATGAGGGTATATCATTAGGTTATATTCTGCGGTGTTTTGAAAATATTTTCAAAATATCATGGAATTCGTCGCGATTTGATGCGGATTAAAGCTTCCTCTGCTATAATATTCTTTTGAATAATCCGTAAAAAATTATTGAAAGAAAGTTATACTAAGTTTCAAGTAAATATTGAAAGTATACTCTCAATATTGTATAAAGATATGAATTATTCATCTTGTAAGAAGAAGAATTCTATGTAAAAGCGAACAATGCGATGTCTCCATTATCCTTCTAGGGATAAATGTGCGTAAGACAGTCACTGCGTCGTACTACAAGGTACTCATAATTTCAATTCTCACATACCTTCCTACTGATTGTAAGACAGAAATATAGAGTAAGTCATATGCATATATAATGCATAGATTAATGTACATCTCCGATCTTAGTAATCAGTGGAAAGCACATGAATCCATCTAACATTGGAAGTTTCACACGCCCTCATCAATTAAGATACTACATTTTACAACCACTAGTTTTTGAACAATTTCATCAATTCGATGAAATAATGCCATCTAGGTTGCGGTTGTAGAAACGCTCGCTGTCAGTTTTCAAAACATGAAAGAAATGTATTGCCAGAATTTTGTAGATAACGTGATATATTATCGCACTTCTAGATATTCCATATCAATAGTATGCTATAACTTTCTTTCGCTAATTTTTTGACAAATTATTCAAAAGAACATTACAGCAGAGCTGGCTATCGGAAACATGAACAATGTGATGTCTCCATTATCGTTTTAGGGATAAAAGTTAGAATATATGGAAATCGATGCATAAAATTATTGAAAGCGTAAGACACTCACTGTTTCGTAATACAAGCTACTCATCAGTTACGCCACGTTCAACAAATTCTCACTTACTCATTTTTTTCTCAGCAAAATAAATATTCGCGTACCAAGGCCTGGTCTGAGGCGGAATAATACATTTTATGTCACTTACAGCAGATCAAATGTTATGTCACGTTCTCCTATCAATTTTATATGTAATCTTTATGATGTTTGTTGCGGTCGATGTGATATCTATTTTGATTGGCTAGCAGTTATCTTGGCATGCCACTCAGAACAGCGCAATGGGATGACGTGATATTTTCATGAACTTCTGTTGTCTAGATATGACTTGATTATAAATAATATTTTAATTTTAGTTGTTTCATTTGTTTACTATATAGTACTTTTGCAATCGTTTTTAATTTTATTTTTATTCATCGAATATATTTCGTTACTATAGGGTCAACTTCTGCTGACCATACGTAACTTTGTGATAGACAATCTTTCATTTCATTTTTAGTTATCTGGTTACTATTCAATAATATTTCAATTTATTTTTTGATTTAATTTTTTCGTTGTAGTTATTCGCTTATACTTTCTTTTTTTGTTTTTATTTCTCTGTAATTGGATTTATATCTGTTGGGAATAAATGTATTATTATTATTAAATGAAACGATATATATGCATATATCGTGAAATGAAAAGGAATGAAAATAAGGAATGAAAATTTTTTGTATATATATATATATATATATATATATATATATATATATATATATATATATATATATATATATATATATATGTCCACTAGAATATTGTTTCAGGAGGAGCATGAGGGAATTCATCATTTCATTCACTTCAATAAAGTGGTGTTAACACAGAGTTCCTCTCCTGATGAAAGTATTGTATTACGTACGAACCAATATTGTAATGAACAAAATTTATAATGTTTTTAAAACTCTCATAATACATTCGATTAATTGATCGTTTATATGAAAATTATATTTTGGGGATTATGCAAATAAATTTCATATTATATAAAATAACATATATTGTATGGAAAATGACTTCTATTCTGATGTTGTGGTCCATCCAGTTGTGGATTATCATCAAAAATTTTCATAACTACTCATTGATTCTACATCTTCTGTTACATTTTACTTTGTCATACATTTACCTCACCTCAGAAGACTATTTGCTATGTAGTGAATAAAACATATTTTATATGGATTAGTACATTATGTATTGTTTTTATATTATATTATATTCGATACTATGGGATGCATCGTCTGGAAGTAGTTCTGTTTTGGTTGCCCATCAGGAGAGAATCATACATTTGACTTTCGGTTTGAGCCCTTGGCAAACCTGTGAACCATATTCTGTGAAGAGAAAAATAATATTAAGATTTCCTTGCATATCAATATCAAATTACCTACTTCACGCTTGAAAAACTATTGAGACCACAAAGAGGTGCTCCTAGTTTCATGAATATGATAAGAGACAAAAAGCAACTTAGTACTCATTATATAGCTCATATACCACCTGAATTCCAGCATTCATTTATGTATTGTAGTAAAAAACTCTATAACCATCTACTGGAAAGACTGGAAACATTGAAATTTTTGAAATTTAAGGAATTAAGGAAGATATGAGAAAGATAATCTTAGAAATCTGATTTTACAGTTTTACAGAAATTAAATATATTTCAAAGCAGTTATGAAGTACCATGATATTTTCGTATACCCTTTTAGTTTAATAACAAAAATTAGTTTGGTTTTGAGGTCATTTTGTGTATATTTATGTGTAGTTAATATGATCGTATTTCAATTCATTGACTAAATGTCTGACTTCTACTTCAAATGTAGCAATCATGTCGTGAAAGATTGAATAAATTATCAGTATTAATCGTATTATCCACTAAGTGTTAAGTAGTCATCTCTGTAGCGCAGTGAGAGAGTGACGGGCCCTCACCAGGGAGATCTGGGTTCGAATCCCGGTAAGACACGGACGTTTGTGTATGTAAATAAGTTTAATGAGTTTCAGCGGTTAAATAAATAAATGATATGAATGGATGATGTCTAAAGATGACGAACCAAAAAAAAAATTAAAATATAAATTAAAAAAAAAAGGTAAGTAATAAGTAGAAGATTTCTGAAAATGGAATCTAGGTCAGATTGATTTACTCATGAACTGTTTTTAAACTTGGTTGACTTAGGGTGGATAGTCTATATAAATACTCACTTTTGTGCTTTGTCCACAAAATTATGCTAAGCTCTGAACCGCATTACCCTAAAAAAAATTAATTTGTCGATCGTCCATTCACGACGTTCATATCAGGCATCAGTCTGTGCTCACTATGCGATAGGTCGATTCATCGCCCTGCTATATTCAATAGATCTTTCAAATTTAATTCTGTGATTAGTTACAATAGTTTGAGTAATGAATTACTCTACTTTACTTTTCGAGTCCGATTATCAACTATTGTGTCATTCGACAATGTCCTCCCAATATTTTGCTACATCTACTCCCACTTGGCTTGCAGAGATGAGATTTTCTAAGGTGCATGAAACATCTGCGTGAGGGCAAGCTAGAAGGTAGTTCATGGTTTGGACAGATCCATACTCACACAAGTTGCTCCCAAATAGACTCCATCTGAACATATTTGTGGCACAGCAACCGACGCCCGTTCTCAGTCGGTTTAAAGATCTCCATGTTTTGTATTCTAAGTTGGAACCAGTTCCTCCTTTATCTCAATTATTGGGTCCGGCACCTATTTCTAGAAGTCCATTCTTTTTTCTTTCGGGTTCAGATGAGGCTCATTTGATGTAGCAATGAAACTCTTTCTTGACTTTAACCTTCTTGGGTATTGTGGCTGATATTCTGCCATGGGGTGTCTCAAGTCATTAATTTGTTTTCCCCTTTCTATTTCAGCTGCTGTATGGCGACGGATAGAAGGAGGTGCAATCCCCACAATCGGGTACAATTTGGCCACTGGAGTAGGTTTCAGACATCCCGTGATAATGCGTACGGACTAATTTATGGCCACATCATTTTTTTTCGAAGTAATTTTGAAATATTACTTCCATGTAATCTTTCGAAAAAAGACTGAAGCAACTTTTACTATATCAGCAGAATAATTAATAAGTTATTATAATATAGAATATAATAGTTGCAGTGTGGCTATGTGTACGTGTGCGCTTTGAGGATTACGACGGCGCATGCATGTATATTTGATGTATTGTCATGTATTTGTACTTTTCTTTGATTTTTGAATTAATTTATATTAATGAATTTAACTATATGTTTTTTTACTGTAATGGTATTTGATAATACCATTACAATACAAAATAATATCCATAATACAACAATATTTGAAATTTTCTCATAATTTAATATAAAATACGCAAGACGACGTTTCGAAGTACTACTTCTTTATCAAATGCTGGATTGATACTATGTGTAATCTTACAAAGTCAGTACTTATAGCTATTTTCACAGAACATACCAGGTATGTTCTATGACTACCTGAGTGGGGACCATAGAATACACTGATATTTAACAAAAGGATCGTATACCTGGAGATGAACACAGATAATCAATTTCTTAAGTCAGGTATTCCAACGAAATGTAGGAAATATACAATATAGAACTAAGATTTCTAAGTACAAATAAAGGAAATTTAATTTTTTTTTTAACATAAAACATAAAATTGAATGCAAATTAACTGAACTAAGGTAATCAATCTGATCTACTAACTGGAATATTCTTATTGAACATAGTGTGTTCGGTGAAACCTGGTATGGTTCTACCTGGTATGTTCTGTGAAAATAGCTATAAGTACTGACTTTGTAAGATTACACATAGTATTAATCCAGCATTTGATGAGTAGATACTACCAGAAGTAGTACCTCGAAACGTCGCCATGCGTATTTCATATTAAATAATGAGTGAAAAATTTTGAATATTTTTGTATTATGGATATTAATTTTCTCCAAGTATCGGCCTCATCAATTATCAACAATATAATTTATTTATATATATTATTTTTTATCAGTGAACTCTAGGAATTATTTTTTAAGTATATTTTTATCATATTTCTCTCATTCATTTCCTATGTTTGTATTATTTTTTTTTTCTCCTTTATATTCCTTCACTTTCAGGACGTTATATGGAAGAATAGCTTATCCTAAATTTCGCTTCTTCTTATGTAGCACAATATGTATGGCAGTAAAGACGTTTATTATTATTATTTTTGAACTATAAGACACACTGAGTGGGAACAAACAATAAACGACGTGTTTGTTTTAAAATTGATCTTTTTCAGAGTTTCCATAAAAATATCAATAATATTTTGCTAACTCTTGTTATACGTAGGTATAGTCGCGTATGTCAGAGACTGCCCATTTTCCTTCTAATTAAAATTCATTGGAATCTTCATAAATATTCTCTGGATAATCCGATTAAGAACGGCGCAAGAATTGGTCATTTAATTCCCCAAGTTTTTCGCATTTCACGCAGGTCGTGCGTCACTTGTGACAGTTCGTGCGAAACGAGCAACTTCCATCGTCCCGTTAACGAGCAGGTTACTGAGGGTGGCGACGGCGATGACGTCGAAGTTGGTCGGTTAAATAATTTATTATGAAAACCAGCAGCTTTTACGGAATGAGGCGTTCGTCTACTCCTAGAGAAGGGAGTTCATTCTATGTTTTGGTGTATCTTTCTATTAAGGGTAGATATTAAGGTAATGGTATTTACTGATAAACATTGTTTTCGTGTAAAATCTGATTGAAAGTAATCAATTTTTATTTCAATATCAAGATGAGGCATAAATCTTCATAGTGTTCTGAAAAACAGCCTAATCTATATCTCCATTAAACAAATTGGGGTTGATTATAGAATTCAAGATAATAATATTCAATACTGATAAATGAACAAATATCTCGCAATGTGGATGTCAAACAACAACGAAACATTAATATTAATGATAATATTAATTATCTTCATTAAACGAATATGTATAAACAATATTTGCACCAGTGAGGCAAGGATCAGCTCATAAAAAATCTTCAACTCTCAACTATCTAGGGAGTCATCCATAAAGTACGTCACACGTAAATGGGGTGGGAGGGGGTCGACAAAGTGTGACATGGTGCGACAAGGGGTGGGAGGGGTCCTAAGTTTTGTGACATCACATTTCAAAATCTAATATATCTAGTGTAATGTATCAATATTCCTTAATAAAACAACAACCTTACTCTAACACTATATTAATCATACTGGCCATCTGCGTTTATTACACACCAGTTCTTCAGTACAATATCATACATCACATTTTTACCCTTCAAAAAAAAGTTGAAAAATTAGTTTTAATTAAAAATTAAAATAAAATACTCTAACTTAACCTAACAAAAACAACAAATCAATTATAAATTCTCAAAGAATTCAAAATTTCTACCTACTTATATCCTAGTCTTTCAATTGGTTTAACTGTCCTTTTTGGACGCCAATTATTTGTTTCGCCAATTGGTATGGACGTAACAGCATTGTTGTCAATGACGTCAGTGATTTCATTTTCTAAAACTTTGTCAGGGATTACAGAATGATTAAAATGAAATTTTTTAATTTGATTCAAATGACGCTTCCAAATTATATTGTTCAATTCAGGAATTTTCACTGAATATATATTTCTACCAATTTTTCTCTCAATTATACCCTTAATCCACTTTGATTTATTTGATTTTCTGTAATCCCGGACTGTCACTGACTCACCGACCACTAAGTCTAAATTTCTAGTTCCCTTATAATACCATTTTTGTTTGTTTTGTTTTGTTAGGATGTGTTTTCTCAGTTTATCAGAAAAATTATTTTTATCTAAAGATGAAGGTAATAAACAATCAAACCTAGTACGCAATTTTTTTTGAAACATTACTTCTGCAGGGCTCATTTCTAAAGTAGAATGAGGAGTAGTTCTATAGTCAAAAAGGAAATTATTTACCAAATTTAAATTAGCAAATTTTGCATTTGATATAGCATTCTTTAAAGCATTTTTCACTGTTTTTACCGAGTTTTCGGCTGCTCCATTAGACGATGGATGAAAAGGTGGAGAGGTGATATGCTTAATGTTATTTTTTGATAAAAATTGTTGGAACTCTGTACTTGTGAAAGTTGCACCGTTATCTGTTACTACCTGTCTCGGTAAACCAAATCTTGCCAAAAGAGATCTCAACATCTCTATTGTTATTTTCGAGGTAATTGAATTCAAAGGAAAAATTTCTAACCATTTTGAATAAGCATCTATTACAATTAAGAAATACTTATTCATGAACGATCCCATAAAATCTAAATGTAACCTATCCCAGTTTCCGTTTGGAATAGGCCAAGGTCTCAACAAAGCTTTTTCCGGATTCTTTTTATTCATTAAACAATTTGTACATGATGTGCACAAATTCTCAATATTTTTATCAAGACCGGGCCACCAAAAGTAGGATCTTGCCATACTTTTACTCTTTACTATACCCATGTGCGATTTATGCAACTCTCTTAAAATCTCATTTCTCAATTTAGCTGGAATAACTTAACGATTATTCCATATCAAACAATCGTTTTCAACACTAAGTTCATTTTTAATTCGCCAATATGGCCTCAAAATTTCAGAAATTTTATAGGGCCATTTTTATTAAAAATTGTTTAACCTCCGTTAATACATCATCCTTTAGTGTGGCTTCTCTTATAATTTCGAAGTTTATTGGAAAATTGCTATTATTTGAAAAATAATTGATAAAATTCACGTCAAAATTCTCTATATTTTCTTTCGAATATTCTAAAGGCAACCTAGACAAACAATCTGCGCAGTTATCTCTCGATTTTACATACTGAATATCATATTCGTAATTTGAGAGTATAACTGCCCATCTTCTCAATTTATTGGCTGAATATTGTGGTATATGTTTTGCTGGATGAAAAATTGTTGTGAGAGCTTTGTTATCTATTAATAATGTGAATTTTCTTCCATAAAGATATTGATTAAATTTAGATAAACAAAAAAAATATAGCTAAACCTTCTTTTTCAATTTGGCTCATCCGCTTTTCTGAGTCCGACAAAGTTCGCGAGGCAAAAGCAATGGGCCTTTCATTACCATTTGACATTACGTGAGATATTACCCCTCCGACTCCATAATCGGACGCATCTGTAAATAATTTTACCGGTAATGATGAATCATAATGAACTAAAATCGGAGCTGACGATAATAAACTTTTTATTTTATTGAAAGATTCTTGACAGTTATCTGTCCATTTCCAAACCGTTTCCGATTTTAATAGTTCATACAACGGAGACAAGATTGTGGACAATTTAGAAACGAATTGTCCATAATAATTAATCAATCCAAGAAATGCTTTCAACTGAGTAGTATTCTGTGGTATTGGTGCTTTGGCGATAGCCTCAATTTTATTTTCGGATGGATGCAATCCAAATTTGTTTATTACAAAACCTAAATAACAAATTTCGTCACAAAAAAAACTACACTTGTCTTTAGAAATTTTTAAACCTGTATTCTGTAAAATATTTAACACCTGCACTAAATGAATGAGGTGTTCACTTTTATCTTTACCCGTTATTAGAATGTCATCTAAAAAAACAATCACTCCGTCTAGACCTTGTAAAAGGGAATCCATTATTTTTTGAAATTTTGCTGGAATACTAGCTATTCCAAATGGGGCTCGAGTATATTGGAATAACCCTTTATGCGTAGATATTGTTGTTAGTTTTTTAGAATCTTTATCGAGTAGTATTTGCTGATATGCGCTAGATAAATCAAGTTTACTGAACTGTACCCCTCCTTGTAATTTAACGAAAAGTTCATTGATGCGGGGTAATGGATATTGATCAATTTCAATATTTGGATTTAATGTAACTTTAAAGTCTCCACAAATTCGTATGGAGTTGTCTTTTTTTAATACAGGAACAATTGGTGTTCCCCGGGGAGAATAATTTACTGGTTCAATCACCCCCAACTTTAAAAGACGATTTAATTCTAACTCCACTTTTTCTTTCATCGCAAATGGTAACGGCCTGGGTCTGAAAAATTTTGGCTCCATCTTTTCGGATTTTAATTTGATCGATATGTATCCTTTATTAAATGTACCCAAAGTATCATCAAACACTGTACCAAATTTATTAATTAAGTACTGAACTTTATTCAAAGATATACTATTTAGTTCAGAAATATTTAAGTTGAACTGAGTGAAGAAATCACGTCCCAACAACGGGGGTCCGTATGCTTGCCTCATTACAAAAATTCTGAATTTTTTACATGAGTTGTTGAAAGACATTAAACAATCAATATATCCTAAAGGAAGTATACTATCGCCATTATATAACTTGAATATCTTATTCGTTTCTTTCAACAAGATATTTCATATTTAAATAACTTGTTAAATCCACGCAGAGAGTGTGTGTTAGAATGGCTGCAACAGAAATAATTGGACATCTACGTGAATTCGATCCCATCCTCGTCGCCAACTGTAATGTATCAATATTCCTTAATAAAACAACAACCTTACTCTAACACTATATTAATCATACTGGCCATCTGCGTTTATTACACACCTGTTTTACAGTACAGAGTACAATATCATACATCACATCTAGAGATATTGAATCCCGTACTTCGAAATAATAATTAAACTGAAAAATATTTCCAACTCTATCATTATGACAATACGGTTTAAATTTTTTTGTTGACGAGTTCATACCCGTTCTAGTGAGAAGCGCCGATGGCCTACGAGCCCTTCGACTAATGCCGCCAAACACACCTCACCTTGCGTGATTTTATTGTTTCTATTTCATTCGACAATGAACTTTCGCTGAGTGTACGTTGTTTTTTCAGTTGTGCTATTTTGTTGATATAAAGATATTTCAATAAAACAAGTTCAAAATGAACAAATATATAGATTTAGGTAATCTTCACCGTAGACTATACGAAACTTACAGTGCAACTTACGCTGATAAAAAAAACATCATATACAGGAAGAAGTTAATACCATATGGAAAATTTTGAAAATTATTGACAATATCAATCCGCTTTACTCGAAATCATAATCGACGTCGCACTGAAAGTATAAGGTGCTGTAAAACATTGGACGACTTACAAGCCGAACTTTGTAAACTGGGATATACTATCAGTCGATCAAGGTTATACTTGAGACTTCTGCAAAGACGAGCCGATACAGATGAAGACAAAGCACGCGTGCCATTAGGTATTACAGCAGCAAACACTCAAGAACCAATATGAATGCACCTTGATTATCGTGTGAAATTACCGGATCATGATTTCGTGGTCGCGGAAAAACATAAAATTATTCCCTCTCTTTATGCAGGTATTATAGTGAAGAAAGATGGTGAAGGAAAACCTGAAGCTGTGATACATTCCGGGCCTACATACGTAGCAATTCGCAGTGGAAAGCATTCGTTCTCTAATGCAGAGATTCATGCCACATATATACACAAACTTTCTGAAATATCTGCCTTCGAAAACTTTATGAAAACTCAAGAATGTTTTGTAAAACACGTATTTACTGTTACTTTGCGATGGTGGTCCCGACGAAAATCCACGATACGAGCGTGTTATAATTTCAGCTATACAACATTTCAAAGATTTTGATTTGGATGCTGTTTACTTTTCTACAAATGCCCCAGGAAGAAGTGCTTTTAATAGTGTAGAACGGACGAATGGCGACTCCTAGTCGTGAACTTACTAATGTTGTATTGAAACACGATAGTTTCTTTTCATATCTCGATTCCAGTAATAAAACTATTGACTATTGACCTGGACCTAAAAAAACGAAACTTTGAGAGTGCAGGGTCAGTGCTGAGTAATATTTGGAGCCAATTGGTCATTGATGGATATCCTGTGGTTGCCAAATATATTATGCCCACAGAAACTAGACTGAATGTTGAACAGGCTAAGGTATTGAAACGTGATGCGATTTGGTACGCAAATCATGTACGGGAATCGTAATATTTACTCCAAATAGTAAAATGTGAAGTTGTCTCAAGCTGTGGTGTGCAACTAATCGGCGACTACTAGGAGAGAAGTTTTTGCCACCACCTGTTTTAATTAAACAGATGTCAAACGGGAATGTAACAACAAAAAAGGATGACATCGAAGGTAAATTCGCTCCACTATTACTTCAATTGTCTTTAAAACTGAGCTCGTCATCACATTTAAAGCAAGTACCGTATGATAGTTACTGTCCTTGTGTTGAGGGATACTTGTGGAAGCGATCTTGCGGCTTCTGTGGTCTATATTTTGCATCATATAAAGCTACTAACCAACACAAACAACTACTTGAGAAGCAACATGAAGTTTCCACTGCGAAGATACGTCCTCAAAGAATAGCAGCTAGACGTGCCAGAGAAATTCTTTGTTTGGATGTTAATGATAATGACATATGGTTGGATGAAAAAGATGTTGACACTTCAAATGTTTCTGACGTGATAAAGCTAAATGAGAACGAAGTTACTGCCTTGCCAGTTATAAATAATTTGAAAATAGTGGTCAAAAAATCATGAAATTCGTGTGACGTACTTTATGAATGGCCCATAGTTAAAATTGTGACATATTGAATACAAAAATGATTGAAAATAAACGGCACTAAGTGACCATGAACTCATGACTCACATGAAGGATTGCGTACACAACATAGTATACAAAGCTTACATATAAAACACCCCCCCACCAAGTGCAAATTGGCTGAGGTTTATTTGAGTTATTAAACTGCGGAATGCGCAGTTTAATAACTCAATCCAGAAGACTTTTTATTCTTTTCATTTCAATTGTCCATTGACCAATTCTAATTTCATCCATTTTAGATCTGTTTAACTTATTACAGTCAATTATGTAAATCATATCATTTTTTTGAAACTTGTAATATATTTTTTTTTTGTCAAAAATGGCCGTGTTCTATTCATGTGATTTTTTTTATCTGAGAAATGCTCTATGTCTGTCTTTTTCCAGTTCTCCGGGTTACATTTGTTTTTTTTTAGGTCCTTTGGTAGTACATGGGTTGGTTTTCCACTTAACAAATATAGAGGCGAATAAATTGTCACTGTGTGGTTTGTTGAGTTGTAAGCTTTTACACAATCCATTGCCACGGTTGTCCAAGCTGTTTTTTTTCCTTGATATTCAATACACATCTAATCCTATTTACCAGCGTATGGTTCGAACTCTCAATTAGACCAAATTGAACATTTGAAAAAGGAGTATCCAAGGCTGTGAAAATTGAATTAACAGAGTGGTCCTTTAAATATTTTTTAAACTCTTTTGAATTCAGTGCTGGATATTGATCGGAGAGCAATATCTCAACTTCATTGTCCTTGAACACATGATATACCAGTTTTACAAAGTCCTTAGCCAGTTGTGTTTTCGAGCATGAAATGTAAGCATAACGTGTGAAATGATCCATTAACAAGTGTAGATACTTTTTTGAAGATCTGCTATCACAAAATCAACCTACTGTTCTATGGACATGATTTGGAAAGGTTTTTGTTCCAGTCCTAATTGTGACATGAGTCCATAATTTCTATATAATCGTGATTTGTTTTTTATACAAACTTCATATTGACTGCAAATCAACTTCATATTATTCAGTAGGTTTGGGGCTGTGTAGAAAGGTCTTATTTTTGACTCGATCTGATTTATTCCTATATGACACAAACGCTCATGAACCTTTTTCATTAATATCTTACTGTAGCCTTCGGACAAAAACATTTTTTTGTTGTTGTTCCGTTTGTAATATATACCCTTTTTTTTAATAAAACTATGTTTGTTTTATATGTTTGGATTTTTGTTCTGGTTCTCCAATTTTTCCTCAATCCTCACAATATTTACTGTTTTCTAGTTTTTTTTTTGTTTTTTTCGTTGCTTTCATACCCAGGATTTCTGCTTAAGCAGTCCGCTTCTCTATTGTTTCTACCTGGGTTGTATTTTATCACAAAGTTGTATTGTGATAGGTAATGAATGATGTCTCCCAGGTCATCATCTGTTCTATTTTTATATTGAAATTTTCTAGTGGCTCGTGGTCCATGTAAATTGTGAATGAGTTTTCTATTAGCCAGTGTTGCCAAAATTTTAAACTTCCTTTTATTGCTAAGCATTCCAAAAATATGGCTTTTTTTTTTTTGTGAATCATTCAACTTTTTTGAAGTTGAATGATTCACAAAAAAGTTTGATTTCTCCACATTTCTGTGTTTGTTTTAGTATTGCACCAATTCCTTTAATAGTTGTATCAATGTATATAAAAGTTGGTGCCTCTCGGTCGAAAATAGCCAGAATTGGGGCAGAGCATAAATGGTTTTTTATTGTTTGGAAAGCTTTTTCACAATCATCTGACCAATCAAAATTGATGTTTTTTCTAAGTAAATTGTGTATTGGATCAAGAGGAATTTTAGCATTAAGAATATATTTATTATAAAAATTTACTTCACCTAGAAATTTCCTTATTTGCTTCTTTTTTTGCGGTGCTGCAAATTCTGCTATAAATCTGAGGCTATCTTTCAAAGGTGTGATTGTATTATTTTTCACTATATGTCCCAAGAATCTTGCAGACTGTGCGTCAAATTTACATTTTGTTAACTTCAGACGGAATGCTTCTTCAGCAATTGCATCCAGCAGTTGCGATAAATGGTCCATATATTCATTGAAAATTTTCGAAAACACAATATCAACAATGTAGTTCATCACAAAATTTGACAGGTTATGTTTTCTTATTATATTAGTCGGGATTCTTTGAAAAATTGCCGAAGATGTTTTAAGTCCAAAAAGAAGGCAATTCCAATAATAATGACCTTCTTGTGTAACAAAGCCTGTCTTTTCTATGTCACTAATTCTCAATGGTACAGACCAAAACGCAGAATTAATGTCAAAAGTAAAAAAATACATACAGTTTATGGTTTTTGCCATCAGATCTTCTAATAGAAGAAGAGGATGTGGCTGTGGGATGATAATCTTATCAACATCTCTAAAGTCGATACATAATCTTGACTTTTTTCTTTAATTCCGTTTGAATGCCAAGTTACTGGTGCTGCGAATGGGCTAGAAGATTCTTCGATTAATTCATTCTTTAGCAATTGTCCTATTTGCTTCTCGATTTTTTTTTTATCATCTAAGGAACATCTATATGGTCCTTTTGAGCAATATTTATTTACTTGTAGGTCTATAAATGCCCCATAGTTTTTCACTTGGCCTACATCGTATTTATCTTTGACAAATATGTGTTTATAATCATTTAACAATGCACTAATTTTCATTCCTTGATCATGTTCCAAGTAAGTGGTATCTATATCAAATTTATTCATATTTATGCCCTCATTGGAATTTATTTCATAATTGGAAATTTCTGACTCAATCTCTCTGGTTTCAATTTCTTGATTATTAAATTTTTTTTTCTGTGGGGTTGATATATTTATTTTCAAGTAGGTTGGCATTTTTCTGAAGTTGGATGTTTAAATTATCATCATGGGTCAATCCAAACCGCTTTATTGTATCCAGTCCAAAAATGAAATCAAGAGTGAAGTTTTTATCATTGCAAATAAATGCATTTATTTCCAATAAATTCAATGGACGATGAATCTACTCTGTGATAGTTCATAGTTAAATGAGAGGTAATAATAAACTTGTCTAAAAATCACTGACTGAACAATTCTTTATTCGACTAGTTTCGCCTTTTACTCCGCATTATTCTTGATAATGCTGTAAAAGGCGAAACTAGTCGAATAAAGAATTGTTCAGTCAGTGATTTTTAGACAAGTTTATTATTACCTCTCATTTAGCATTTATTTCCTTTTCAATGGTCACCTTTTTCACATTCAATTATATCAAACCTGTCGTTTTCGCCCACCACCAATTTTGTTGAATTTTTTTTGAAGTAATTTTTCTTTAAATTCATTAGTTTTATCAATTTGGAATTTATTAAGGTTATATTTGAGCCAGGGTCATAAATACCTGTGCATTTCAGTTTGTCGTTCAGTATAACCTCAACTTCTATTAGTGAGGGAATATTTAGTTTTTGTGTCCTGAAATTGATGAATCTCCAACATCAAGTTTTTGCAGTATTTTACACTGTCATTACTGTTCTTGTCTTGTCTGAACAAGCACAAATCTTCAGAGTGAAATCTGTTTTTCTTTCCCATCTTGTAACATATTTGACAAGGTGTTTTTTTATATTCTACTTGTGATGTAGAGGAGCTTTTTATCTCAGTAAAATGTTTATGTACCTTTTTATTCTGATTTTCATACAGACGTAGGACACTAAACAGAAGAATTGGATATGTCATCTCTTGTCTATCCAGTTTACTTGTAATATAAGTTGGCACCTACGACAATTAGATCAGTGAGAGTTCTGGTATCTATATCAATATTATATTCTAGTAACAATCGCTGCTTTTTCAATGCATATTCCAACAGAGAACCATTTAAATCTTTGAAACTCAGTGCATAGATTACAGAGAACCAACTTCTATCTGCAAACGTGTTTAGAGAACTCACTTGCCATATTTTCCACAGCGAGTTTAAACTGTTTTTAATTAACATAGACTAATACCAGTCAATTTCTGAATCATTCATTAATAATCTCAAAGCACTAATTTTCTCTGTATCACCTTTTGAATCAAATCTTGTACATTCACTTTCAAAACTTTGCATACATTGTTTTGCATTAGTTATTTTGTTATCAAACTTTATTAAAACAAATTTTTCATTCAATTTGCTCAAATTGTTATGTTTTACTTTGTTGACATTTGAAATATCACTTAAACTTCTCTAAAATTACTGATAATTTTCAATGTGTAATTGACTTGTAACTTGAGTAATTTCTTGCAATAAACAATCATTAAATGCCATATTTCCAACATCATCTTCGTACAGTGCTAAAAGATCACTTGGCACGGACATCCAATCTGGATAACCAGGCGAACCTTTCGATTGTGACCTCTTCTCTGTAATATTCTGTTTATTTTCAAAAATTCTGGTGACTTTATCAATTGAAGGTGATGTTTTACTGCTTGAAAACATAGCGGTGTGATATATGTTATACCTTTTCTTATTGATTTTATAATTATGATATTATTCATCGGATCTTCAAGTGCGCCAGCTCAAAATTGAATTGTAATCGTGCCATGATCTACTATCATCCAATCAAACTCTGACAATTGTCGATTTGTAATATGTAAGATGATGCGGAAGTAATCAACACACAATTTGATTCATCTAAAAAATATAAAATAGACAATTAAAGGTTTTTACTTCCAATATTTCAATCGATCGGTACTCTATTACTTCACTTTGAATCAGCAATTAAATTCAATTCTTCGCTTTTCAAAAAGCTTATGTTGAAGAGCAGTTTATACTCACCACTTTTCAAGTGTAATGTTATTAGTCTAGGTTCTATTCCTCTGTTTTTATCTGCAGGTTGAGCCAAAGGGATTTTCTTTCCAGCTTCAAGGTACTCACATACTGAGTGATGTCAAATCCAGTATTGTCCTTATTATTTGTATTATATTTTCATCCTTATTTATATAAATTCCTTTGTTATCAATATGAAAATGAACTTACATAAAGGTTATCATAAATGCACTCCGTCTCTATAACGTGATGATTCTTCATGATGAAGAACAAACAATGGGATTTTTACATTGTGTATCATATCTATTAAGAAAGAATTTTTACTGCAATTGCAGTTTAGGTTATACGACCCTTTACGTTTTAAACAGATTATAGAAGAAATTTCAACATCAAAAACATTTTGTATTCCGTGTTTTATATTGACACGGATATTAACATTAGTTAAACTATGTATTTTGCATAAAACACAATTGCATTATCTTTCTTCTCTTTCCTCTAATGAACACCTTCGGAACAGACAGGCATTCTGCTTTGAACATAATGAAAATCAAATGCATATGTATATGCATTTGATCATATGATGCACATATCGAACACATATAAGTATATGTGTTCGTTCAGAAAGAATTGAATATTTTGAGTCTTAGTAAATTTGAGGATTCCTATAATAATTTTTTATTAATAATTGATGAGGCCGATACTTGATGTAAATCGATAAATATAATAAAACAATTGTTGAACTGATTTACACATATATTAAACAGAATACCGCATGACGTACGTTTCGATGAGATTCACCTTTTTCAAGTTTTCAGTCTGCACGTAGCATTTGAAAAAGGTGAATCTCGTCGAAACGTACGTCATGCAGTATTCTTTTTAATATATGTTTAAATCTTTGTTTAACAATTGTTTTGTTATAATTTTCTATATTTGAATTATAAAATTAAATATATTCAATTTCATAATTAAATATATTTAAATTTATATTTTTATATTTAGCATTCTCCTAGTTTCAAATTGATTCAGAGATTAGTAATGTATGAAAGAGGATATTATCCATTTTTGTTGAGAAGTGCTACATTGTCCTAATCTATCGAAATTATATCAAAGCCGGAAACGCTACCGTTGGGAGTTTCACTCAATTGGATATATATATATATATATATATATATATATATATATATATATATATATATATATATATATCTATATATGTATATATATATATATATATATATATATATATCTATATATGTATATATATATATATATATATATATATATATATATATATATATATAACATTAATGAAAAGGAGTATTGCCTGGTAATTTAAATATAATTTTTGTGGGTTTTTTGCCTATAACCCACAACAATTATATTTATATATATATATATATATATATATATATATATATATATATATACAATATATATATACTCTCAATCGAAATATTACAAACAAAACTCTCAGGGAGATGTCTACACAAATGTTGTCAACGAGAACGTACCTATCACTTTCAAGAGTGAATATTAAGTGCGCTTCGAAAAATCATCGAACTTGTTGAATGATAATAGCATACAATTTTTCCATCATTATTATGCATCATCAATTTATCAATCAATCAAGAATCGATGACCTTCCAAACACATCCAGGTCCTATATCCGAATGAGGACAACATTAGTTCGTGAAATATTCACGTGAGATTCCTCTATCGAAGAAAAGACGTATAAACTCTCCCCATCATTCTAGATTCCCACTCATGACAACATTAGTAAGAGTACGTAGAGGCTTTGTAGATATTTCTTTCAAACACTACAGAACTTTGTCTGCAATGTGTACGAATGATCCCATGCCTAATAGCTCCAGATCACGACCAGGCGGGCAAAAAAAAGCTAGTTTCAAGATTAAGAAATCATATTAGTAAATACTGAGATTCTCAAGCGAAATATTTCAAATAAAACTCTCAGGGAGCTCTCTACACAAATGTCAACAATGCGCTTCGAATATTTGGAATATATATATATATATATATATATATATATATATATATATATATATCGGCGATTTGGGCAATTAAATTAATTTTTCATCAGTCGGTGATTCTATATTTCGAACTAATTTTCAGTTCTTCTTCAGGAATGCTGGAATTTTTTAAAAGATGTTAAATAAATATAAGTGATAGTGAAAAAGTACCTACATCTGACATAAGTTGTTAAACTAACAAAAAACAATACAGAAGTCATCCAATGATAGATTAAATACAAATGCAGTAAAATTATTTAAGGACAAGTATGTAAATAACCATGTAAACATGAATAATATAATAAAGTGACGTTTTTGATGAAATTTTTTGAGACTATTCTTTGAATGACACATAAGTTGCTGTGTTCCCTGTGATGACAAAATGTCTGAACGTTGGTCTTAACCATTTTCAATTTGGCCAGTCTCATCTAAAGAGAGTAAATAGCTGTATATGAGACATAAATATATATATATATATATATATATATATATATATATATATATATATATATATATATATATATATATATATATATATCGAATCTTGTTCAGAAAACCATTATAGTCCTCATAATAACGACATCACTGATAATTCCAGACGGTAAGTTATTTGAAGAATTTCTTCTTACATATTGTTATTTCTTCAAGGAATCCCCTAAACCACATCATTAAACTGATGAAATCATTGAAAAGGAAGAGATAAAATAACATCAGAAACTTTTACAAGATATCAAAATACATATAAGCTGGTTCAGGAAACTTGTTGAATAAGATATTGCTTTGAGGTGAGCTAAATTATTATTATTATTGTTTTAAGAGCAGAGTTACGGGAGCTGTATAGCACGAATTGGACTTGAAGTTTAAATCTGATTCCAAACGGCCTAAGAACACATTGAGAATCGAACCTACTAGCACCAGTGAGGCTAAAAAAGTTAAAGAGTCAGTATACTGTTTGGTATTGAGCCTCTAAAGAGCTTCCTAATGCATTCAAGCGATAAAGCCTCTTTATAAAACTGGTGTTCAGAACTTATTAGGATATTTTACGAGATATTTTGGTTTCTGAAAATACATACAAGATGGTGTTGTAAATTGCGACATTCAAAATATATACACCACTTGAAGGGAAACAGATCCATGCCAATGTTCTTGGTATTTGCGAAATTTCTGGGAATGTTAATAAATGGCAGTTTCTTCAGGTTCAGTGGGATAATAGGTTAGGGGAATTTAAAGCGAT
The DNA here is from genome assembly GCA_030704895.1 of Henosepilachna vigintioctopunctata. NCBI lineage: Eukaryota > Metazoa > Arthropoda > Insecta > Coleoptera > Coccinellidae > Henosepilachna > Henosepilachna vigintioctopunctata. Next base: position 11,679,778 of record JARQZJ010000092.1, on the reverse strand, counting down.
TTAATTACAAGTTTCGCTTTCTATTTTAAGATTTTGATAAGTTTGACACGTTTGTTTCACAAGTTATATGGTATCTCATATACAGAAATCATATTCTTGGTTCTGAATCAGACGGTGAAATACCGAGTTTTGGAAATGATACTGTGATTTTCTACAGATGGATATGGATATAGAGGCTCAGTAGTCCAACACTAGAGTGAAACTTCACGCTTTCGATTTACTGGTGCTAGTGGTGAGCTAGAGTTAGCTTTCGGCGGGTTCTATTCCCTCCGTGTTCTCGGGTCTTTTGAAATATGCGTTAAACTGTAGTTTCAACTTTCGCACAAGGTAACTTATGATAGGATAACTAACATTCAATAGAATGCTCTGAAGTGAAAAAAATTGATTGACGTATTTAATGATAAAGTTTTGACAGTTATTTCAAAGAAATGCGTCTATTGCATCAAGCAATTTCACCGCTAAAGCCTAAAAAAAATTGATCGAGCTCTTTTTCAAGATGCTACAGTTCTTGAGAATTAATGATAGATTTAGGGAAATGATTTTCAATTGCCAGCTATCTCAGAGAAAATTTTCATATGAGTGAGATATCAAGTTTTATACACCCGTTTGAAAATGCGAAATGCTCTTTCATTTCGGAAGCATTCTTTGTACCCCAAAGACAAAATTTGAATAATGATTATCTGGAATATTACATATGCCAAAAAACTTCGTCTCCCTTTTTTTATCGCCAACATAACAAAGGGTAACCCACAATTCATCCGAAACATTTCCTCTCTTTATGATAATTCGCATCCTCCTTAAAAAAAAGACTGTGGGTTGTCGAGGTAGCACAAATTACCGGTTACACGTCCCTATCGAGCCAATAAATTACATAAATCTGTCTCAGATGACCGCGGGACCAAATCCCATTTTCTCAATGAAATTAACCATCAACTCTTGAGAGTAAACACATCGTCGGTTCGAAAAATGAATGAAATCGAAAAAGGGTTCACCGATGGGAGTGATTGTTAGATGAACGAAGTTCTCATACTACCAAATTAAAAGGAAAAAATAATTTATTGAAAGAAATGAGAAATTGTGTGTTTGAGAATACAACCGGGATAGAAGAACGAAAAAACTTCTAGAATTTCGTTGCATAAACTTCTTACTTTCGAGAAAACGAGGTTCACTGTCTTTTCGGGGTGTTGTGAATATAAGAAATAGTAAGTGCCATAGAAAACAAAACTTGTTGAAAAAACCAATTCTCGCAACTCAGTTCCTCTACTGTAAAAAGGTGTGAGATCCGCGTAATATCAAGTCGTATACCAAGTGACCATAACAATATGAAAATACTTTTGTGTTTTAAAAAAATACATTGTAAAAAATGTCCATTGCACTGAACAATCTTATATGAAATGTATCATTGGGTTTTCATGAGATGGCCAGGTCAATCTAATTTATTCAAAACATAAAACATTTTCATCATTGATGTGGTCACTATTAGATGTTTATATGTTAACTAATTGCGTAATGATTTAAGATAGAAGCTCCCTGAAGTAGGATTTGGTATCGATAATATTGGTAATAATAATAAGTTCTTTATTCTCAATAGGTATAATACCTAATTACAGAAAATAATAACAAATTGTTGAATAATAACTGAATGACTGACTATATGAACAGAATGAAAAAAAATAGAGCAAAAAGCTCATACCAATCCAAAAAAATTAGAAAGTTATAAATTACTAAATAATAAAATTAAATGAAATATTAATAGAACTGAATATAATTCAATTCATTTCAGTCAATTTATCTTGTTCATATAACTCCTAATAATAACTGCTATGGAGCCAAAGTGAATGTCACATTTATTAGCAACTGTATGGAATGACATAAACCAATTGGGGGATTTTATTAGCGTGTTAGTACTTGGAGTTTCAAGATGAAATGATTCTGTTATACGAGAATTTTGCCTAGGAACACGAAATTTCAAAACGGACAAGAGAAGAGGGCAACCAGTACTATTGTGATTACTGCAGTAATTTCTACAAAAATTTGAGTGATGAAATTAAAGTGAAAAATAAAGGTTGCTCTAATACCCTGCAATGAGATTCAACTGAATCGACTAAATAATTTGTCATCTTCTTTGTGGATAAACTTTATCCCACCTTCAAACTAAGAATTTCAAGATCCTTCTCTGAATGGTCACAAGATTGTACTGATGCCGTTATAAATAGGATGTCAGATCATGCCGCCATACTCCAACTTGCTACGGATTAGAGCATTAAGTAACCTTATAAATGTTGAGAAATTTTAATGATTGCATGTATTTTCGTGGCAAATGAAATAAGTTGATCGATGTGCGGAATAAAGAAAAGTTCTGGATCAAAGGCTATAACAAGATCTCTCACCCTATCAGAACGAGAAAGAACTTGACCACTGACGCTTTAATCACACTCAACTCGATCCTTTTTCAGTGTAGAAGAGACAACATTACACTATGACACCTTCGAACTCAAATAATTCTCACACCAACTGGCAAAATGCCATCAAATGCGGTGAGTTAATATTATTCATCAGATCATTAAAAAACAGAATAAACAAGAGTGACCTAAGATAAGACACCTGAGGTATTCCAGAAGTAGTTTTGTACTCAGACAACCGTATTCCCTTCAGCTGTGCGAACTGACATCGGTCAACCAAATAAAAACGAAAAAGGTTGGTGAGGCTATCGGAGAATCCAAATTTGTTGCGTAATTTTTGTATAAAGATCTCCCTGACATTAATCCATCTTGCCTAATCATGCTGCTGTTTCTGACGGCTGGATATATAGCATTATATATTACAATTTCAAGAATTTGGAGAAGCTTGATAAGATGGATATTGGCCTGTAGTTTTTCACAATAGAAGGATCACCTTTTCACAAGACAGGTACTATCTTGGTCAATTTCCATATTTTAGGAAAAGTGGCTTCGCTAATGATGGGACTAAATATACTAAAAATACTAATCTGAAAATGCATGAATACAAACTTTCAAAATAAAATTTGGTATTTCATCAGGAACGGGCGTAAGTTTATCAGATACTTTCTTGGCAGCAATAATGATTTGAATTCGAGTTATTAAACCGAGACATATCGGGTCATGACCATTAGAATGGTTCACATTACATGAATTATATTATTGTTCAGAGCTGGATCATATACCGGACTAAAATACTCAGGGCGTTAGCTACGGACGTAGACGTAGACGTATGTCACCCACTTTGTGACAAAGTGATCACAATATTAAGGAAATTTGACTAGTTATAATTCTTGAACTACTAGTTGACAATGGATGAAATTTGCATTATACCGTTTATGCTATTCTTGTTTGGTTACTGAAAATTCATGCTTTTACTTATATCCACAACGGAGTTACGGGGGTTCGAAAATGGCCTGAACTGCTTCGAGAAAAGGATTGTACTTTTTAGCTTGACTTGGCGGTGGTACTACTGTGACCCCAAATAACAATAATATGTTAATTAAACAAAATATTGGAATATAATTAGAAAATTTGTGTCAATTTGATGTCTTGATGTATATTACTAGTGACCAAGTGTTTATTTTTTGTCTATTCAATATATTTAATGAAGAATAAAAAAACCTGGATCAAATTCACAAAATACTTTTTTTCCTTAGAAATTGTTTGGGTGTGTTACAATTGTCTAATTCTCTTCAATATTGTACATAATTAATTGTTTTTCAAGTTTAAAAACGACTATTTTTTCAGCGTCCGAACATCACTTAAAATGTTTGAGAATTTTGATAGATAAAGCCTCATACAGTGCATGCACGTTGATTTTGTTCACATGAAAACTGAAGTCGCCATTCTATGAAAAATAAAATGTTTGGAAAGTTTATGGAAAATATTATGATCCACTCGAATACAATCACAATAATCAAAATATTTTATCATGGGACATTTCAGAACAATTTCTAAATTGTGAACTTGAGATTCTTGACAGTAGACATCTATCATATCCATATAGCTCGCAAAAGAAATTCTGATGTCAAATTCTTCACAACAGGAGATGAAAAAAACCTTATTATTGTCTAAAATGAATTTAGCTGAATAATGTAGAAACACCTTGAGGCTACTCACAATCTTCATAGAGCTAGACAATTTATTGGCAACAATTATACTGTTTTTAGATTCACAAAGCCTTCAAATTAAATGTATGTTAAATGTATTAATATTTATTAGTAGCAGTGTTATAATGGTGGTATAAGCTGAGAAATTTTACATTTTCCATTACTTTACAATGAGAGAATGTGTTTTATATTTCAAAAATAAAAATGAGTGTACAGTGGCGCTAACTCAGTGGGGGCTGAGGTGGCTCGAGCCCCTTCAAAAATGGGAGTAGGTAGGCTTGGCACCCCCAATTAATTATTAGTTATATTATGCTTTGTAAAATCTTGTCTGCACCCTCTTTGCCTGTGTCTATGGATAATGCGAGTTTCAAGTATCTTGAGAATACTAAAAAACTTTGAAGATATTCTACCATCATCTTAATGTTGCTGATCTGGTGAATATATGTGAGAGCTTCATTTCTCTGTGCACTGGAAGGCATGATAGTGAACACTTTCATGAATTGTATTCGAAAAAAAACCCTCTCATATTGATGATGTACCAAAGAAAATGAAAACAACGAATCACCCCACCGCACACTTTCAAAGCCCCATAGCAATAATACGAAGCTCTTTACATTGAAGTTTGTGAAACGGTGCAATCTTGCATTGATGAGCGGTCTGTGTGAACTTTACTCACATAGGTCATTGCAGTCGAAGAGGAGTGCTTGCTTTTAGTGAACACTGATGAAGAGATTTCGAAAAATCAACTTGAGTTTTGAGTTTTTCAAAAGAGAGATTACATTAGACAAGAGTCTGTAGTTGGAGAAATATTACGTGAAGTAGTGAACTGCATTAAGCTTCTTCAAGTACATACTTCCAATCAGGACAGCAATGGCAGAACGCCCATTTAGCGCCTTTACACGTCTGAAGTCATGTCTCCGATCAACAATGGTACAGAAACGATTGAACAACTCAGCTGTTCTTCATGTTCACTGAGATATTTTGCATAAATTGGATATTCGACATGTCATGACCGAATTCATATCCCCCAGTCAGAAGGTCGACATTTGCACCTTTCTAAAGAGAACTGAATACATACTGAATGTTAAATTTCAATTTCGAAATATTAGTATGAGTTTAGTACTGTTTCACATTATAGCAATAGTGCTATATTGATTATTTTCAAGCAGGAAAATTACTATAGCCAAAACCCGCTAGTTGCTATTTTGATTGATATTATTTGACATACTCTTTTAAGTTTATGAACTATTTCGAAGCATTAACTTTGAGATCTAATTTGTATCCAATGAACCCTAAGCCTTTTTCAGAGTATGCTCAAATCAGCTATTTCAATAATTTATTCAAGTACTGTTAGTGTGGACGGAAATATTTTATGTTTCAACACTTTCATAATAGTATTTTTAAAGAATAATTTCAGTATTTTCAGACCTACATATTTTCTGCGTGTAATGGTCTTTAAGAATAATTATGACTACTAATTAAGTTAGCTTTTTAGGGATATACCATGCGTGTTTATGTTTCGTTTCGTTTTTCGAAGCCAAAGAATGTGTCAGGCTTGTCGAGTTTCTCGTAGTGTCGATTTAGAGAGTGACGAGTTGGCTCTTCCCAATATTTTTCATAATTCACATTAAGTGTACCATTCTCTATGAGAATTCTCTGTGTAACTGTAATTAACAATAAAACTCAACATTCTTTCGATTAGGTACATCGTTTACATTTCAAAATTATTTGTATAGTGAATTTTACAATAGTAATGTTATTTTGTGAGTTTGTAACAGTTTGCATCATGAAATAATTGCAGCAGTTGAGTTTTTTATTCTCGAACCAAATAACAGAGAGGATAAAACATACAGACAATATTCGAAGTGTGTCATTATTATTGACATAAACAGCAATAACTTCATATATACCCCAAGATTTTATTCAATTTGTTTCAGAGAGTTGAATTTTTTTAGAGATTTTCGACGATAGAAGTCAACGTGATCATTGAAACTCTATTTCTCATCTAACGTAAATTTCATTTGAAGCAATAGACACTCTTACAAAACAGGTTATTTTCCATGTAATGAACTGATTGACCCTAATTGATGTGTGCATGAATATGCCAAAGAAGTAAATACAACAAAAATAATAAGATTCTTAATAAATTTCAAACAAAATATGGACTTAGCTAGTGTTACTGCTCTGAAAAATGATAAAAGAAAAGTGATTTTCTCAGTTTTTGACCTGTTCGGACCTGTAAGATGTTCAGATTACTTCTCCAAGGCAACTGCTCCAAGATGATCGAACGAATTCTACTGAAGTTTTGATGCACGATTTTCAAGAACTTCTTGTGGCCAACAGAATATTTACGATTTTTATTCTATGGCAATAGCAATAATTACTACAATATTCTCATTCACAAAAAAATTTATCCGTTATATTATTCTCTCAATAGTTCCAAAAATTTAGTCAACGCAAATTTCCTTTGGTCTTTTTTCGAATTATTTTACTATCGTATTTCGGTATTTTTCGACTAGGTGGAAAGTAGCTAATCAATTTATGAGGAATAAAATTTATTTATTCCGCCATTTTGGTTACTCCAGAATATATTCCAAAACTGCGGTATTTTCTCTCTTACTTATTAGCGTTTTTCTGCTCGACGAACCATTCTTAGTGGAAAAAGGGGACGATTTACGACGGATATGCGGACCTCAACGAACTCCAAAATTTCATGTTGATTTCTTCCAAAAGTTTATTGAAATATTAATAATTTTTACCATCTTCTAATAATTTCTGAAAGGGAGCGGAGGTTAATACAATACCTATATACTTCCAAAAATGAGTTCGTATTGTACGGAGTTTTATCGGAACTTTTACTGCGTCAAATGTTCTTTTATCGTCCTATGTTCGTATTGCAAATATCAGTGCACATTTTTTCTAAAGGAATTCAAGGATGGATCTACTTCAAAGCCCCTTCCTAGGGATTTTACCAACTTCTATAAACAATGCTTTATTCTATAGTTAACACATTGAATTCGAGCGTGCCGTGAATCTCCTGGCCCGTGTCATCATCCATACGTACAACGATTCCTATCAAATTACAAATCGTAATCAACATAGCGTGATCCGTGTGACCTTTGCGTGTCCGACCTAAAAACAAAGTACGGTTGGTGGAGGCCGTCGCCCGAGATGAATGACTAATGAAGACACCTGTCCCTCCGATTGGGGGACGAACTTGACAGAATAATGACAGCCAGTTCATTGCTTTCTTCACGAAATGACGTGACTCTAGAGTTTGAGTGACTTACGGTAGTTGTCGCTCATCTAGAAGTTGGCAGCAATGGGCATACTTTCCGCTTCGTTTTCTTTGACAGGTGACATTTAGTTTCATTTGATAGGTGATATATAAACTAAACAAAAACGTCAATTACAAATTGAATCATTGAGTGATTAGGTTCGATTCAGAAACTCTTGTTGAAGAAACTAATGATGCAAATAAAAACAACATCAAAAATTGAATATTTATGAATTTTTTTAAGCTCTAAGTCCAATCAGCATATTGAAAAATCGAGTAGTTATCAAAATGAAATATAACAATTCGGAATGATACATTTTATTATTTTGTCATTCAATTGAATTCAAGAAGAATATAAATATCATATTGAATTGTTATTTAACTAACTTAATTTCATATAATAACAATTTTAAAAACTGAGCTCACTACACTTGTGCCATCTATCTAATGAAGCGAAAACATGAATAGAGACAGAAAACGAGATATTTCAAAAAAACTGATTCTTGCGACCTTTGACAACAAATATTTATGAACGCCCATACGTTGGAATAGTTGACTTCGGAGGCCACATTTGTGATGCTAAAATTAAGGGGTTTAAAAATTCAGCTTATTCCCTCAGATTCCAAGGTCACTTTCTTAGATATATTGATCATCGAAATATGATTCGTTAAAGGATGTGCTTTGATTATGAACAAATGTCTGAAACTAGTTCGTTTTAAATTCACACGAAAAATTTTTTTCAAACCTACAATCATAGTTTTAAAACATGATCTAAATATAGTATAATCTATAACATTCTCTTGATTAATTTCACTTTTTCAAATGAATGTTCTAGTGTTCATTTTCTTATATATATATATATATATATATATATATATATATATATATATATATATATATATATATATATATATATATATATATATATATATATAGTGTGAAGGTTTCTTGGGAATGAGCACAGTTTAAAATTGATGTAGTAATTATTTATTCGACATATGTTTCGGCTCTAGGCCTTTTTCAAGAATATTATATGTTTATTGTTTGTTGGAAACTGACTTCAATTTCACAAATATTTCGTTAAACTCTAAACTCTAAAGTTTAACGAAATATTTGTGAAATTGAAGTCAGTTTCCAACAAACAATAAACATATAATATTCTTGAAAAAGGCCTAGAGCCGAAACATATGTCGAATAAATAATTACTACATCAATTTTAAACTGTGCTCATTCCCAAGAAACCTTCACACTTATATTATTAAGCAAAGCACAAGAAAACTAAACGAATTATATATATATATATATATATTTATATATATATATATATATATATATATATATATATATATATATATATATATATATATATATATATATATATATATATATATATAATGGGTAATTTTTTAAGCGTAGTTTCTTTTAATCGAATAAAACACTCAATTTGCATCATATATTCAGAATTTTTATTAAAATTGATAACTTGGCCTTTTCCATTGACATTTTGAAGATAACTTCATGGAAATGTTGACCGCGGCTCCGTATCAAATGGTCCATTCAAAAGTTCCAATTTTGCGTCCTTTTTTCGAGCATTTCGGCCTGTATCCCACGAATTACGCATATTATTCTATTAGGCTTCAATCGTGTTCGGCTCATCCAGATACACTACCGACTTTACATAACCACACAAGAAATAATCCAGATGCGTCAAATCGCGTGATCTTGGCGGCCAATTCACAGGGCCATTTCGAGAGATACGCTGCTCATCAAATTCATCTTTCAGCATGTCCATTGTTTCACGAGCTGTGTGGCATGTGGCACTGTCTTCTACATGTCAACCAAGTTGAACTCGGCCAATTGGGCCGAATAAAAGTTGCGTATCATAGCTCGATATCATTCGACTTTGACGGTAACGTTTTTTTCACGGTCGTCTTTGAGGAAAAATGGACCGATGATGCCACCAGCCCATAAACCACACCAGACTGTCGTTTATTCGGGATGCGCCGGTAATTCTTGTATGGCATATGGCTGTTCGTCACTCCAGATGCCACAGTTTTATTTATTTACATATCCGTTAAGCCAGAAATGAGACTCATCGCTGAACAGGCTAGGCTATACTAATATTGTGAATGAAAGTGTACTAGTTGTTTTCTGCTTGAATTTTATCTGAAAATAATTCAATCAGTTTTTACTATGTTACCTATATCAATTTATATCCGAAATTTCTGTTGATTTTTGAACGAAATATTGAACGTAAATTTACATTTACTGTAACTACTACTAAAATTTTAACCATTCAATAAGTTAGTTCATTTCGAAATTTCCAAATTGAGATTGTTGGACCTTTTGCGAAATAACTGCCATATAACCGAAAATGTTGCAAATTAGTAACGCAGAAAATCGGAACCCATATTATCAGTCATCATTCATCACTCCGAAAAATATAATAAGAGAGAAATGGAACCTCTTATAGGGACTTCCAAAAGTGGGACAAATTATTATAATAGTATAATACTGTCAATTAAACATTTAGCTCAAATATAGGCACCCAACAAAATTATATAAAATAACAGACAAAATAACCCGTTTTGCGCCTTTAAAAATATCGAAAATAACAGTTTTTCTCATTGTGGGCCGTCGAGGAATTGCCAAATTATGGCATTTAGGATCGAGCTATACCGGTTCCGAGTATATTTCGCGACGTAGTGTCTGCATTTTTTAGGCCAGTTGATTGATTAGTCTGCTGTTAGTTACTTGAAAAATTAACTACTTATAGAAAGAACAAAGGATCATAAATCCCTTTCTTCAATTCTATTTATATTCATCATTTTGGATATTTCATATTCACGAAATATTTGGTTTTATTCAATATATATATAGAATATATATATATATATATATATATATATATATATATATATATATATATATATATATATATATATATATATATATATATATATATATATATATATATATATATATATATATATATATATATATATATATATATATATATATATATATATATATATATATATATATATATATATATATATATATATATATATAAAAAATTAACACTAGAACATTCATTTGAAAAATTCAATTAACCAAGAGAATGTTATTGTAGAGGTAGATATGTAAACGTGTATGATGTGGTGTCTCCATTATTCTTCAAGGGATAAATGTTGGAGAAATATTGAAATCGATGCCACACCTGATGGAAGTGCGAGACATATGTTTCGTTCTGCAAAGAACTCGTCAGTCGCACCACGTCCATCAAAGTGAGGCAACTTTTTCTACTGATTCCCTTAGATGGAATTGTGGAGTATTCATTACTCTACGGTCTTCTACTTGGAGTCACAAGAAGATGCTTGGGGATTGAAAACCTCCAACTGAATAAGAACTCCATTTCCTCATCCTGGGACGGTCCAATTCAGATAGCTGGGATAAACCGACCACTTGTACTGTTTGTGTTATTGGGTCAAAAAATTAATCACTACTTGTTTCTATTTGTTTCCGTTACTTTTCAGTACTTAATTACAATCTGTAACTGATGGTCGCTAAGTAACTGAAGTTTGGGAGAGAAACCTCGACTAGAAAACAAAATATTGAATTCTTCAAAAAAAAGTGTTCTAACTCTCTCCCAGTCTCCAAGTCTGGGAGAGAGTTAGAACACTTTTTTTTGAATTTTGATATATATATATATATATATATATATATATATATATATATATATATATATATATATATATATATATATATATATATATATATATATATATATATATATATATATATATATATATATATATATATATATATATATATATATATATATATATATATATATATATATATATATATATATATATATATATATATATATATATATATATATATATATATATATATATATATATATATATATTCGTATATATACGGGTGTTTTTTTAGAGGTATAGAACTTCAAGTTGGCATTACTGTTGAAGATGGCGACCCATTTAACAGCTGAGAAGTGATTTACTCTCAGTTTGGTTTGGCAATTCATCATGAATAGACTCACGCCTGAAGAACGCTTGCAAATAGTGCAATTTTATTTCGAAAATAATGGTTCTGTGCGGAATACGTATCGCGCACTACGTCCATTTTATCGTCGACAAAATCGTCCATCAGAGCAGTTAATTCGATTAACCATGGAACGTTTTCGCACCACGTTTACTCTTATTGATAACTCGTATCCCCATAGACGCCGTACGGTGCATACAGAAGAAGCTATTGCTACTGTAGAGCGTAGCATTGAGGAAGACTCGAATAAGTCCATCCGCCATAGAGCACAGGAATTGCATCTGTGTCCATCCACTTTATGGAAGATTTTGCGGAAGGATCTTGGTTTGCGTGCTTACAAAATCCAACTCGTGCAAGAATTGAAGCCAAACGATCATTAAGCAAGGCGTAGATTCGTCGAATGGGCCCAAAACGAGATTGCCGTTGTTCCCGATTTTCATAAGCGAATTTTGTTTAGCGATGAAGCGCACTTAGGGTGGAATCGATACGTCAATAGACAAAACTGCCGCATTTGGAGTGGAGATAATCCTCAAGTGTATGTCAAAACACCGTTACATCCAGAAAAACTGACTGTTTGGTGCGCTTTATGGGCTGGTGGAATCATTGGTCCGTACTTCTTCAAAAACGATGATGGCCAGAACGTTACAGTCAATGGTGATCGGTATAGAGCCATGATTACCAACTTTATCATTCCTGAATTCTGTTCAGCTGAAGGAGCTGTGGTTTCAACAAGACGGCGCAACATGTCACACAGCTCGTGCCACAATCGATTTATTGAAAGACACGTTTGGTGACCGCTTATTTCACGTTCTGGACCTGTTAATTGGCCTCCAAGATCTTGTGATTCAACAGCGCTAGACTACTTTCTGTGGGGCAATGTAAAGTCATTGGTCTATGCGGATAAGCCATAAACGCTTGACCATTTGGAAGACAATGTTATCCGTGTTATTGTCGATATACGGCCACAAATATTGGAAAAAGTAATCGAATATTGGACGTCCAGATTGGACTACATCCGAGCCAGCGGTTGCGATTATATGCCAGAAATCATATTTAATATGTAATGCCACAAGATTATCTTTCGAATAAAAAAAAATTCTTGTCAATCTAAAGTTCTATACCTCTAAAAAAACACCCTTATACTGCTATATATATATATATTTATATTTATATATATATATATATATATATATATATATATATATATATATATATATATATATATATATATATATATATATATATATATATATATATATATATATATATATATATAGCAGGAGTATTTGATGAAGTGATGAAGTTATAGATTCCGTTTATTGTTATATGCAGCAAACAGTAAACAAGGTCCAAATTTGATGTACTTTTCTATTTGATGTAATTTTTCGAAGGCTTTCACTTCTTCATCAGGATTACTGGAAATCTTTTGTTCAAATAATTATTCATTTTAAAGAATAAAAAGTATTGTAGTACCTGAATAAAAATAAAAAGGTCTGAAATCAGTGAGCAAATTGAAATAAATTGAAGTTGAAAATTAATTTTGAGTTTTCTCACTAATTTTCAACCACAATATCCGTTAGTTACATTAGTATTTATTTCATGAAATGCATAATAATTTCAACAAAATGATTTGGGTAAACGATGAAGAATTGAAGAATGATTTCGAATGTTTGGTGTAGAATAAAGTAGTACATCAAATTTATCCCATGCCTACTGTTTGCTGCATATACCAATGGACCAAATTTATACGAGTATATATATATATATATATATATATATATATATATATATATATATATATATATATATATATATATATATATATATATATACTATTTTAGGAATTCTACTTCATATTTTTAGCCTCCCAAAAACGCTTCATCTTTTCTGCATGCTCTTTCTTCCGTTCATCTGTCCACTTTACTCCAGGTTGACGATTTGATTTTTGCTCAAACTTCACATGTGCGATTTTATAGCGACATTCTATGCGATCTTCGAGATTTTTTATATTGATCTGTTGTGGATCCGTTTGGACCTCTTTTAGCCCTCTGATCCGCATTTACTATTCATAATTATATCGAGTAGTTTCTTCGGTATTCTGGACTGTTTCATTCTGCAAACATGTGCATAGAACTTTGCTCGTCGTTTTCTGATTTCTTCCGTTATCGTATTTGTCTTTTGATACAGATCATTCTGAGGTCTTTTCATCCAAATGCCGTTTCTATTGATTGGCCCGTAAATCTTTCTGAGAATTTTTCGTTCCTGTTTCTCTGTTTCTCTAATTCTTGAATGGCCGCCAATAACCATTGTTTCAGCTGCGTAGATTGCTTCTGGAAGCAACGTTGTGTTATAATGCCTCAATTTGGCGCCTCTCGAAATGCACTTTTTGGACTGTATAACTTCCTCCAGTTATTTAAAATGGCCTACTTGCAGAATTTCACTATGTTTTGTCATAAGGGAAAATTTTTTTTTTGATTTTCGTTCCATATTTGGTTTTATCATAAGAAATTTGTAACCCGGTTTTCTGCGCAATTTCATGTAGTTATTCTGCGGCGCGGATGGCTTCAGTTCTGTTGTCTGTGATGATATCGTCTGCAAAGGCGAGACATTTGATATTTATTCTATTTTCTTTTTTGATACCCACTCGAATACCCTTAACGTGAAGTATACATATATATATATATATATATATATATATATATATATATATATATATATATATATATATATATATATATATATATATATATATATTTATATATATATATATATCGCCCGCAATTGTAAGCAGCCGTTGATACGTATTTCGAGCCAAGTTCTGTGGAAGTATCGGCTTTTTTTAGAGGTACCTTGTTTCTTTTGCTCTTTCTGTCTCCGGGTGTGTACAACTTAAATATAACTACGTTGTTATGAAAATATCCAATACTCTCGAAACAAACACGTTGCAGGCTATACCGATAATATTCATATATATATATATATATATATATATATATATATATATATATATATATATATATATATATAACTGACAAGAATACTTCCGTATTATTACTATATAGTGTAAGGGATTGTAAACGGATGGAAGAAGAGGCCACTTAGTGTACTACTTTTATTTTCGTCAACGTTTCGGTTAAACAATCGTAACCATCATCAGGACTCTGCAATATGAGCCGATGTTATAAAAATCATTAGTGAAGATCAAGACTCACCAAATAGTTGAGATTATAAATTAAGCCACATGGCAAGGAACAAAAGAACTGAATTATTTCTATGTTATCAACAACTAAAATTGGATACAATTAAGTAATGGTTGTAAATATATATATTACAGAGTCATATGTAGAAAACATAGAGAAGTTCATGAAAATATCACGACAATCCATTGCGCTGAATGTCATGTCGAAATCACTGATGGCCGATCAAAATAGGTATCACATCGACCGCAACAACCATTATAAAGATTGCATATACACTAATATACAGTTGAAAGGAGAACGCGGCATAACATTTGATCTGCTGTAATTGACATAAAATATTTTATTCCTAAATGTATTATTAATAAAATGTATAGGTATCCAATGTTAATTGTGTTTTAATGTCGTAATCACCTGCGAAAGTCTCAGCTTTAAGCGATATATGTCAACGACATATTACATTATATATTGACTGATTTCGAGCATACACGAGAACAGCTGTTGAAAGTTTAAATGAAGTAGTGTCCCTCTTTTAAGACACCCTACTTACTTAAATATCTATTCTTGTTTCGTAAAGTTTACTGTTACTGCAAATGTATACTACGCCATGTTACCTACAATAATCTATTGAACACTGACCCATTACTGTTATTGATGGCATATCTGAGGGTCCACTGTATTTCACAGGGTTTTCGCCCATTTTCTTAATGGATAACAGTCTAGATTAATTTTGAAACAATAATCACTGGTTTTGAAAGGAGCTAAGAGGAAAACTGCTCTCATTCGACTCTAGGTCTCAAACAATTTCTTGAAAATTACTCGAAAACGGCTGATAATAGGCATAGGAAAGCTATGCAAAAAAAAATTAAATGTTATAGTGAACACAAAAAAGTAATAATATACAAGGTGTCTCATTTGAAATTTCATACTTGCTACATCTTTTCGATATAAGCAGTGACGTCATAACGCTAAGAATATTTTGGATCGAAAGATCCTAGCCAGCCATGCAAACAACGAAATTTCTAGAAAAATTGTACATCACGTATTTGTAAACGTCTAAGGTACTATAGCCGTGAATCAAAACAGTCAAAAATATTTTTCGAAATACTTCCGCAAGAAAACTGCGTAAAACGCTAGGTTTATTTTTTCTAGGGAGTATATTGTATAACGTCATAAAGTGTTTTGTTTTTTCGCAATCCACAACTATTAGTTACTAGCGTTGGGTATTCAAAACTTATTATATAAATATATAACATATAATTTTTTTTCAGCAACCTTGGATACTCCCAGCATCCTAAGTCATCTGAAGTACCATATGCTTCATTTCGCCAATAAGTGTAATGTCTAATTTCACTTTTTCTTCTAATGTCTATTTTCTTCCTCGAAGCACTAAAAATTCAAGACAGAGCTTGTATTTACTGATTTCTAATTACCCATCGATAGTAAATACCCGACACGTGAAATAATAACTTCTTGTAACAGCTTTTATATTGAAGATGTTGATCTTTGGTCATATTAACTCATTCATTCTGTACCAGTTGGCAGTAGTGTCTTCAACATATAATTTCTATTTGTGTATTTTCTTCGAGATAATAAAAAACATTTGCTACAGTTCTGAGAATCAATAAGAAATATGATGAAAATTATATTAGAAAGTTAAAACTTTTCGGATTTTGGGAGAAAGCGATATGATTGATCCAGGTACGAAAGTAGCAGTGTCGGGACAGAAAGAGAAGGTGCATTAGAGAAACAAGTTAGATTAGCACAACAAAGCAACAGAAATGACGATTTCAACATCGGGTAACTCAATAAAATATCGAGCGATTGCCATAATCGATGCGTTACCCCTCAGAAATAGTTGGTATACTTATGATAACCCTATTAAATGATTGATACTATCCAGTTAGAAGTTATGCATATTTACTTACAATATTGCCTGACAATTGATTTTTGCAGTAAGCGTTTATATAGACTTGAAGTCTATTTATTATTAATAGAACCATACAATAGATAGTTGATTTTACTTGATAATAATTGAGCGATCATCATTACCCATGCGTTAACCATAGGAAATAGTTGGTAAAGTTAGGATAACCATTCCAAATGATTGACAATATTCAGTTAGAGGTAATGCTCTTTTACTTACAAATTAAATTTACCCAGATGTCCAATTCCTCTAATGCTTGAAGTTTATTTATTATTATTGAGATCATACAATATACAATTGATCAAAGATATTTGATGAAATATTGAGCGATCAGTATTACCCACACGTTACCTAAGTGGAAAAAAAGATGAGATTTTTGAAATGACCCTTTGAAATGCTTGACAACATACAATTAATGCTTATTAACTTACAATATTGTCTGAACTGCTTGACTTTTACCAGTAAACGTATAGATGCTTGATTCTTTGGTTTGATCTATTTATAACTAACGACATGATACAATACGAGTAGATAGTTGATTATACGAATGTGAAGATAATCCCCATTTGATAAAACTATATGAAATCCAAAAGGTTTGTCGGTTGGTCATAAAAAGAATTTTGTTCTTACGTTATCAAAAACACCCGCTTATTTGAAACTAATATGCTTTTGACTCTAGAATTTGCAATCTATCTTCAAATCAAGACAGGAAAACCTGTTTTACATGTAACAATGAGTTTGTCGTTTTTATTGGTCTACCTCAAATTTGTCTATGACCAAACCCGAAAAAAAAGAGATGAAAAATCTTTTTAATTGCACGTTATGCCGATATTTTTTGCTGAATTCTCAGCTATATCAAAGTCATATATTTCTCTAGGAATTTACTCAACTGTACATGAATGCTATACGGATATAAATGTATGGATATAAACTCATAAACTCGAAGATCTAAGGCAAGAAGAAATGAAAATAAAAGTCCACCAAAGCAAAACTTAATGAATCTCAACCCAAATTTAATTTAATTGTTTTTTTATCATTGAGTTTTCTAACAATTTTTTTTTCAAATCATTGAGATTTTAACGAAACTTAATCATGTGTAGTTATAATAGTTATCAGAATCATTACGTAATTGATAAGGTATCGAACATCCACTGAAAAACCAATAAAAGGAAACTGTTTTATATCTCACTATCAGGGACTCCTTAAGTTCCATCTAGTATATAAGAAGTAAATTGCTTTCTGTCAGAAATCTTGACAAAAAATATGCCCGAATTATTTCAAATAATAATTGAAAATTTCGGAATGATGTAATAAGAATCAGCTAACTTGTTTGAATTAATCTTTTTACTCTCCGTATAATTTTTAAAATAGATTGTGATGATCGACTAGTACTTTTATTTTATAGTTAGTAGCTGAGCAATATATTCCTTTTTGTTAGCAAGAAAGTTTTTTGCTATTGAGATATAAGATCACATAGATTTCGATAAATTGCTTTGCTATATGTGTATTTGTGAAAATCTACAATAAAACAATGTACGGTGTTTGGGAATATTCTGAAAAAAGAAGAGACATTCTTATAGAATTGCATTTATTGATAATACACCTATCAGTAATAATATACATTTATGACATAAGGGGTTCAGGCTCATTTATACAAGCAAGGTTCTGTACATATAGTTTTTAGTTGCTTCGTTTTACTAATAAAATAAAACAAATATAATCCGAAGCAAATATATCGTTTTGCATTCTAAAATTTTACAATACTGATATTTAAAAATCATAACAATAAACTGTTAGAAATGAAACTGTAATTGGCACTTTTTTCAAAACGAATTAACATGTTTGAATTTGAATTGAATAGGATATTTTACAATCAAGATACCTACTCGTTGATCTTTTATTTTATAAATTAACGATTTTTTTATGTACAACAATTGTTATTTTATAAAATGGAGTAAAGATATTTCAAAGCGATTTGTTTGTATATACATTTAAATACATGTACAGGATATAACAGGAAAACAATAACTCGTGCAGGAACAGAATTATGAAAAAAAGGTTTCTCTTTTGTAGGTGATTTCGTGAAATTTTTCATATACTTTCCAAGAACTATACATGTATTTAGAAAAATTCATATCTACACTTGTTAAGATTAATTTTTGACATAACGAAAAAATTTATTCATTGCACATACACTTTTTCATGGTTGGCAACAAGGAACATAAATAACAACTTACAAAATATGAGATGAATAGCTGCCTCTGTTTCATGAACAGAATAGTTGAAGGCGGAGTTGAACATCCACAATGTTTTCATTCGACTCAATATCTTTTCATTTCGAAAATAACGTTCAATATATATACCCTGTTTAAATGTTTGATTTGAAGAGGAAGAAACGATTTTTAAGGTGTTATATACATAATTTCTTTCGGCTTGTATAAAATCACAGATCGGTCCAGAATTCTTCAATTTAATAACTTCAACCCATTATAAAACAATGAATATCAGCAAGTGGTTCCCTTCAAAATCTAGTACATTGCAAATGACAAATACAATGATGCAGTTTGAGAAAAGCGGAACCGGTCAGTAAATTCATAACAAATAACTCACTCTCAGTTACTGAATTCAGATGAAAACTTCGTGGAAAACTGTACAATGCCATGTCTTCATCCACATACTAAAATATTTCATTCAGGAATAAAATTTCCAGTCAAAACTCCATATTTTTGCAAATATTGGTCTCATTGAGCTAAGTACGAGTCGAGTGATTGAATTGTCAAATGTTATTCAAGATCAAACTAAAAAATTTAGTCTAAAATGAAAATTTGTAAAGGACTGGAAAAGCTCATTTTGATATAGATATATCATCAGAAATCTTTTTACAAACTGTTCTATATTTTATACATATCATCGGTCGTTAAGACTGATGATTCATTCATTCTCTAGCTCTCTTGGCTAGAGCCTTTGCCAGCTACCAAACCAGTCCTTCGTTGAGCTGCTGCTGATTATCTGAGAAACCACCAGAGGTCATGAATTCCGGACTACCTCCTCTACCTCCGTTGCCAGGTACCATCTGATCGGGAGGCCCTTGCTGCATGAACTGGTTCTGTTCTGCCGGAATGCCACTGAAATCGCCACCCATTGGTATGGAACCGTGATCCATTGGGCCAACTGAAAAAATTAGGCTTATTAGACAAACTGTGTAAGAGAAGAGTTATTCGATTTGACTTGAATGAAGTTGTAAAATTTTAATGAAAAAATCAAATAAATTGATGTAAAAGAAATATGAGAAGATTTGTTAAAGTATTTTTTTTTGATAGTATATATATATATATGTTAAGAAAGTACTTTCTTCGTACAAATTTGCCGCACTTTATATACTACGCGCGTCCTTCAATTAACTCTCGCTAGACGGAACCATCGATAATATGACTGTCAAATTTTGAAGTTTTGAAGATGGCGTTTTGAGAGAATAACTAAGAAGGAAAGAAAGGTCACTCAGTTACTAAAAAATAAATTTTTAAGAGTTTTAACTGAGTGAAGCAAAGAGTGGTAATAATAGACTTTAATTTTTGTTTTATAATGGATGTTATAGATTAATTTGTTAATAATAATCAGTTTTTTTTCTCTTTAAAATGAGAATTATTTATTAACTATTATTTACACTATTTATATTAGTTACAAAATTACCTGTAAAATGAGAGAAAAATCAATTAAGGTTTATTATCACCTCTCTTTGCTTCACTTGTTTAAAACTCTTAGAAATGTATTGTTAATAACTTCAACATTTGACAGTCATTTATCGATGGTTCCGGCTAGCGAGAGTTAAGTGCAGGACGCGCGTATTATATAAAGTGCGGCAAATTTGAATGGAGAAAGGTAATTTCTCGACCGTGTGATACTTTTATAGAATTTAGGTAACGGAAATAATCGGTGTGGTGAAGTGTTCAAAAGTTCTTTTATTCATAATAATTCTCGATAGTTCGACACATTTTGTATCTTCTTCAGGAGAAAAACAGGAAATAGTTTATGCAATGATAATAACAAAACTACCGATATTGACCAAGCGGCCTTCTCGAAATATCGAGAATTGTTATGAATAAATGAGTTTTTAAACACTTCACCAGACCGATTATTTGCATTACCTAAATTATATATATATATATATATATATATATATATATATATATATATATATATATATATATATATATATATATATATATATATAAATGAAATAAATTAAATTAAGTTAATTGAAAATTTATAAACTCAAAACTAATTAAATACTCACCGCCTGGTCCGAAAGGCATTCCTCCGGGTCCTCCGTTCCCAGGATGATGCCCGGGAAAGAAAGGGCTGTCGTGCGTATGGAATGGAGGTCCCCCATAACCAAACTCGAATTTCCCATCGGCAAAATATGGAAAACCTGGAGGTCCATCCTCAAGACCTCCTGGGGAGAGATTCATTGGAAAACCTCTCATCTTTCTTGATCCTCCGAAGAACGGTCCTCGTCCCATCGATGTCAGCTGTTTAAGTCGACGTTCTTTAGACCTCTTATTTTGAAACCATACCTGTAACAATCATAAAAATGAGGTTAGTTTTTATCTTCACTCTGTTATAGAAGAAGTTATAAGCACTTGAAACGATGAGCCCCTCACTGAAAATATATTATAATCTTCTCTAACACTCTAATGAACACCAATTATTTCAGTTGGTAACAATGGATATTTGATAACAACTTCCACAGAAGAGGAGATGTTCAAAGTCATTGAAATACAAGTGTACACAGTGAATAAAACTATGGGAATCCTATATCTGAATAACTGAAAAGTGAACACTGTGTCAGTTATGATAAACCAATGTTATTGCACATCATTATGAGATTTTTGATAACTTGAGTTGAACAAATGAGTTCACACATTAACCTTGATATTCACAATTTCTTCTAGAATAACACGGTATAGTACATTTGATTGAATATACACTTATCACAAAATATTGGCATCGTTTTCATTTGGCAGTTTGGTTTGTTGAGTGCATTCTTGTTGAAGTAGCGAAAGTGCTGTTCCTATAAGCGATTGAATTAGGCGCACTTATAAAATCACTATCTTGAAGTATTGAATCAATTTCTGTTGAGTTGAGATGGTGTTCTCTACGGCTACAAACACATAGCAACTAATATTCAACAATTCAAAAAATAGCAGAGCTTGTTTTGAAAATAACACAAGATACTGCTTCTAAAATAAAGCATTATTAACGAATATTCTGTTGAAGTCTGCGTTCACTGAGGGAATCAAACTTTCTGATCAACAATTTCTGTAGTATTTAATAGTAATTTTCTTTTAACTTCAAAATAATCGAAAATTCATCAATGAATTCGTTAAATGTACAAAGCCTGGAAGTTATTCAGTAAAACCACAATATAAACAAATCCGTGTAATCATTATCGCACCCTAAACTTATAATATTTGTCTGGGATACCGTCTTGAATTCGAGCGAAGATAACTATCAGTGAATAGAATAATTCCTTTTGCCGCGCTGAAAATCTTAGCATATATAATTACATTAATGCGCCGGAACTGATTGACCATCGAAAAAATCTTTGAAAAGTTCGATCACTATTCAGAGCGGGCTTGTCGAATGAACCTCATTATTTCCAGTCACGCAAATATCAATCGATTTCATCGAAAACTAGATCACAGGAAAGATGTTCGCAATGTAAATTTGTGAAGGTAATATTTATGTTATATTTACATATTCAAAAATTTGTATTATATAAAATACAAATTTATTTATTTGTATCATATGAAATAATATTTGTACTATATATATTATATATATAATTGTATCAAATAATGTCGACCGAAATTGAAATACTGCATTCAACATATTGAATAGTAAAGTGCTTTTACACATTTTAACGGTTGGAAATTTGCTTGTTAATTCCTTTTATGTAAGAAATTCGTAGATATATATTTTTAAATGAAATTTTGTTAAGACACTACTTTTTGCCTTAGTAGGTAAAGCGTAATTAATCAAACTTTCAAAACTCGAATACATGAAAGTTCATAGTCAAATATTTCATTCTCCTTCATTCGAGTATTTCAGAGAAATTATTGGAAGCTTTAAACTATGAAATTGAATGTTTCGAAATAATTTCATTACAGGCAGTTGTAATATATTTGCGTATGCAATATACCTAATAGATTTAGAAACGAATCATTTAATGTGGCAAGCAGGTAATGAAGAATTTACACGCATGCCCTTGAGGCGTGCGCCTAAACAAGGCACGATTTTCAAGATAACAGAATTTCAATAACCTTTATATTTTTATAATTTTAACAATACATGATTAATCCAGACAAATTAAACAAATTGTTATAAACCGTTCGATATATTATTATAAGAATAATATATATTCTTATCTATATTATTGTAAGAATTGTTTAATTTACTAATTGAAAAAGATTCTTCAATTTGTCATTGGCATAATACTTCAATTGATCGATATTATAGATAAATAACATAATAGTCTTTATCTAACAACAATTATTATTGGTCATTGGTTCAAAATACAGAAATCTCCAAAAGATTTCTAGCCAAAATATATTAAATTCTTATGAAGCCATATATATATATATATATATATATATATATATATATATATATATATATATATATATATATATAATTGAATTCATGAATTACTATAGATATCAAAATGTCAAACTTATTTGAAAAATTAAATTAGTTTTTTTGTTTTTTCACTTATTGATTTTCATTATAAAAATATATTATATATATATTATATATATATATATATATATATATATATATATATATATATATATATATAATAAACTATCTTAAACAGGCAAGAAATTTGTCTTGGTCGATTATACCAAAATATGTGGTAAAGACATATAATATAATATAGAAAAGAATTATTATGTAAGAATGACTGTGTTCAGATTTATTGCAGAAATGGAAGAAGAAGAAAATACTTACATGAAATTTAAAATAAACAAAAGTTTAGTTATGGTACCCAATTTTAGATCGTTTTCGGAATCGGATAATTTTTCTCCAATTTGATTATATGTTTGGCTTGCTTTTCTTCTTCAAAATGCAAATTATCAACAAGTCATTATCTGAAGTTCAATATTATTGTTGATTTAGGTCGGAGATCAAACATAGAATAATAACACTAATGAATTAAAAACTTTTCCAGAGTTTCAAAATTATTTTGAATATATCTATATTAATAGTGGACCTATATTGTCCACTATAATTTTGTTTCGGTATAGGAATTCTTCATCAGGTAATGAATGAACACCTGAGATAAGTGTTCATCCACTATATCTCGAAAAGTGTGTTCAATTTATCAATCGTCCAATTATTTTCATGATAATCGTTCGAAAAATATTTCTAAAGTTTTTCTGAAAATCAATTTTGAATTCGAAGAAATGTTGAATAGTATATTTCATATTTTGAATACTAAATTATAAACGTTAAGATTCATTTACATTGAATATAATTTTTATTTCATTATAAATATTTATAATGTAACTTGCAATATCCACATTGATAGAACATTGAACTCTTCTTGAATCTTTCCTATACAATGAATACTTGAGAAAAACAACCAGGTACCAATTCTGGCACGAATTAGCAAAAGGGGTTTCTGAATGAAATGGAAAACTAATTCAGAATGAAAAAAATGATGCTACAGCATTATTGTATATCGAAGTACAAATGGTTTACGAAGATATTTCCACTAACTCCTTGCAAACCCTGAAAAATTAACTTCTGTGAAAATTTTCACTTGAAATGAATAGTGGGTCCTTATATTTGACACATTTTTGAATCTTTGACACAAAAACTGCAGCTGATTAAATGAAATCAATTAATCAATTGAAAAACATATATTGAAAATATATAATTCAAATTTATTGGAATGTTTTTTTAGTATTTTTTCAATGATCACAGCTTAATATACTAAAAGACATATAAATCGCAGTTAAATATGTTATCTAAATCTGTCTCTACAAGAAGAAGCTGCAGTTAAGCTAAGATCCGAGGAACAGACTCACGGCATAGCTCAATTCAAAAGTTAACAGGGTATTCAAACACGAATTATTCAAGAAATCAATGATCATCAACTTACGTGTACACCCCAAAATAAATTCCCGTATAACTACCAATTCTTTGGCAATAGTAAGATTGAAATATTCTGGGATGTAGTCGAGGGTGACTTCTGACATAACCAGCCAATATTTATGACAAGTGGTGCCTTTCTCCCCATGAAGATAACAAAGGAAACTCGGCTAACCGACTAATTTTCCAATTTCGTGTACAGATGGTACATAAAATCATAATTCGTCGTAATAATAGAGTAACCTAGAACGATATCCCGCGGATGTGGCTACTTGCAAACGCATTATTTCACCACTTGTTACAATATACATAAATTCTATTGTGACGCTTCACCCCCATGTCACATTGAGGGTGGGATGGGTGGTACGACAGTATGTTACATTTGCTGAGCGGAGATTTTTATTTTATATGCTTACGACAGTGAGTAAGAATAATATTATAATTTCTTTAATTAGATTAGAATTCTTCAGGCTTTGTTACAAATTTATTATAGTCAATTTGGGATCAATTTTTCAGATCAGTGGAAAACAATTTCAAGTTATCATTGAAATAACTGACTATTCCTGGAACTATAGGTATGTACAACTTTGACATAATTATTCCAGATAAAACTATCTTTTTTAGTTGTTCTCTCAATGAATTTTATTTCAATTTAGATATATACTCTTATATTCGTTCAGTATTTCGGGGATAGGATATTACAAAAACAAACATTCAATATAATGCAACATATTTCTACGAAAACGATGGCTCTTTCATTCTACTTTTGTAGTGCAATGCACAATATTTCCACGAGAACGATGACTCTTACATTCTACTTTTGTAGAGAACTTGCAGAAAGTAATTAAAATAGAATAAATACTTCTACACAAAACTAATTAATTCTGGAATTCGAAATGTAATCTGTTCAGCACCCTTGTTTCTTAGGTATAATTCAATTAAGTTCTAGTATCTAAAAATATATGCCCGTCGACGAAGAAGTTTCCCTCAGAATTACCAACCCTGTCAACTGCTCTGTCTGACGTATATAATAAACTTCGTGTGCAAGTAGAAAAAAAACATACTTTCTCCAATCTACCATTCACTTTGAACAGTGATTCTGTATCATTTTTGTAACAGCTCATGTTGAAAATTTTTATATCGTCCACCATAAATGGTGTTCTTCACGGAATTATATCTCTTTGAAAGCCACGGTTCAATATGAAAAATAATATGAAAGTCGGTCTCATAATAAACGCCCATCAAGAAATCTTCATAAAGAATTTCACCAAAATTTATTGGAGATATTTTTTCGAAAAACAGCACTTTTCGTCAGGGGCGAGTACTAAAGGCCCATTTCCGTAGGATTTACTGTATTTTTTTATGATATGAATAATTTATGTTCAAACGCGAAGTGGACTGTTGAAAAACAACACACTAATGCTCAGGGCACACTCGGATTATATGGGAATTCATGGCCTTCCCAGATTTTAAGCGGCGGGCGTAATAAACAAGTCACTTATGCCCGTAAAACCCAATGGCGGTCCTTTTTTACATATATAAATATTATTTTTAATATCTATTTTACGACTTTATAGATATTTTATATATTCAGGTGTTAAGAACTTGGTACGTTTCTGCTGAGACGTCTGTGGTTTTATGATTTTAGGCACTTCTTTGGTTGAAAATATAAACGTCAAAAATGATCCTGTGTTCAGTATCTGATAGGTTTTCGGGAACTCATTCGGGTAAGAATTTTTCTGCGAAGTTGCAATATGCTGTCATGAATAAATTCAATTTCGAAAATTGCTACAATTGCATGAATTTTTGTCGCTTGGTATATTTTGGGGTATTCAAGAATTTAAACTTCAGCCTGTAATTTGGAGAAATGAATTTCTGCTTTTGATTATAGAAAGGCTTAAATCTAAATCCAAATTTGAATCAAACAACGAAATCATTTATTGGAGGTTATGCGAAGATGCTATTATGGTTGCCAATTCCTTGACATAGGAATGTATATATATTTATATATATTTTTATTGAAATTGATTTATTGCCTGTTTAAGATATTTTATTTCGAAAGTTTTTAGCAATAACAGGCTTTTTTTAAAGTTTCGACAAAGTTGTAATATAACAACGAAACGTCAACAAAAATAAACTTCTTCATATCAAAAAAAACTTTCGAAATAATATATATATATATATATATATATATATATATATGTCATTGCTAAAAACTTTCGAAATATATATATATATATATATATATATATATATATATATATATATATATATATATTTAATCATCATTATACGTGCATGATGCATATTTCGTTGCATCGGCTTGATGATTTTCAGCCATGTTAACTGTAGAATAAGATAAACATTGTAAATAAATACTGAGATAGCATACTGGTTGTGATATTTATATAATGGTCTGATTATATGTCGATAACCCTTTTTGATACAAAATTATATATTTTATTATGAAGTTATGAATATATATATATATATATATATATATATATATATATATATATATATATATATATATATATATATATATATATATACGTTATCCAAGTACACTATAACTTTCTTTCCATAATTTTCGAAAAATTATTCAAAAGAGCATTATAGCAGAGCTGGCTATGTGAAACATAAACAATGCAATGTCTCCATTGTCCTTCTAGGGATCAATAGTAGAGAATATTGGATTCTCCTTTATCCTTCTAGGAATAAATGTTAAAGAATCTTGAAATTGATGCGAACATTTATTGAAAGCGTGAGACAGTTACTGTTTCGTACTACAAGTGCGACAATATAACACAGTGGGATAACGTAGCACGAGAACAACAGAATTCTTTTTATTGTAGTGAATATCTGATATATATATATATATATATATATATATATATATATATATATATATATATATATATATATAAAATATATAAAAAGGTGGTAACACCTCGGGTTCAGTGGAATTGTTAGTTCGGGATGATTAAAAACCGGATACTGAGGCGGCGGAGGCACTTTCGTTATTTTCGATGTGATGCTCGTTCGAATTACAGTGAAATAGGGACCACACCCGACGGACCCGCGCAATTGCACCTGAGATAACGACCGGGAATCTCACTCCGATTCGCTTGGAGTATGTTTCAAATGAGATGGGGTGTTGGAGGAGACGTGACGACGAGACTCTTCCGATTGTCATTTATCAATGCGTTATTTATTGCAAGAAATTTCAGTTATCTCATGCATTGGTATAATTTGTGTATTACTGTAAAACGAATGAAGAAATTGAGACATACTGTGAGAAAAGTTGAAAAAACTGAAAGATCGAAGCAGAGTTAATTTTGTATTTGAACAAAAGAATAATTAATATGACCAATTCCGTAAGGAAATATATAAACTAACGGCTTCGATTTTCTCTATAAAAGCAACACCTTTCGTCAAAAAAAAATATTCGACAAGTCGAATATCCTTGTGCCACAAAATTTACGGATAAAAACTGAATACAGCTCACCATACTCATATATTCGTAATGGGCATTAAGTTGCAATATCAGATGTTATATGAGAATATTTCACCTTGAAAATCTTTCATAACCACTTATGAGAGATTCGTATGTTTTTTGCGTCTTTTGAATTTCATATTTTGTGTACCCAAAATGTACTTTGGTTACTACAATATTGGCAGTCGTTTCTTAAAAATCCAAAAAAAAATCAATTTATTTCATTTCATCAAGTGAGTCAAAAGCTATTTGGAATTAGAGAAAGGAACCTTTTCACATTATTAACTGTATGTATCTACATAAGAGATACAGATCCAGGTAGGTACAGTATATAATGTTTGCAAGCGGTGACATTGAATAAACCACGATAAAATAAATTTGGCGAGGATGACGAGATGAGTGCTACTATTCTTATATTGAGTTTATAAGAATAGTAGAACTGTGATATCCTCAGGGGACGGTAATGGATAAAAAATGTTTTTGATTCATAAAAATTCACTTGGCAGCTTGAACCCTTATGGAAAAGTCATATCAGTGTTTTCAAGAACCGTAGGTGAAAGGAGCTGACGGTTACGACTGAATTGGTTATGCAGATGATTTATAAATTTTATGAACAGAGCTTCTTAAATCTGAAAACGATGAAATTAAATTAGTAATTTTCTTAGCTACAGTTATTGATCAACTCACTCTTGACTTTCTGAGGGTGGATTAAACTTGAACGACATTCTGACTGGCAGATAATTGATCGTTAAATTTTCAATTTGCAGAGAAATATTGAACGAAATGTATTTATTCAGGGTTTTCAAGCCTCTGGTCGAATCGGTTATGTGATACTATGTCATCAGATTGAGAGGTTGCTATAATAATTTGCTGTATCCTTCAGATGTGACAGGAAATAGTAGTTTTAGTTTTCTGAGCAAAACTGTTATAAAACCACTGTATGGAGTGGCGATGTACAACTGATGAACAATTGGACACTATCAGTCAATAATGTGATTGAAAAAAATTGAAAAATAAAACTCAATTGTGCTCCTAAATTATTAAATTTATTGCCGAGGGAAATGAATTTTTTTGGCTTATTCTGAACCATTCTAATCAAAAATTAAAGAATATTTCAATTCAGACAATGTCATATGTTCTAGAATGTATTTGAGTAGATACTGCAGTAGAGGGTTTCTGATTCGTGTTCATTGTCTATGGTTTCAACATCAAATTATTTATACCTGTAGCAATATTCTATTAACTTGTTTTCAATAAAAAAAATTTTCTATATCTTTCTCAGTTTTATTTGTGAATTTCATGTTATATAGTTTTGAATTATTCACACATAATCATTTTGGGCAAAAAACTCAATCACCTTGGTAGAAAAAATTGATATTTGTCGAAAAATATAACCTTGATATAAATGCTGTATAATTTGGTCTGTGAAACAATAAATTGCATGGGTAGTACCTATGTCCACTTCCATCATCTTTAAATTTTAATACGAAATTCCGAATTGGAAAACTATTTCCGAAAAAAAAACTTAAACATCAAATCAGTGCTAAAAAATGAAATAAATTAAAATTGACACCTCAGAAATTCCTCAACAACCGTTTCGGTTGATAATGTACTCATCTTATATCAGAAATATATTTGATTTAATTTCAGAAATATATTTGATTTAATTTCACAGTCTACCACTAGATTTCACCAACCTCCTCCTGATTAGGACTTTTTTTATTGATAAAAAACAATGGCCTTGACAATTGTCATTAGCAAACAAAATTCAGTGGATCTGGTAGATTTTATGAAAGCAGCAGATAATTTTATAGTTGATAGGTGATTATCCTTCAAATCTTCGACAATTTAGAATTAAAATACACAGGGGAATACAAATGGACATATTACGCCAAGAGACTCGTCGAGGCGTTTTTATTCTTCAAACACACACAAAGAATGAGTCACGGAGAGGACAGGTACACCAAATGGTTAAATGAATGGGATTTGCAACGAAGTATCAAATTTTAGGCCAATAGAAGTAACGTGATTGAAAAACAATTTATAGATCTCTAAGTTGTGGATCGATAATAAAAAGGCTACATTGAAAGGCTGATCCTGAATCAGACTTGTTTCTGAAGTGCAATTTCTTACTTGTCCCTCAAAAGATGTAAGAAACTATTATACCGGTGTATATTTATACTAACTTAGAGAGAAAAATTGTATACACTATATGGTATATAGACTTAACTTTTTCTTTTATGTAATTGAAACATGAAAATATTTCTTCAGCAATTAATGCAATATTGTAACGATTTCAACATTTTAATACGCATTGAATATAAAATTTCCTGTTAATAAAATTGGTTGAAAAATAGTCAATAGCAGAAGTAGAAATCTATGATCAAGAAGTAATACTAACTCAAGAATTGAAAGAACTATTGAGAATTATAATCAATGATCAGTGCTCAAATAAAAAAAAATTCAAATAAGCTATATTACTTGAGGTGTGCATGAAATAATTGAAAACTGAAACTCGTAGAACATCGTCTATATCGATCACTTATGTTGAATTTTAAGGAAAAATAAAGATTAATACAATATTTATTGAATATTTCAAGTATTTGAAGATTATTCAGAAAGACAAATTACTGGGTATTTCATGCTTGAACACAGCTTTATTTGCTAGACGATGAAATAATCCATATTATAGTTAACGTTTTATTCAATGCGTAGATTGCAGAACCAATTTTCAAGCACTTTTTCACGTCATTTAACATGACTTTCGGAAAGTTGAAAAGCAGAACAACACTCAAGGTGCGGCCACAAATAGGTTTTTTTGTCGTCCACTGCAATGTGTGTTCCAGATATCCGACTAAAACCGTGAAGGAACGTGACATCCAGCTATAGAAAGTACAAAAGGAATACAATTCTAACGCTGAAAAACGAGAGGTCATAATGAACTTTAAAAAGCCACAAGAGAACGTTGCAAAAATTCGCTAAAGGTTCCTACGACGTACGGTTTTTAATGAAGCTTATTGTAGCATTTTTGTATTGAGAAGTATTTGAATTATTTGAAGTTCATTACTGTCTTGAATCCACTATTTCTGCGAGAGTTCTATATTTCATTTTATTTTCGAAATATTACATAATCCGTGACTTATAAAATAAGTATGATCAAAGGGTTATAATGAAGAAATTTTAAAAAAATGGTCGAACTGTGATTATCCAGGATTCATACAGCTGTCGATTAAAATAATTCGTTCAAAATAATTGTATATTTAAGGAAACAATTATTTTTCAAAAAATTATTGGTTTGGATTTTTCAATTGATATTTAATGTTGTTGCGTAAGTGAATAACTAAAAAGTTTTATATATATATATATATATATATATATATATATATATATATATATATATATATATATATATATATATATAGTTGTATATTTATATATATATATATATATATATATATACAGCTTCTTCAAATATTTTCAACAATAACTGGTCTTTTCGATCGAATAATCTTTATTTCAGATGTTCCTTTGCGAATGAAAAACCAACTTTATTCGCAACGAAACGTCAACTGAATGAAGATTTTTCAATTGAAAAGGCCCTCTGTGTTATATTGAAATGAAATATTTATATATATATATATATATATATATATATATATATATATATATATAATTCGTTCAGTTTTCTTGTGCTTTGCTTAATAACATAAGTGTGACTAAGTGTTGACTAAGTGTGATAAGTGTAACTAACAATAAACCTGTAATATTCTTGAAAAAGGCCTAGAGCCGAAACATATGTAGAGTAAAAAATTATTCTATCAATTTTAAACTGTGCTCATTCCCAAGTAACCTTCACACTTTTATATATATATATATATATATATATATATATATATATATATATATATATATATAAATATATATATATATATATATATATATATATATATATATATATATATATATATATATATATATATATATATATATATATGTATATATACATATATATATATATATATATATATATATATATGTGTTTTTAGCAATAACAGGCTATTTTAAAAACTAAGCTTATAAACAAATTACTTTTGACAATGTTGTGATATACAACGAAACGCCAATGAAAATAAAGTTTTTTACATTTGAAATAGCATGTAATTGCTAAAAACATAAAAAATAAATTATCTTCAACAGGCAATACATTAATTTTTAAATAATTGAGTTTTTGATATAATTAATTTTTTACCTATATATTATTCTGTAATTTTCAATGTTGTTCAATATTCTCCATAAAAAGCTACCCACTCAGAACATAAGTAGAGTTATTAATATATTCGGTAAAATTTGAGCCAAGTCTTTAAATTCAATTAATAATTAAATTATTCGGATTTACCATTATTTAACATAATCTCTCATGAAGTGATATGCGCAATCTCAGTGTTATTTTACGACACAAATACGACAAAAATATTATCGACCGAGATATCTATATGCACTATATGTGTGTTTATTCATTCATTATGAAGAACACCTAAAAATTTATATATAGAAAACAATTAAGAAACGATATAAGAAAAAAACAACTTTAAAGGAGAATTTAAATGAATTTTGTTGTGTTTCGAATATTCTCCAATAAATTCTGGTTTATTCTATTCTATATTACTCTCTGAGGTTTAAAAGTCTATTTAATATGATATATCAAGTCTATAAAAAGGTATGTCGAAGTTTTTTCTCAGTAGCGACATATCTACACTTTTTTCTTCTCTTCGAAAGCGTACGATGCTTGATTTTATGCCTAAGCGATCAAATTTTCAACATCAAACGGTGTAAAACCTATCAGACTTTGTAACAGTCACACATTTTCTGCTTGCCTCTAACATATTTGTGGCTTTCATGGATATTACCTACTTCACTTCACGAGTATATATAGGTATTGCTACGTAGATGCGGTTTGAGTACAAAGTCATCGATGACATAAATATTATCGACGTTTTGATGAGTTTCAATGCACAGAGTAAATTTTTCATGAAATAAATTATGAAAATGCTAATATTCTTGTATAACAGTTCTGCTGCTTTACACAAAAGGATACATCCAAGAGCTAAAATGTGTACCTTGAAAAAACATAATTTTTTTGAGTTGATTCAGTTTCTCACTTATTTCTTACGAAAAAATTCAAGCTGAAAATTCTTTTGTGTACTCCTTTACGTTGCACAAGAAAATGTTATGAAAGTTTAATCGAACCAAACCTTGGATTCATAGAAAATGATTTGCGGTCTCACTTTTTTCTTTCCTGCGGCAAAAACTATGACGATTAAATTGAAAAATAAACGCGGATTGTTTTGCCGCGCAATGCAATGTTATTTTTTTATGGATTATTCACATTTCTTAGTGATTGTGGAAGCAGGGAAGTTAATGACGGAAAATTATATAGCAATAACAAAACGATGAAACTTTTCATTGCCAACTGTTCAACGGAAACGGATTATAAATTATAGAAATATTCAGTGATACTGCTTCCCTATCTTTCAAATATAAAAATGAAAATGAAATTGAATAATTTAACGAAATATGAAGAAATTATCTGTCACAATAGAGTGATGATTTTCGATATTCATGCTTCTCTTAAAGATGAAATCAATTCATAGTCTGAATATATTCTATTTGATGCGAAATTTCTAATATTACGGGACATAAATTGAAATTTTTCAAAATTTCAATTTATGTCCAATTTCAAAACAAAAGTTGTGACATTTATATACATATATATATATATATATATATATATATATATATATATATATATATATATATATATATATATATATATATATATATATATATATATATATATATATATATATATATATATATATATATATATATATATATATATATATATATATATATATATATATATATATATATATATATATATATATATATGTAAAATGATAAGATACTCTTCATATCATTTGTATATAGTTATATTATAGTTGTATATAGTTACTGTAAAGAAGAATAAGAATTATATCTGTGAATCATTCATCTGGTATCTTTCAAGAGAAAGGAAGACACTTCATTTCAACAGACAGAATTGAATAGATCCCTTTTCAAACTAAGAGACATATAGATAAGATGTATATGTAAAATAATAGAAATAGATAGTTTTAAGATTGTATAGGATATAAGACATTAAATTGATTTTTTTTAGGTAAGTCAAACTTTATAATGTTAATGAATATTGTAAATAAAAGTTATATTTCTTTTAGAATAAATCAATGGTTTGAGATATACCTAAGTACAATCTTATAAATCAATTTAATGTCCTTATATCCTATACAATATTATCTTATCTTATCTATATCTCTCTTAGTTTGAAAAGGGATCTATTCAATTCTATCTGTTGAAATGAAGTTTCTCCCTTCCTCTTGAAAGATACCAATTCACAAATATAATTCTTATTCTTCTTTGCAGCAACTATATGCAACTATAAACAAATGATATAATAATAATAATAATATAATAATCTTTATTTCCACTGACTTTTACAAAGTATGGGAAAATGTCAATAAAAACAGCAAAGGAAAATATGAAGAGTATCTTATCATTTTACATATATAGGTATATATATATATATATATATATATATATATATATATATATATATATATATATATATATATATATTAGGAGTTCTGTGAACAAGGGAAATTGACTAAAATGAATTGATTTAGATTGAGTTCTTTTTAATATTTCTTTTAATTCCATCATCTCAATACATATCTCAAAATATGTTTCAAATAAAATAAGTTATTTTTTCCACTATTCAATGAATGTATTCAGCATACCTAATTGGAGATTTTTCTAAATTCAAAATGAATTTCATTGAATTCGCTTGAAAAAATTTCGAAAATTTCAACTGAAAATAATTGTATGATTAGATCCAATATAACACAATTGTTTACTTCCAAGAAATTTAAAACTATTTCAAGAATATCTAAAATCAGGTTTTCGTTGTCAAAAATTGAATGATGGTAATAATAACTGTTTGCCGTGCACGCACGCTCTGAATTTATACATTGGATTAATTTTTAAACGATTCAATGAAAACAGATCAATAGTAAATCAAAATTGAAACACTTGACTAGTTGTTTTCCGTTTGAAGCTAGCGTCTTGATTACAGGAAAGAGGGTTCCAATTTTGAAAGTGAACTATTACATTTATTTTCATTGATTCCATTTTTCTCACTAAACTACTCCAGCCATTAACCAACTCAGAAAATTAATGAGTTATTGTGATTAATGTTTGAACCTTCTCGTGTTGTCCTTCTTGTGGCAACCTAGAAACTAATGTCAAATTCGTTTCGCCAAAAGGACCAGTGAATTTATTAATGCTTCTAAATATATCCAGAACAAGAATGAACTTTATTTATTAATACCAGATTCTCTCCTTAAATTATAGGTTCGAAACCTCGGGGTCATGTTTGATGAATTGTGATATGCGGAATGTTACTGTGAGGGCCTTTCTAGGGGTTTGACTTCTCCCAGTTAATTACACGGATATATTATAGAGGAAAAATGGTCATTTTCAGAATGTTTCACTTCTTCTCAACCTGGGGCCATTTCGTGTTTTAAATTAAGGGTTGAGAACCTAAATGAATCAATTAGTATGTTAAGTGTGAAACAGAACTAGGAATTATCCTTCATGAAAAACAAACTTATAATTATGAAAAGATTCAGTCATGGAATAATTTTATCAGTTCCATTCTGATTAATGTGTTGAATCAATTCAAAATATGCATTTGATGTTCAATTTTCATGAGCATTGATAGGTCTATGCTGAAAATAGGTATAAATTTGAGGAAAACAATTAGAAAGTAAAAATATTGTCAATATTTCTATTCATTAAGTACAGTTCTATTTATAATTTTGAATACTCAATTGAAGTATAATCATTCTATTCATTCTTGATTGTTATATTTGTATAATTTCTATTATTCCTCATCTTCATCTTGAATTTCTCGAACCTCATCTAATTATACAAAGAAATTTATATTTTATCAGCTTAGATTTTGGAGCTCGTTCACTTGGGATTGTCTACCCTGTAAACTCCCTACATTGCCAAGTATATATATATATATATATATATATATATATATATATATATATATATATATATATATATATATATAATATATATATATAATCTGACAAGAATACCTCCGTATTATTACTATATAAAGTGTAAGGCATTGTAAACGGATGGAAGAAGAGGCCACTTAGTGTACTACTTTTATTTTCCACAACGTTTCGGTTAAACAATCGTAACCATATCAGGATATATATATATATATATATATATATATATATATATATATATATATATATATATATATATATATATATATATATATATGTAATGTAATTAATGAAAGAGGCTTAACACGGAAAAAACGAAAAACAAAAGCAGAATTATCGGTATAGCCCGCAATTGGAAGCACATTGACACGTGCTTCGAGCTTGTTGGGTCTCTTCACAACGCCGTAGCCAAATTCAAGGTGTACGAACCTGGAGATTAAAAAAACAACAACAAAAAAACACTCCTGTAGTGACTTATTTTAGAGAAGTGTTCTTTTGTTGTTGTTTCTATTCTATCTTTTCATCAAGGTTTAAGCACCTTGAGCTTGGCTACGCCGTTCTGAAAAGAGCCAACAAGCTCGAAACTCTTGTAAACGGCTGCTCCAATTGCAGGCTATAAGCTGTTTAGCTGTAACTAACAATTTTCTAGAATGAAATTCTAGTGTATTGTGAAGAACATGGAACTCGTTAGAAACACCAAACAGCTCTGTTTCCTCTATATGGAAATCATCAGTGGCATTCATCCAACACTCAAGGTCCGATGTTTTTTCAAACATATTTGCTTCAGATTTGGTACATATGTAATCAATGTAAAATTTTGTAGATCATACAACACCAAAGAAAATAATTCAGTTCAATTAGTGTCAATTCAATTTAAAAACATTTGTCTTAATTACGATATTTAACGGTTTTCACGATTATGAATATATGTTTGAATTGGCGAAATAATAGGCAATTGGACAATAATAATTTCAACTCGAATTAACAATCTATAAGAGATCTCTTCCGGAGTATAAGATATTGGAATGAACATTCAGTTTTGATAGATTTCAATTCACCTTATTCACTATAATACTTGACGATTTATAGGGTGGATGGTTTCCTACCTGTCTTAGTATGCTAGAGTTTGTGTAAATGAACGCTTTTGATATCCTGCCAACTAGAGAAAAGTAAGTTATATGCATCGGAAATAGATCTGCGCCAAAGTGATGCTGATATTTAACTTTCGAAAATGTCACATACGTAAGTTCATTCAATCAGGTTTTTACTATGTCAAAATTACTAGTAAAGTGGTCTCAAAACACACGTTTCGAATTAGTTCGTTTTCAGTCACGGTTCTTCATACCTCACGTCAAATGAAGCAATCGGCGCCCCTTTTATTTTTACTTTCGAAACCTGCAAATGAGACCGCACATCACACTTCCATTTCCATGGTAATAAGTCCGCGGCAAACCACACAACGAGTCAATTAGAATTCCGCGGAGTCGTAAAGAAATTCCACAATAATATAGGGTGGACGCCGTTTGAGATATTTGTTACATTCAAACCTGTTGGCGGCAAATTTTACTCGCGTAATTATTATTTGTTATTCAAATCGATTATTTGTGTAATGACTGAGCGTATTCTTCTATAATCCGTTAGTTGTTCACCGTTTTGCAGTAGGCCTAGCAGGTTTTTGTTCCTCTCGCAAATAGTCTCAGCACTATATTTACCGTTAAATCGATTCTCGATAATCAGAAGGTATTCCTTTGTAGGTTTCCACACAAGTTTTACGTTCAAATTTTCGCCGGACTATTTGGAGCTTCAAACAACATGTCGATATAATTACTGCACTTAATATGAACATGTGCACCCTAAATTCAGACAAATTTGTGAAAAATAATCATATTTACTTTTAGAGCAATGTTTTCCAACCTTTTTTTTGGAACATGCCCCCTTAGATTCTCTAAAACTCTTATGTCCCCGAAAAGGTAAAAAAGTTGAAATTGAGAAATGCGAAAGGGTTAAACTTGTGTCCAGTCTTTTCGAATTTCCCCTCTTAACAATCAAATGGCTGTTTGTCAAAAACACACTTTTTTCGAGCATCTTCAATTCATGATTATATGCGAAAGCTGGTAAGCTTCATTCCGGCCTCGATAATAACTACGTTATATTTGGAAAACGATGTTAAGGCGGGTTTAGACGGAGCACACCCACTCGCGCACCAACCTCACTTCCGGTCTTTCGCACAATGTGAACACCTCAATCCGTTCGAGGCCACTCACAGTGAGGCCCACTCGGGGTGAGCAGTCGTCTGTCGGTTTTGGTCGCGCATCAAAGGACACTCGGTCTCTAACCTCGCGCCTCGCCAGTGGATGCCTGTCGTCTATACAGTGGGGCGAGTCGGATGCGAGGTTAGTGCGTGCGGTCTAAACCCGAGTTTAGCAATGTTGCCTGTTCAGTCAAAGAAAGAAATACGCAGACTGAACACAATATATTGTCGATTATTTTCTATTATATTTTGAGAATGTTTGTAATTAAATTCGAAGCGACATCGATTTGAAATATTATTATAAAAAAGTGAGCACACTATTTTTTTGCGGACACTATATGGCATCAACTTTA
The DNA here is from genome assembly GCA_030704895.1 of Henosepilachna vigintioctopunctata. Lineage (NCBI taxonomy): Eukaryota > Metazoa > Arthropoda > Insecta > Coleoptera > Coccinellidae > Henosepilachna > Henosepilachna vigintioctopunctata. The sequence goes on along the minus strand of JARQZJ010000092.1, from coordinate 11,640,794 downwards.
AATACTCAATTAGTTTTTTTCTCATGAACAGAGTGGCATGTGAAAATTAAATATAGACGAAATTCAAATCTGAAAGCCGATTTTCAAAAATGAGCAATATAAGCTGTTTCGAATGTTATGCGAAAAAATATTGAAATAATGGTCAAGTAAGGTGTAAACATTTTCATTTCTCATAAATTGATACACTTTTCGTTGCATTTTAAAAAGATGAATAAATTTCATTAATTTATTATTAAATATTTTAATTTAAAACTCCTAATGATACTTTTTTGACCACAGATAACACTTTCTTATAAATCAATTAGTACCACATATTTGGTCTCAATTCTCAGTTTTATGTTGTTAATTTGATAATTTTAATGAAAGTTTCAATAGTTTGCATTGAAAATTTGTCAAATTTGCCTCATGTCAAATGTTGTTCTGATTGATTTCATTGCAGAAATAATATTGAAATTATATTTACTGAATATTTTTTTAGTTTCAAAACCATCTATTAAATTGCTAAATAGAATTCGTAACAATTATTGCATAACGAACTGTTATTAGTTCATTTTACTTCCTCTTGGAGTTTCTTTGGAACATCTCAATAGGCATCGTGAATCCAAACTTGAAGTATCTGATGAAATAGTATTCCATAGAAGACATAATTTGTATAGAACTGAATTTTAACAAATCGAAGTATGTCTTTGCGATTGTTTTTGATTCAATAATAATTTAAATCAAACACTAGGCTTAATATTTCAAGAATGTATTGAAAAATGATACAATAAAAGTTTAGTTGTATAAGTTGTTTCAGTTTATTAATTTTGTTATTTCACTGCACCACCGCTAATAACCCTTGCGGTTGATGCGGGCAATTTTCTAATAAAAAAATACAATAAAACTAAAATTGAGTCAACATGTTTCGAGCGTATTTCAAAGCGCATTTACTAACTGCAAAAATAGAATATAGCAAATTTATGTCTATGAGATAGAGGTGATTAGAGGTTTACAGTAGAGTGTTTACAGAGGTAGACAGTTTAAATTATTTTTGTTGATTTACAATTGGTTCCTTTTTTCAAGGATTTGGTAATTTCCATGTGTTTTGAATGGCCTAACCGTTTTACAATTTCATTGTATTAAATTTCAATACATTCGTGAAACATTAAGTCGTGTTTAGTTCAAATTATTATTTAATCATGATTCACAAAAGGTAAGCGAGAATTCAATTTCAGTTTTTTATAATTCTTGTGAGATTTGTTCATTGGCGAGTAAAAAAAAGCGAGTACAAAAAGAACATTCAAGCTTGATAGACTTATATCTTTTCGAAATTTTACCATTAAAATTAAAAAAAAAGTATCTCTCGATGCTCAAGACAAAAAATAACAATCAAAGGAATTATGTAGGTAATGCAGATACCTACTTTCCATTATGAATGTACTGATATGTTAGATAGGTACTGCAATGTGTGTGTTAGGTCATGGATGATATTTTGTGATATGACATATTGAAGAGTTGTCAACGATATAAGTACTGGAAAAAAACTACCTCCGATGAATATATTGACGTTTCAGTCAAAAATTTTGAAGGCAAAATGTGAACTATCATATAAACTAAGGCATAGCTACATTATACGAATTCATTCATGGATTTCTGCATTAGAGACAATAGTTTTCTTCATAATTTCTTTGTTGATATGTTCTTCATGGAAGAAAAGTTTCAAAATTCAATAGCAAGCGCCATATTCAAAAATATTAATGTTTATTAGGTATTTGAATTGATGATAAAACTTCAAGGAGTAGTTGTTGGAAAATTGTTCCTGCAATATCGTTCAATTTGATTTCGATTTTAACTATAATATACAGAATGTGAAAAGTCCAACACGACAAATTTTAGGCATCCACCTACAAAAACTGATGAAGGTGGACGGAGCATGCTTGAAATGATTGCAACATCATTATATAGGTGAAATTTCTATGTCACTACAATACCTACTGTAATCTGATCAGCAAGAGACATTTTTATTCATGCTTTCAATTGGTACTTTATATCTGAAGATTTTGATACGATATGCCTGCTGATTCATCCATCTATGATATCTCATGTCACCAGGCAACGATGGCAGGTGATATTTCTACTTATATTTTGTTTTCAACTAGTCAATTATTTACTTCTAATGCTTCTGTTGGAGATCGGTTACATTTTAACACCCCTGGTTTACATCATGTTAGATATAGTTGAGAAGTTTAGAACTTTATCGTCCTTTCAACTGTTCAGGTTTTTAATTCATCATTATCGATATATCCAATTACACAATGGCATCGATCTTGTATAGAAATGAAAGATGTAAACTAGACACATTAAAAGTTGCTATTCATTTCTCTCAACGTTGGCAGACAAGTGGATATACCCGCGTGTTTATGCACGACGAGGCCCCCAGGGGGGCTTTGTGGTGCCGACATACGGTGTGGCACCCCGCTGTCCAAAATTTAGTTCGACCAGGCGCCCTTTCCCAACAGGCCGCAGGGCACCGGATGGATAGGCCCATTTACGAATTCAAAGCCGATATTTTTAAATGAATCATGTTGGGATGTTCTCAACTGGTCGAAACATTGGTGGGCAATCATTTTATCTAATAAAAAAGTTTCAAAAATCTATCTTCGTCAAGTTTAATTTATAGATATTTTAATGACCCAAATATTTCAACTAATATTATGTTAAATAATAAGTGATTCAAAGTGGCGAAGAATTTTCAGTTATCACTGCAGAATTATCAAAGAATGTTAATGATTGAATATAAACTTAAATTCAAACACTTGAACTTATGATTTACACTTTATTGACTACATAGCATGACGCGTTTCGTCGTTACAAACGACTTCTTCAGGTGCTTACAGAATAATAAAAACATTTTGAAAAACACAGGTGTAAATATAAGGGAATTTTGGGATTTTATGGTTTTGGTTTTACCTAAGATATTCCATCATGAAAAATAATTTCTATTACCTGAAAATGTTTAACAAGGGTGAATTGTTTAATTCTATCTGTTCATTGAGCAAATTTCCTGAATTTTTAAGCTGATTTATTTCCACTATTTCCCAATAATCTAATTGACTACTTTTCTCTATATTGTCTAAAATTTAGAAATTCGTATCAAAAGTATGGTTTTCTGTTAATAAATGGTTAGCATAATTCGAATTACTTTTATTATGGGCGGAGCTATATTTATGTTCCTGTATTTTAGTACCGAAATTTTTACTAGTTTTACCTATATATATATATATATATATATATATATATATATATATATATATATATATATATATATATATATATATATATATATATATATATATATATATATATATATATATATATATATATATATATATATATATACATGTTCCACAATTTAATTGGTAAACATCTGATTTGTCTTCTCTTTTAATTTTGTTTTTATACATATATATACCGGACATGTTCCACAATTTAATTGGTAAACACCTGATTTGTCTTCTCTTTTAATTTTGTTTTTATTGTTTTTAATGTGTTTCGATAAATTATTGTTCGTTTCAAATGAAATATTGAAATTATGTTTACTTAAAAAGGTTTTGACTTTTTGACTGACGTATCTAAAATATGTTGAACTGTTATATTCACGATTTCTATCCGACTGATAAGGAAATACTAATCGTAGAGCTTTCCGATAGAGTTTTTTGTCAAGAATTTTTGTCACTAGTTCGCTTTCATAATTATTATTAACCGCAATCTGTTTAATGATATTCAGTTCTTCATCGAAATTTTCTTCTGATAAAGGTATATTGGTTAATATGTGCATCATACTTTGAAACGCCACCATTTTATGTGGATATGGGTGGCATGAGGAGTTATGGATTATGGTATCCGTATGGGAAGGCTTATGAAATATGGAAAAATCAAATTTATTATTTAATCTTGTGATTGTCAAGTCTAAAAAGTTAATGGAGTTATCAGATTCTATTTCGGTTGTAAATTTTATATTGGGATGGACCGCATTAATGAAATTCCCAAAAATTTTTAATGAACGATCTGAAGAAGTCGTTTGTAACGACGAAACGCGTCATGCTATGTAGTCAATAAAGTGTAAATCATAAGTTCAAGTGTTTCAATTTAAGATTATATTCAATTATAATGGATTTTCATCAAGTAAACGCCAACACTATCGAATGTTAATGATTCAACAATTAAATAAAAAATCGAGTAGAGATTCAAATTTCTTTCAATATTTCTCGACAAGGTGTTCAGGTAAGATGAAAACAATAGCAATATTCATTTCATTGCAAATATACCGATTTCTACTAGGATAGTTACCAAAATATCTACTGACTTGTCAATCAAAAACATTGTGCCCTCTATATTAAAAATTGATAGGTCACATAACTACTTGAAAATATTGAACCAATAGTAACGAATCTTTAATTATATCATAATTATGGCGAATATTTAGTATGAAGTACCATTCAGCTAAACTTGATTGATACAGAAAAACTTTTATAATCTTACCTGAATAACCCTCATAGGAAGACCTGTTTCTTTCGCCAATTGTTCCCGTATGTGCCTCGTTGGTTTTGGGGTTTGCGAAAAGGCCGTTTTTAAGATCTCTAACTGTTTGGCTTTTATCGTCGTTCTTGGTCCTCTTCGTTTCGACCCCGCTCCGCTATCGTCTGGACTTTTATTTTCCGTTTGGGAATCTCTCGTTTCTGCATCCCCGTCAAGTGAGTTTTGGTCTTCGGAATCATCTTGGCCCGTTTTAGAATCCTGTAATATAATATTAGAATTAATTATACAGAAATAATAATTATAAATTGCATAATATTACGTGAAGTGTTTACAAAGTAAAGTTTACAAATAAAGTATATTTCCACTTTACAAGAATATTAGAAGAAATTTTTCACTAGAGAAAAACATCTTTATCTGAAGTGTGAATTGGAGTTCTATTTTAGAACGAAATTTTACAACCCACGTAGATTTATTTATAAAGGCATTAGATTCATAGAAGCTTTACTATTTCGTGTACCATAATAATCAAGTTTTCAATATGCATTGAAACTAATTCTATATTAAATTTCAATCTTCATTATCATGACCATAATCCTCAGTCTTTTTTCATCCTCATCTACACTTTTACCTTCTAATGACATAAATGTGGCATTTAAATGGTGATTGGTGATGCATATAATTATTTCACTATATTATTTTCATTTTAATTATATATATATATATATATATATATATATATATATATATATATATATATATATATCTCAAAGCGGACATAAAAAGTCAAGTGAGCTTACTATCTATCATCATAATTTCTATGTTGAAAATTATTGCATATTTAGAAGTACATGGCTGAATCCATCACAACTGTTTAATTGAGTAGACATTCTTAGGGTTACGTACCAGGTTATCGAGAATCAACAGAAGGTAATAGGTTAGTGAACTACAACAACAACTGTTCATCTTTGTGGAATTTTCTTTTCAACAATGATCCACCCAATATTTTATAAGAACTCAATTGACACTATTATATATATTGTTCATTGTTATAACTTGAGTAAAATGAATATTTTCCTCAAAATTATCATTATAAATAATGTTTTCACTTCCTGGATGAGAATTAACGAATGCCTCATTTTTAATCCGTAGTATTTTCAATTATTAAATGCGTATTCCAAATACGAATATTTCATTATGCACTTCTTCAATTAATAAGTTTTTAAGTTCTGAAATTATGAACTGTGTAATTATAAATTGAAAGTGAGAGAATTTAAATTGAGATTAAGACCATGTATTGCAACGATTGTTAAATGAGATTTGAATATGTAGCTATTTGTACTCATGCATCTCAATATTTGTGTGGATATGAATAAGCAAGCAACACATCAACTCACAATAATATTCAGTTGTCAAACTAGTTGATCAAATCGAATTAAATTAGGAAATACGTTAATCATCATGAAGTTGTGAGTTAAAATACTGTAAAATATGGATTTTGAACTATTAGATCCTTCTTGTGATATTAAATTGACATTTTTAGACAAGTACCTTTAAGAGATAATCTATTTTTAAAAACAACATTGGTGAACATTCAAAAGTGAAAAAGTCTAATAATTTATATTCTTGGTTTAGGAAGATACGTGCTTAGTAGGTAACTACTTTAATAATTCAAGAATATGCAAATAATAATGCTACAATTGATGATGAAAGCTACTCTTCATATGAGGTTCGTTATAAAAGTTCTGCTGTTTGCTCATTTTTAAACTGTAAATGGATTTAGTCAACAATAACAGACTGCACAAATGGAAAAATTCATTATTTTCATCGTTTTTCTCTTGTTATTATACCTGAGAAAACAATGCCATTTATTCATTCTTCAAAACCCTGTAAAAGTTCATCAAATATTTTGTTTGGTATTTTCCTTGATCAATTGTTCTAGGTCTACCTTCATATTGAAAACTGGAATTGTCTCGCTCTACAGCAATTCCAGCCTTAGTCTGGCCTAATGTTAGGAAATCATTGAGTTCATAGCCGAAATCTAGTCCCTCACAAAAGAAAAATCCAAACTTAAACCACAATCCCTGAGGGCGGGACCAATACGTATTCGGAACGAAGAAACGACAGGTCATTTATCAAACGTATAGACGGAACATTCGAAATATCTCGTTGAACGATGTGAGCGTCCTATTTTAGGAAGTTGAACGCCTCTAGCTGCCGATATCGAAAACATATTAATATTAACTTCACCTAACTTTTTTTTGATAGCGGGATAATAGTAATAAACGATTGTCAAGACATTATTTTAAAATAGTTACATTGTTGATTCTGTTGATCATATAGTTTGTGAAATAATATTTTATCATGAAAGATGTTAAGTGGTGTGAAAAACTGAATTAGTGTTTGGCAAATTAGGTTTAGATTTTCAGATACTCAACTAACAACATATCAAAATTACAGACATATTAAAAGGGTTGAAATTTTTTTTTCTTGATAATAATTAGCGCCTGGCACATTATTTGCAACGACGACCATGTCTGGCGAAACGAAATATGTGTTCATTAAGTGTAACATATCAAGAACAACAATTCTACGTCTTGAGATTCATTCAAAAGTTAGATTTTTCACCTAAACAGGTACGATGCGCTATAATAAACGCCTACCACTACCGCCATCTAGATAGCCTGGACACTGACATCTAGAGAGTATGAGGGACAACACATCAAAAAACTTTTTCAAAAACGTTGATAGCTCCTAACCTATAATAAAATAATGGTACACTGACTTTCTGCATCTCTGAAAAATCATTTTTTCGTACTTGTTTTACACGTTCATACAAATTTAAAAGTTGAATATTCGAAATCTCTAGATTGCTACATTGAAACACAATCAATATTCTGTGGTTACAAATAAGTTAATTGCAAATTAGTTACAAATCATATTTTTTGAAAATTGATATAATGAATATTGATTCTTCAGTTTGATTAGTTGAATGATTCTTTGAAAGTAGATGAATAAAGTATAGAAACGAATGAATCAAATTTCCAATCATTCACTATATTTTTTCTGACATTTGTCAGAAAAAAAGCTCTTCCTTCAGTGAAAACCATTTCTTTTATAGTTTTGACAAATTGAAATATAATATACACAATTATAATAAGAAAGGCAGCTGTTACTTTACCTGTCCTATCGATCCACTTATGTCAGAATGCGGCAGGGAATTGTTGTTAGTTTCCCCAGGAGCTGGTGGTAAGGAACCATGAAGGGAGGTGTGATGTTTCAATATCGAAGATGCGGTGCTGTTTTCATCGTCATCTTCGTCTTCTGACGCCGAACCCATCAGAGATTCTGAAAATATAATAACAGCTTCAAAAATATTCAAAATATAAGTATTCTACAGATATTAACTGAAATCGAGAAACTGTACTTGAATATTATCTTTACTTATGTGTGTTGATTATGTGTTGTGAATATTTAATAGATTCAGCGTAACAAATTGTTGTAGAACGTACTCTGAAATATTTTTGTCATAAATCAACAATCAGCACATTGTGTAAAGATATAATATGAATAAGTACCTACCCAGCTTGTATTATATTCCAGTTCAACTTTTAGAAATCGGGTAACAACCCAAAATCATGATTAAGTTCCTAATAATGAGTGTTTTCTTTAGAGGTATAGAAGTTTAAGTTGGCATTACTGTTGAAGATGGCGACCGATTCAAGAGCTGAGAAGTGATTTTCAGTTTGGTTTGCCAATTCATCATGAATAGACTCACGCCTGAACAACGCTTGCAAATAGTTCAATTTTATTTCGAAAATATTGGTTCTGTGCTGAATACGTATCGCGTAATTTTATCCATATGCGCACTTCTGGTTGAATGGCTACGTCAACAAACAAAACTGCCGCGTTTGGAGTGAAGATTATCCTCAAGTGTATGTCAAAGCACCGTTACATCCAGAAAAACTGACTGGTGCGCTTTATGGGCTGGTGGAATCATTGGTCCGTACTTCTTCAAAAACGATGATGGCCATAATGTTACAGTCAATGGTGATCGGTATAGAGCCATGATTACTAACTTCCTCATTCCTGAATGAACAACCATGATGTCCAGGAGCTGTGGTTTCAACAAGACGGCGCAACATGTTACACAGCTCGTGCCACAATCGATTTATTGAAAGGCACGTTTGGTGACCGCCTTAATTCACGTTTTGGACCTGTGAATTGGCCTCCAAGATCTTGTGATTTAACACCGCTAGACTACTTTCTGTGGGGCTATGTAAAGTCATTTGACCATTTGGAAGACAATATTCGCCGTGTTATTGCCGATATACGGCCACAAATGTTGGAAAAAGTCATTGAAAATTGGACGTCCAGATTGGACTACATCCGAGCCTGCCGTGGCAGTCATATGCCAGAAATCACATTTAAAATGTAATGCCACAAGATTATCTTTCGAATAAAAAAAAATTCATGTCAGTCGAATGATACATCGTTGTTTTATTGCAATTTAAAGTTCTATACCTCTAAAAATAACACCTTCTATAATTCCTACGAATTTACGCCAAATGTTTTTATTTTTAATCAAGTTATGAGTACGGTTATAAGTTTAAAGAAATTCCAAATCTGTTTGATGAATCTGTTTTCATTTTTATTAAAATAAGCTCAGAAGTTTTCGTCTCAATTTATGTATAGATATTTGTGAAACATCTAATTCGGAAAGTTCTTCTTTTAGTATTGAACGAACAACTTACGTAACTTATAAAACTCAAGAGAAATGATTTGTAACATAATATAATACTATGGCAATAAAATCATCAAATTACAGAGCAATTATGTCATTTTATACACTTAACTATTGGAGAAAACAGTTATTAACAATATCGAGAAAGTACGCCCTTCAGGAAATCCGTAAATAGGCTCTGGACGATAAGAGTTATTATTGATTCCGATAGGCTTCGATACATAATAGCATCCTCGGATTCTCATGTTGGTCCCTTCGACAAATTATAAGTATTATCGCCATCAACAAAATCCCCGTATATCTTCAAGTCTAGCATGGCACCTATAATACTCAACTGATCCCTTATATGAAAGAACAATTTAGCAATTCACACTCCAGAAACGAGTTTCGAATATAATGAGATGAATTTTTCAAATTTCTATGTTGGTATTGAAGAAATTTCGACGATCCAATATCCAAATAGAATCCAAGTAGATATATAAATATATAATGTTAATATATATATATATATATATATATATATATATATATATATATATATATATATATATATATATATATTTTGAAAGTTTTTAGCATTAACAGGCTTTTTTAATATGAAAAAGTTTATTTCTGTTGACGTTTCGTTGTTATATTACAACTTTGTCAAAATAAATACCTCAAACAGGCAATAAATCAATTTCAATATATATATATATATATATATATATATATATATATATATATATATATATATATATATATATAATATAATAATAATAACAATATAATATAATATATAATATATATTATATATATAATAAATAATATAATATAATGTTAATATATATATATATATATATATATATATATATATATATATATATATATATATATATAAGAAACTTAAATTTTTGTGCTTATGGGCACTGAATGAAATATTTAAGAAAATGAACACTAGAACATTCATTTCAAAAATTTAAATTAACCAAGAGAATGTTATAGTAGAGCTAGATATGTGAACGTGTACGATGTGATGTCTCATTATCCTTCAAGGGAAGAATGTTAGAGAAATATTGAAATCGATGACACACCTGATGGAAGTGCGAGACATAAATGTTTCGTTCTGCAAGGAACTCGTCAGTCGCACCACGTCCATCGAAGTGAGACAACGATTTCAGTCCCCAAGCATCTTCTCGTGACTCCAAGTAGAAGACAGTAGAGTAATGAATACTCCACAATTTCATCTATAGGAATCAGTAGAAAACACCTCTCAGATTACAGACACACCAAGCATCGAAATTTCACACATCCTCTATACCCGTAGTATCTAGTAAATTGCAATGTCTATTTGACAAATATCATTATACGATGTTTTCAAATGTCAAAAGGTTGCGTTAGTAGTACGCTCGCGTTTATTCCCGTATTTCAGGGGCCAATTCGGCAATATTTTTAAGGAAATGAAATTTTTGTGCTTTTGGCACAGAATGAAATATTTAAGAAAAAGAGCACTAGAACATTCATTTGGAAAATTCAAATTAACCAAGAGAATGTTATAGTAGAGAAATAGAAATAATAGTTTGCCTCACTTCGATGGACGTGGTGCGACTGACGAGTTCCTTGCAGAACGAAACATATATGTCTGGCACTTCCATCAGTTATGGCATCGATTTCAATATTTCTCTAATATTTATTCCTTGAAGGATAAAGGAGACATCACATCGTACAAGTTCACATATAACCAAGAGAATGTTATAGTAGAGCTAGCTCTACTATAACATTCTCTTGGTTAATTAGAATTTCTCAAATGAATGTTCTAGTGTTCGTTTTAGGTATATATATATATATATATATATATATATATATATATATATATATATATATATATATATATATGTGTGTGTGTGTGTATGATTGTTAATTAATTTTTTCAGAACTCTGTACTTGTTGAACCTACAGTTTAACGCCGATTCCGAACAGCCCAAGAACACGGTGGGAATCGACCACATCAGCACCATAATTCCGAAAGCGTTTTATTGCTACTATACCGTTCGGCAACTAATGTTTCAATTGAAATTCGTAGGAAATCTTGTGTGATGTCAATAAACAAGCAAAAAAATTTTTTATTGAACACGTCTTCTCACGTAACTACCTATAATGTATTACAATTCATGCATTTGATGAAATGAAATGAACATGAAATTGAGTTTTGGATTTTGCTTCTCTGAAAACTCTCATCAGATAGAGTGCATATAATTCATGAGAAATAGCATAAACATTTCCATTCAGTTTCAACAAGTAATGCTACAAATCATAGAAAATCTTTATAAGTAAATTCATGTTGGTATTCTGAGGACGTTACCTATCTAGTGTATTTCGCCTTTTATCCATGAAAAAATGTACAAAAGTCGATACCTCATTCAGGATTTTTTGAAAAGTTATTACCTAAATGTTTAACAAAATATTTCATATTGTCGACACCATAGTCTAGCTGTAGGACTTACGGTCCTTCACTAAATATCAAAAGCAGGTTTTCGAAAATAGTTTCCTGTATAGTAAATAAAAATATCTAAATGACTAGGAACTAAAAACCAAAAATTGATAACGAAAGACAAAATGACCATCTACAGATATATTATATTATTATGGAGTTATGACCATAACTCATAAATGCTTATATATCGAAATGATATTTGTCGAAAATCATATGAATGTGCAATAAAGATCTAATATCTAAGAACTAAGGGTATTTTTTAGAGGTATAGAACATTAAGTTGGCATTACTGTTGAAGATGGCGACCGATTTAACAGCTGAGAAGTGATTTATTCTCAGTTTTGGTTTGGCAATTCATCATGAATAGACTCATGCCTGAACAACGCTTGCAAAAATCGTCGAATGGGCCCAAAACGAAATTACCGTTGTTCCCGATTTTCATAAGCGAATTTTGTTTAGCGATGAAGCGCACTTCTGGTTGAATCGCTACGTCAACAAACAAAACTGCCGCAGTTGGAGTGAAGATAATCCTCAAGTGTATGTCAAAAGACCTTTACATCCAGAAAAACTGACTGTTTGATGCGCTTTATGGGCTGGTGGAATCATTGGTCCGTATTCCTTCAAAAACGATGATGGCCAGAACGTTACAGTCAATAGTGATCAGTATAGAGCCATGATTACTAACTTTTTCATTCCTGAATTGAACAACCATGATGTCCAGGAGCTGTGGTTTCAACAAGACGGCGTAACATGTCACACAGCTCGTGCTACAATCGATTTATTGGAAGACACGTTTGGTGACCGCCTAATTTCACGTTTTGGACGTGTGAATTGGCCTCCAAGATCTTGTGATTTATGTGAAGTCATTGGTCTATGCGGATAAGCCACAAACGCTCGACCATTCGGAAGAAAATATTCGCCGTGTTATTGCCGATATACGGCCACAAATGTTTTGAAAATTCATTGAAAATTTGACGTCCAGATTGTACTACATCCGAGCCAGCCATATATGGTCATATGCTGGAAATCATATTTTATATGTAATGCCTCAAGATTATCTTTCGAATAAAAAAAATTCTTGTCAATCGAATGATCCACCGTTGCTTTATTGCAATTTGAAGTTCTATACCTCTAAAAAAAAACCCTCTATACAAATTATATGTACCAGGACTGTTCAGAAGAAAAGGTGAATTTTCAATTCTTCCAAAAGTATTTCTTTATTCATCAATATCCATTTTGTCCACTTTCAAAGTAATACCCATCAGAAATAATTAACTTTCGCCAGCGCTTCTTCCATAATTAGAACTTCTCGAAATGCGCTTTTCGGTATGACCATCAAGTCGACCTTAGATTTCATTGATCTCTTCTGTTTTTCGAATAGGAAAACTTAGCAGTGAGCCAAATCTGTTGATAACGGTGTCGTTTTTTTTGGCCAAAAAATCACGAACAAGCATCGATGTGTATGATGGTGCCTTATCGTGACGCAGAATTAATGATTTGTTTTTCCACGTTGTATAACTTCCTTGTAGTATTCCTTATTACCTGTACGACCTGTTGGCAAGAACTCAAAGAATTCAAAATTCTCCTTTCTTTTGAACAGATCTCAGTATTCAAAGAAAAATTAATGTTATGTTAAGAGTATAAGTTATTTAACATTTGATTCTTCACATAGCTCATATAGTATCTTCATATTGTAAATATTTTTGGAAAATAAAACTTTGTTGAGTCGAGGTGCGTAACTATGGAAATCTGGATTGAAATTCCGGATAAGATATGGGTGTTTGTGAATATATATGCGTTTAGCTGTTATATCTGCAGATATCAAAAAATGAATAATGTTCAGAGCTTAAAACGCAAACAAATGAAAAAGTGGAAATTCCATATGTTCTGTGAAATTTCTTCTAGGCATATTGATTTCACGATGAGAATTTATTTCAACAGTCACTATGGCGACGACTATTCATCACAAGGCGTTGAAAGAAGAAAGGATTATAACTCAATATATACGGCACCAATTATTGGTGGAAATAAATTAATTATTATGACCATTCTAATTGTAAACGAACCATTGTTCGTGATTTGTAATGGGCCTAACTGCAATTAAAATCAACGTGTTATGGAAATCATTTTTATGTCTACATTAGGTAGCATTGTTAGTGTGATAGTGATCGCTGGCACGTTGTAATTATTATGATTTGAAAATAACCATCTGTACACTAGTTCAGTTACGTGAAAACGTAAGTTATATGTATGCAAAACACATGTTGAAGTTTTATTCCTATAATTATGAAGATTTTAAAGTCAGTACGAATGGAAAGCTACAATATAATAAAGCAGTTTATATTACAACTTGTTATTACATGAAAATAAAATGCAGAACACAATCAACTGAAAATTTTATTTGAAGAGGAGAGTTGTTCTGTGGAAGGTGTAAATTTTCGTTTGGTATTGGTCATCTTTATAAAAATTGATATAATTGAGGAATTATTTTGATGAAAATAACAGTATTTCGACTGTAAGGAAGGATTCTTCGTTTTTATTTATTGGTAATTAGAAAGTGTAATGAAAAAACAAAATTTATTTCCTAGTATTCCTTCTCACTGATTCCACTAAAGCATCACAACTTTTCGGTTGCATACTCAGTCCCTTACAATATATCGAAACCAAAATTTGATTAAAGCTGTAAAAGTTTTATATATATATATATATATATATATATATATATATATATATATATATATATATATATATATACTTTTACAGCTTTAATCAAATTTTATATTTCGATATATTATAATATACTATAGTATGCAACCGATATATATATATATATATATATATATATATATATATATATATATATATATATATATATATATATATATATATATATATATATATATATATATATGTGTGTGTGTGTTTTATACAATATACTTTTTAACTACATAGAAATTGTTTTTAATGTTAATTCTCTAGTGGTTTTTGTCATCTCGTCATTCCAAGGAAATGAAAAAGACTACTTCATTTCTAGAAAAAAATTTGATGGTTTAAAAACATGTTTCTATTTGATATGTCGGTATTACTTTATCGTAATATGAGGGAGCTTAATCTTAGGATCAAAAAAATAACCAATTTTATCTTGAATCTATTCATTCAGTCATTTGTTTTTGTTCGTTTCACTAAATTGACATTTTTCCATATGTTTTTAAGGAAGTGATGGTAATTTGAGTTATTTTAGGTGAATGTAAAATACTTTTCATCAGCAGAATATGCAAGACATTTTTATTTGCTGATTTTGGTGACGGATGGTATGTATGCTAATAGAGAATATCATACAAAGGCGATTTCCAAAACACGGACATTTTGTTCGATTGTTTGAAACGAGTTCCAAATCAGCAAACGTTGGAAACAATGATGAACAATTTGAAAATAAAATGTCATTTCTCCTAAAACAAGATAAATACACTTTTTTGTTATATTCAAAGATGATCCTTAAATAACTACCAGAAACGGTCTTCATTTCTTTGATTAACCCCGACATGTGTTACGTCTCCTGATTTTTACAAAATATTTGGCCGAAATATTACTCAATGTATCAGTTGCAGTTCGTCCACATCTTCTTACTCTTACATGGGACAGGGTTGGCCTCATACATGACCAGCAAGATTTTCTGATTTCAACTACATAATAAACAACACTATTAGAAAAGATTTCAACACAATGAAGAAAATGTATGGAAGCATAGGTGCACACGAATTCGAAAATCTGATAAAATCCGGACACTTTTCAAGGAGCTTACAGAATCGCTGAAAGTGGTCTGAAGACATATAGAAGAAATCAATATAGAAAATTTCGAAGATCCCACTGAGTGTCGCAATGAAATCACACATGTAAAGTAGTAATAAAGAACAACGTAGAATAAAATGAACAGATGAATGAAAGAAGGCAATTCTTAGGCAGAAGAGCATAACCCCTAAAAATTATGATTCCTATTTCAATTGCTCTCCTATTTCATGAAATAATCACTAAAATAATATATATTGTCGAATCTTGAACCGTTTCAGCTATATTCTGGTACTGAATTTTCTTGTGACTAATGACTCAAATTGGTATTTAATACTTACTCCATCCAAATGCCATATTCGGCGAATATCGCAATATCCTTGTCACCGCTACGACAAGAGAAATAGAACTGCTTTGATCAACCATGAAAAGGAAGAAGAACACAAATTCAACTTCTACGAACAAAAATTTTAACTACCGAATTTATTAAAAACAAAAATTTAATGAAGACGTCTATATATATTGGTCGAAACTTTTGAATTCATATCATCAGGTTCTCGTAGTACCTTCGAATAACAACTCTATATGATATCAGATTAGGTAGACATACTGACTCCACTCGGTATAGATATATCAAACAGAAAATGGTACACCTATATCTACCATACTATTTCAAACAAAGAAAATCGCCAATTATTCATGTATATATCTGTTTGCAGCATGAGGTCGCCCGTAAAACAGGTCCCAATTAGCGAGGTCCCCGTCGTGTTACATGCCGTTTACGTGCAGGCCGATTCCCTGGCTGCGTTACCACCTAAGGCTGAAGTCCGGGCTCTTCAGCGAAGTAAAGGGCCAGAGGGCAGCATTCACACATCAAAGAGATATTTTTCATTTATTTTCGATCAGGTGATTGATTTGGTGGAACAGACAAAAACTGTTAATTGAACTGATATGCATTTGATTCATTGAAGTATGCGAATATAATCGTATATGTACACGAGTAAGTTAGTTTGTGTTTAAACGTCTGGATAATATTTCGTCACTCTGACTGCCCTTCATTTTCTTTCAAGCAGAATCAACAAGCAAACTACAGAAAGTGTTGGCAAAGAAATATTTTATTTTTACTTACACATTTAAAAATACCATACACTGCTGATACATCCTATTATGGAAATTTTCAGTGCAGTGCGGTATCTAACAGCGTTGTATGGTATTTACATCCAATAAGTTATATATTTCTCGGAGCTCACTTAATCTTCACTCCTCAAAGTGTAGCTTGTGTGGTCGTCGACAACATTTTCGTAGAAAGCCCCTGACGGTTTCCTTTAGAATATGTCGATTGAGCGTCTCAGTTTGGATCAACTATGAAATATTTACGATTGACGATTGATATCTATAGTTTTTCTTAAAATTCAATTATTCATTATTTTGACAAAGTTGTAATCAACTTCGAAACGTCAACAATCTCGTTGGTGGAATGCCACAATCTTGTGGCTAATTCTATAGTGTTCGTTGTTTTGTCACGATGGTGCGTCGCGTGTTCTTTCGCGAGTCTTTTGAAGATAAATCCTTGAAAATGCGTGTTTGGAAATTTATTCAGGAATCAATTCGTGTAAACGCCTTATTTAAGATATATTAATGATATATTCGCTTGTACTCTCTATTTTTTTTTCTCGTTCATTTTTTTTTATTTATTATTACTTGTGTATAATTTTGCAATATTTGGAAATTGTAATTTTTTCGTTATTTTTTCTATGTAATTGGATGTATATCTGTTGGGAATAAATGTCTTATTATTATTATCATTATTATTATTATTAAGGAGTCGTCTCGTATCAGATACTTTAGATACTAGATATATTTGAAACATTCCGCAAAATGTATAAAATGAGAGAATTTGTTGAGAAGATAATCAAATAAATTTTTGCGATATCACTGTAATTACAAATTTTTGTAGAAAAGTCCTGGTCTTTTCAATCACAATAATTGATTAATAGGCTACATATAAAGGAAATACTATTGTGTATTGTTGAAAACTGACAAGACAACACAATGATTGAGATTTATCAATGTATTCCTTTTATGAAGATTATAGAGTCTCACGAAGCAATAATGGTATAATTAATTTCATTGTACCATAGCAATAATTTATGATGCAATGATATTATAAACGATAAAATATAAAAGGATGAAGATATGAAAGAATAAAATTTATGAACTCTCAAGAGAAGAGAGAGGATGCAAAATAATATGAATAAGGAAACATATATTTTTTATTTTAAATTCGATTCAACGAAAAAATCTTAAAGAAGGTGAAAGAAATGAATTGAACTTTTTCAAATAGAAACTAACCACTAAGAAAACTATTTGAGCTATTTAAGTTTTAAGTGAGAGCTATAGGAGGCGCGAAGGTCTTTGTTTTACTTATTTTGAATGACATCTGGCTATGAATCCTAAGCTTAATTTATTATTTCTAGAATTATAACTGCTGCTCACGAACCAATGAAATACAATACATTGAAAGAAAAATGCAAACTCCAATTTTCACGTAAGCATAGAAGGGGGCAAGAATTGTTTTTAATTTTGCTTCCAATGGAAGGCGGGAGGTGATAAAATAATTGAAATAAATCTGCTTACGTAATATTTGAACGGGCCCTGTACCATAAGAAATTTACGTCCATAACTATTAAAAATAATTAATATAAAAATTATATTCACAAAAACTGTAAATCTTGCATTTTAAGCGAATTATGAATTAATACAAACATGAAACTTTTTATATAGAGTAAATAGCCCTAAATATTTGTCGATCGAATCAAATGAATTTTGCGAAATGTGGTCAAGTATTTTGAATGATGTTAGGATAATTTTCAATAATTTTCCACCAAAAAGTTCAGCGAGAAGTCAATTGATATCATGAGAAATGAAAGATACAAAATATTCATACAACTCTTATTACAACTAACTTGAATCGAGTTCAAAAACAACGTATTAAAAAAAATTATTAAAGTGAACTATAAAAACCAATATATGAAACTCCTTTTCGTTTTTTTGTAACATAAAAATCAAAAGTTCTGAAACGATGTTTAATATTTAGGATGATTGTAGGTACTAGAACGAATTTCTGGTCTTTTATTCTATGATCTGTCATGATTGTTAACCGACTTCAACGCGCCAATCAAGTGTCATTTATCTTGGCCACCCAAGATGTGAATTTTTTATATATAACAGCGGTGTCCTCATATATTCCATTCATTTTCATTTAGCACGGCAGTAGGCACAACTTGAAAGCAGATCACGTGAAGATAAACTTCTTAAATGTCATATTGATGACCTTGATTATAGACTGAATATAATATTTTTATCAGTAACCATTGACAGTAGGTTCATTGTATCAAGAATTCGATGTTTACTTAATTAACGATGAAAACTTAATGCCTGAAGCAAATTCTAATAGCTTTTCTAATTGAAATAAAATTAGTGCAATAAATTAATGTTTTTCTTATAATTTCCATTTCGCTTCATTATTTCATTCATTTCTCTCAGCTTCAAGGGGCTATTACCTAATTTGGTGTTTTGTTTATTTTTATATAACTGTTATATAGAACAGTTAATATTAATAATTGTACACTGTGCCTTAGGAAATTTCCGATTTGCATTGAAGTGTCTTCCATTATTTCTTTTAAATTGAGTTAATTTGGATGATTTGAGTGAATAGAATTAATTGCAGAGTGAGAAACGTCACACAAGATAGTAGTTCAGAAATCATAAAAAAAAAGAAAATTATTAATTAATTAAATTAATCTACGATGAATTTATTGAATCAATTTTTCAAATAGAAAATTTCTAATTCTTACAGCATGTGTTGCATACAGACTAATTGCTTTGTAACTAACATAGTTTATAAAACTTAATTTAACCAAAAGTTTTTCGGAATATTTATTCAAGAATACTATGAGGAGATATATTAAGTATTGAGAGTTAATTGAACAATATCGAATCGGTTTGATCGGATGATGCAAACAAAAATGATCGACAAATAAGTTTCGTTTCATATGTGGAAAGCGCTTAAAATTAATGAAAAATGACAGCAAGCTTGCTGGGATAGGAATTCAAGGGGGTTCACTTACACCCCCTGTATGAGGAATTAAAGTAAATAGAAAATATCATATATTTTTCACCCGATCGTATCAGCTGGAGGGTACTTCCATTGAAATGAAATGCATCAAAAATTCAATTATAAAAACTATTGGTAATTTTAAATTATACGAAAATTATATGGGTAGGTACTATACAAAAATCAATACAAAATCATACTTTCAATAGTGACTTTTTGAGGTTGCTCCATTAAGTTTCTTCTATATATTTAAAAAATATTCAGTTCTATGAAAATCATTATAATAGAAAACAGAAAAAATATAAGCATTCAAATATGCTGAGAATGTATTGTAAATAAGTGAATTCTATAATTCTATATATCATATTGGTTAATAATATGTGTGAACTAAGATGTACCTCAATGAAAATAATCCGGCGACGCCTTCTAAGATTGTCATATATATTGAATTATCTAATAAATTCGGATGTTGATTATCAATTTGCAAATCTTTTAATTCCAGGACTCAATAATGAAATCACGAAGCACATAAAATCAATCAACAAAAACATCTAAACTATGTACATGGTATTTCGTTTTAAATTTTTCAGAGAAATCATTTTAAATTCGTTATATCGTATAGCCTTTATGGATATACTTTCTTTGTTACCATAATATCTACTTTGTTTATTGATTTTGTGTTTTATATAGCGTTTGGAGGAAGCTAAATTCAAATGGTGCTTAAAAAACTATAAACAACGTTCTTCATTAGATGCCGTCAAACAAACCATAGGTAAATAATTAGGAGAAGATATTTATGTGAAATTTCAATAAAATATTTTGACGTGAATTTAATACCACAGGTATATTTACATATGTATGTTTGAAGGAGTTATTTTGATAAATGAGTAATTCCTTAGAGTGAGAATATGTCCAATATCATCGTAGACATTCTTTTTCTGCGAATTTGTTTAGGATTCACGTAAATTGAACACGGTCAAATAAAGTCTCAGGATATTGTTAGCGGTCATTCCTACTGATGAATTTATGTGAGAAGAATTACTTTTTAGCCCTGCGAGTAGCAACTTTAAAAAGAAGTATTTCCAATCATTTCCTCTCATATTCGTTGCTTCAGTTACCGGAAATGAAAAGAATGTATTTCCATCGGTTC
The DNA here is from genome assembly GCA_030704895.1 of Henosepilachna vigintioctopunctata. Taxonomy (NCBI): domain Eukaryota; kingdom Metazoa; phylum Arthropoda; class Insecta; order Coleoptera; family Coccinellidae; genus Henosepilachna; species Henosepilachna vigintioctopunctata. The sequence continues at coordinate 11,620,009 of JARQZJ010000092.1, read as the reverse complement.
AGTCACTTTACATGTACCTATAGAATTGTGGCATAGGGTGGTATATTAGCTGCATAGTTGAGGAAATTACGCCTTATTCACAAGCGGATACTTCGAATTGTGTTGAAAAAGAATAAATGATACAGAAGTGATAAAGTGTATAAAGAGATTGAAGTATTGGACATTAGAAATGTGTATCTCCAGCAGTCTATTTTTATAGAAATATTGTAAATATTTGTCATACTATCGATAGACATAATACGAGGTACAAGGATAAACTTTCCTTCAAGCCAACGATACTGAAACAAGTTGGGCAGCGTCACTGCAATTATTTAATATGCAAGATGTTTGATATCCTAATGTATATGATGGATGCAACGACATTGCATTCTTTCAAGAACCAAACAATGAATTTTTACGGAATTTTTCTGAAACAGAAGTACACAAAATACTCTGAATGCGCAAGTATAATTGGCAAGAATATACGAAAAAAAAAGAAAATTAGGAAGAAATGGGCACCTCCTCATTAAAGTAGTTACCTAATTAAGAGGGATAAATTGCTTTCGATTTTATTTGTTGCTTGGGTTATTTTGTTTATATTTTGCAGTTACCTAAGAAAGTTTGTTTATTATTAAGATTTAGCATGAAATATTGTAATATAAGTGAACAAATAACTAAAATCAGGTTTCGTTCAGATATCCATTGTCTCACTGTAATGTTCAGACATGTTGACTATTGCTCGCTTTTATAGAGCCCTATTTAAGGTTCTCTCATATAACATTGTTAATTTAAGGAATAGTATCCCGAATGAATTCCCCACTTATAGCGAAAGCATTCAAAGAAAAATATAAGAATTTCTTCTGAAGGAACAGAATTGAGTTTGTTTTTTAGGTAGTTTTTTTTTTTGGTGTGGTTTTCAATTTTTTTATATTGATCATGTGGTGCATGTGTTTTCTACAATAAATCACTCCACTTGTTTTAATTATTTAAATTATTTCAATTTATTTAATTCCTTTTGTCATTCAGAAAATTGTTGTGGAACATATTTCTTTTCTTTGTTTTATTTTGGTTCTTCTGTATCCATCCTCTTAGTACTCTATAGTTAGTAGAGTTATATCAATGCAATTTTAAATGAGAATGATTAACAATACTAGCACCACCATGTATTATGAATTTTGTAATGGAGTACTAATAAAGTTCTATTATAATTATTAAATATTATTTTCAAATTAAAATTATATAAAATTTTTTTTATTGTCTTCAATCAAAGAAAAAACGACGAATGATTCTAGGGATGTTGTGATTTTTACAAACGATTTCAATTGGCAAGTAGTCCAAATCAATGGGATTTTACATTTTCTTCAGTTACAGTCATACTTTTGCTAAGCCTGTGACACATTAGTGAATAATTTCGAATTTCTCGCCATCCACCACTCAATTATTACTACCCATATTCTTGTAGGCCACGAATTCTCTGGATGGGTATCAAATTTAATGTGCCCCGCATAAGATCGTAACAAATGTTGTCGGCGACATTTATTCATTCTGGCCGCCCCAGCCAACGTCATGATTATTGCGTATACAAAATTTCAATTTGTTACGCCACATTTCGACGCACAACAATCCGAGTGAGCTGTGGAAATGATGGGACAAGGAGAGAGATAGATAGGTGCCCCATTTTAGTTGCGAGCGACAATGAATAAAGAAATCTGACGCCTTCGGGTCAGGTGCTTGATAAATACTGCTCGTCTTACATGCACTTGTTACGAAGACAAGGGGCTATCGCTATTCATATTAATAATAGAGAAATTCCTCACATTATTTCAGGGTCCTTTACCGATAAGCTAGACATTCGCAATTATTGCTTGGATATTGGTGAATATAATATTCAGAATGAAAATATCCAAGAATTTGAGAAATTTTAATGGAAAAATATAAGTGAATATAAAAGATGAAGAGCAAAACAACGCATCATAAAATGTATGTGTTCATTTTCGAGGTGATAACGACAGATATCCATTTCACCAAAATGAAAAATACTTTTATCAATAATTTTAATATTCCATATTTCAATATTTTATTATGGATGGGTGTAAATATTTTATAGATTTGACAAAGTTGATATTCCGAACGAAACGTCGACTAAAATATGGAATTTTTTAATCAAGAAAGCTTGTTATTCCTAAATATAAGTCTGGGAGAGTGTTAAAACACTTTTTTTAAAAATCCAATATTTTGTTATATAGTCGAGGTTTCTCTCCCAAACTCCACTTATTTAGCGACCATCAGTTACAGATTGTAATTAAGTACAGAAATGTAACAGAAACAAATAGTGGATTAATTTTTTGACCCAATCACACAAACAGTACATCTGGTCGGTCTATCCCATCTATCTGGGTTGGACCGTCCAGTAATGATGGTTAATGACCATAGAAAAATACCATTTTATGCCAAATAAAATGGTATTTCTCTAAAAGATTAAAATATTGCCGTACTTTTTACGATTCATGCTGGTAACACGATTGATACAGATTGCCTCTGCTTTTCCAACTGAAATGTTTAGATGGCGCCGTAAAAATGAATGCAGCCTTCGAAATTTGTATATTGAATTTTTGGTTCAGCCGAAATTTAACAATTAAGTTTTTGGAAAGATTCAATATGTCACAACTAATTTATATTCGGTATCAACACCATGCCGTGGTAACCGGTCCATGCTTTTCTGTATCAGATTTTCTCAAACTTTCTTTTAAATTTGAGATTGGAATTTTGGGAGCTCCATAATTCCATTCGACTTCCTGTACTCCTATAATTCTGTTTTCATAGACTTGGCAGAGTTTTGAAACAGCTCATCGCTCCAACTAACTCTTTTTGCATTTTTCCTTTGTAGTTGGTCGGCATTTTTCGAATTGCAAAAAAATCAGTCAACACGAAATAGCAAAACAGTAAGCTTCACACAGTGGTCCTCTCTCCCGAATACCAGTTGGTCGTACTCTACCAAGCTAATAAAAATAATGGTAGAGAATGACCACATGTTTAACTACAGACTGCAATGAATACATGTCAAATTTCAAGGTTGAATATATCTTTCGATCCCATTTTATCATGAAACATTGGTAAATTTGAATTAACCTAATAAAATTCGGATTTATCACTACATATTTATATACGTCATAAAACTTTTTGGTAGTTATAATTTCTTGATAAATACGCATATTGCAACTGTTGATCGCTAGGATATTCTATTACCTGCAAGATTATATTTTATTGATTGCTATAGATCCTTGCATCACTAGGCGCAATTGATGACTTCCTTATAGCCAGGAATAGTCTGATTCGTCCATCAAATGTGCCATCGATTTCAGTATATTCTTACGTTATCCACAGAAAAATGGAGAAGTCACAGTTCATAATCATATATCTAGCTTGACTATTTGACGCAGATATTCTTTTGAATAATTCCATTCTTCGCCGGTAGGTATGAGAACATAACGAAATCGCTGGAAAAAATTTAACGGTTTACCTGGTCAACGAATAATGTTGACAATTTCAAGAAATTTCCAACAAGATTTACGTTTCTTGCACATTCTATAATTATTTCTTTTAAACGGATTTTTCAATTTAACTTTTTCGTTAAAATTACAGTTTTGGTTTTGCTGCATCATTTCCATTCACGAAATATTATATTCTCAATTTAATTGGACAAGTGTTCCGATGAATGTTATTTTACCATTTGTTAACTAAACATGTTCTCGAAATAAATTGTACTTAAGACGATAGAATGTATTATTATAACATTGATTTGAAAAAAAAGTGCACCATGAAAAAGATGAATGCGCCTCTGAAATAATTTTTTCGATAGGCTATACATTTCAAAAAACCGGACTGTTAGTACATAGTTCCATGATAAACACCGATCTCAATTGTTTTTTAAGCAAGTATGACCACTCAGTGTATGTATGGACGCTAGAGAAAATGATTAGAAATGCAAGATTAGATTACATTTTGCTACATACATTTCTATCAATGGTTTAGGAGTTTTTACCAGTGCAGAAACGTGGTTAAGCTTTATCCATATGGCTGTAAGTATTTGTCCAGAAGACTAGAGGAGATATTTGTTCCCAGCAATATTTCTGCAAATATGTCATTCAGTGGTTCCTGTGTTGTTCTGAGCGACATATGTCTTGGCACAATCACAGGAGTAGGTTGACATGTAAAATTTATTTTACCTTGAGAATTTTGAAAACAATCAACAATTTCTGGTGTTTTCGTCTTTCAATTAGTTTTTCATGTGAGAATTGACAAGCGGCGAAAGAGGTGGTCAGTTACTTTAATGAAATATATACGTTTAACAATTATCGGACTGTACATGTATATGACTACTAAAAAAAAAAATGCTTCCTCATTAAATCAATAATTTTATGTTGTATATGAGTGCTTTTTAACAACTATCAGTTCAACTGAAGAACGAAATTCACTCTCTCCTAAATAATATATTTTTCATATTTTTTATTTCCGATTAGGGTAACTCTACACTATATATTCACAGATAGCAACTCGAACAAACAAGATGCGGGCATGTAAACAAGCAAATTATAGTGCGTATAATGCCCCGAAGCAACCTTATAAGTATAGTGTTTTCCGAATTGCCTTAGGTAAAAAAGGGTGTGTACCATGACTAATAAAGGTGAAAATCATACTTATTTGTTTCTCTCAGTCCCGATGAAGCTTATAATTTGCGTCGGATCGGAATCCGAGAAAGATATGTTATTTTGACTGTCTGGTGAGATTTTTTCATTAGAGGTTGAGAAGTGTTGGCTCAAATTGATACATTGACATGTTGAATGCGTTGATGAGAAATTTAAAGCCACCTCATAATTATAAATGATTATCATTCTTTGAATAAACTTCGGTTATTCGGATATTAAGTATTCTGCTTATTCTGAACCTTCATTGAATTTTCACTCAGAAAAGCATTAGTACCTGTTTTTTTGCAATTATTGGTTTTATTTGTGAAATTTTCCACAAAAAGAAGTTATTGTGAGACGTTCTCAAGAAATGACCATCATTTCGTGAAGCTTTTTTTACTAGTAGCAATCATAAGAGTGGCATCCTTTTTCCTCTTCAGTAGATTTTATTTGGAGTATTAATTTTCGATTAATTGCGTTATGGTATTTGTCATTAACACAAATTGAAACAAGGGCAAGTCTTGGTCAAGTTACTGTTACTCATGATTTTATGCTAAAAAAATTAGAAATTAGAATTTTCAAAGATGAGCAATCTCATTTTCAGTATTCCCACATACATGGCCGACTTGCCAGTTAGCCTTCTATGCTCATAAAAAGAGAAATCACACCTGATATATCCTTTCATCTTCTAGCGCATCCAATTGCTGGTGTATACTTTGTGAAATTTATATAACGTTATGCGCAAGGTCTAAGAGAATTTACGATTAATAAAAAGTCTCAGATGGCGCAATTAATATAATGTACAGTCAGTTAATTCCGTTTTATCTATTTCTTTTGCCGTAAAAACGGTACAAAGAACGATTCCACTCCACGTCTAAAGGAAAATGTTATCCTTTAAGGAAATAGGAGACCATGGATGAACGTATTTCATTACTGTAAAGAAAGAGCATGTATTCCATTATATGTTTAGACTTTCATGACTTCCTGCTTTTCTTTATGATGAATAATAATAATAATGATAATAATAATTTTATCTAGCAAAAGCTATACAAGAACTTAGATATTTTGTAGTCTAAACGTTCTGGGTTAGGTATCTATCTGATTTTCTAAAATATACTTTTTTGAATTACTTCTAATATCTTAACACTAGTACTAATTTTAAAGAGACTTGGTAAATCATTGAAAGCATTGAATGCCTTCGTAGTATAAATATATATATATATATATATATATATATATATATATATATATTTCTCTACTAAATGGAAATTCATTGTCCTAAGCAAATTTTATATAATAAATTTTCATATTTCTCAGTTTTTTGTATGAATAATGACAAAGTATTAGGTATTCTTGACACGCCACCGCTTATTCAGTAATTTAATGAGGTAATATTTATTTCAATCAACCTCAAACACTTCAAAACACAGTCCCCTGGTATGTCCCTTTTCCCAAATTACAAGTCTTATGACCAATATTATTTTTTTCTGCTGTTGATACTAAACAAAATGTATTAAAATACTTTAACAAAAACTGTCAGCATCTTTATAAATCATAATTATTTATTTATTATGAAAATTTAATTAAAAAATATCGACGTGAATGCTGTCTTCAAATTTTTTAAACAGTCGGAGAACGTTTACACAGTCTCCGAAGACGAAACCAGGCTAGCACATATCTCACTAGATAATAACATTATCACAGAAACCTACATTTCACGACCATGTGACAATTTTAATACTCATTTTGAGAATAAGTCAGGGCCTAGTACAAGCAGACAACAGCAATACAACAATGGTGATTACGTTTCAGTCAGGTTCAAAGTCAGAAAAACGGAATATCGTTATGCTGCTGTTATTAATAAAGTAGATAATAATGATGGCGAACTAACAGTCACTTTTATGAAAATTTTTGTTTATAAAGGTCACACGTGCAGAATGGTTGAAGATGATATTTCTGATGACAATTTTGACCAAATACTGGAGAAGTTACCACAGCCAGATCTAACTCGAAAAAGAAGAAGATTATTTTATTATTTCCCAATACCCGTTTCTTTTTTTGAAAAATAAGTTAATTTTAAGATTTATTTCTAAAGTGCAATTATATATATATATATATATATATATATATATATATATATATATATATATATATATATATATATATATATATATATATATATATATACTATTTTCAGATTTAAAAGTCCTACAACTTTGGATATAAAAATTATCACTATTTCTAGTCTTATATACGTGTTCATCACTGACATATGTCAAAATTTTCATAGTGTTCAGCATATTTTTAATTGGGGTACCTATATCTATTGCACTTTAAAATTGTGCGCATAACCCTATTCTATAATTTTTTAAATTTTTTAGTTCTTTCTTAGTCGAGCTGAATAACAGAGTGGAGACAAAATAAACTTACATCAATACAAAATTTACATTTTTGTGTACTTGAATGAAAGTTTGATCTGAACCAATAATACCTACCTACTACTGCCTCAAAGTCGACTTTATTATTTAATTTTTTCATTATTAGTCGTATACATAACATTTCAAAAGTTCTTTTAAAATCCAATAATACCATTATAACTATTTGTCCGTTATCTATAACTCACAAGAGTCTCTTAAAACTAAACTTTAATTTATGAAAAGTACAACTCCAATGTCCGATTGGTTACCATGATAGATTTTAAAATTCTCCTAGAATAATGAAATTATATTTTGATTATTATTTGGGATATCAAGATAAGTTTAGCAAATTTAAATGTGGAAGAACATCAATATTTTCTGCAAAATTATTTGTACAAATGTATTGTGTATCGCTACAAAATTTAGTGTGCAGGCTCTTGATATTAAACAACAACAGGTAGAGACAACTGACATCGATGGACCTCAATTATCACTTGTTCTCTCCCTGAATTAAACACGTTGGATTATTTTGGATAGGTAACTATATTTGCTCTGAAGTCGAATGTTCACACCTGATTCACAGAATGATGTGACTTTTGTGAATTCGATTTTTTGTGTGTAATATAAAAACGAACTGGTGTTTTTGATAAAATCAAAACTTCAAAACAGTGGACTCAAAACAATGGAATTTGAAACGAAACATTTTTCTATCTGATAAACTTCATAACAATATCTTAAAATGAGTAACACAAATATTTACAGGTTTTTTGTTGATAGTTGAATTAATGCTTAATCCCCAACTATTTTTTGTGTATCTACTCCGTTGATATCAGCACCTATCTAATGAAATTGAATCAAATAAGTTCAAGAAATTATGCTTGTGTACAAAAATAAACACTGCAGAAAAACTGGTGTAATCATCATTTCGTATGTCCACCTTTATAGAGAAATGATGAACCATTTTTTCTAAAGACAGTCGTTAATTACGAAGAAAGACGCATAGAAGAACGTTCATAAAATTAGCATTTCAGTGGTTAGCCGCCTCTCCAATATTGCCTCATTAAATATTTATGAGCAGACGATTCCTTCTTCGAATGTAATGAAAATTGATCATTTATAAAGCGTTTCTTCGTATTTTCCTCGTTCTATCATCCGAGCTAAGACGTTGCATTTAATATTTTTACTTGTCTTCACTATAGTGTAAACACGATATATTTTGTAATACATGGCAGCTGTCAGAAGGAGAATCAAGCTCTCGATTGAAAATGGCTATTTTGAAGGACTATTGTCATTTATGAAATATATTTCTTCACTATTTGCTTGAGTTGTTTGGTATGTTAGATATATTTGCTTTTTTGTGGCATTAATTTTTTAAAAATTTTCTGATGGTATTTATAAATGGAAGAAATATATTTATACATCTAACTGAATTTCAAATTGAGTAGAAACAAATTATTTCGCCTTTATTCCTTCAAGATCTAAACATTAATTCAATTTCAAATTTTAAGGAAAAATGAAAAATAATAAAATTTCGCTCATATTTTCAAATATCATCAATAAGCATTTGTTCTTTACGTAATCATTTTTAATTTCATGAAATGAAGTCACCAAGCACCTGATAAAATACAGAACTAATTATAAAAAGTAGAATTACTTGTTGTATAACGCGAATTGTATTAAAATTGAAAGAAATTGTACTTTCGAAAAAGTGATCAGAAGGAACTTAAAAGTTACCTTCTCAGTTTTCCTCTATAATAATAAAACAATTGTTAAACTGATTTACACATATATAACTTTACAATAGACATTTCCGATGATTTGGTGTGGTAGTTGTTATATTCATTTTTTATGGTATTGGTAGCTAGATGTTTGACTAATGAGTTATCAGGTAAATTTCTTACGGCTGTTTCAGTATCGACGGCAAGTTGTTCAAAATTACTAGTTGATCGAGTTGATTGTAAATTATGTTTAAAACCTTTTTGCAATAAATTAACTTCTTTAATATCGAAATTAGTATTGGATAAATTAGTGAATCTTTCAAAAAATTTATGTTCAGAATAAAGGTTTCGTTTTGTCTGTTTTTCAAATTTCGGTTTGTTGCTAACAAGAGAATTTAGCTCACGTTGTTGTACAGTGAACTTTTAATGAATTATTTTATTTACTCTTAATCTAGTTTCTGAATAAAAATGTCAAATTCTATATTATGTAACCTATACAATAGTTCAGAATGAATTACCTTGAGATATATGTTATAGGTGTCTCGTTTCTTGAACAGTTTAACATTTGTTTAACAATTGTTTTATTATGTTTATCGATTTACATCAAGTATCGGCCTCATCAATTATTAATTTTCTCTATAATTTTTACTTTGTCAATCTAAAGTCCTAGAATGAATTCCTAGAGAATATTGTTGATAATACTCCGAGGCTTAGTCTTGCTCCGAAAAAATTTAAATGACGGTTTGATCAAATGCAAAAATTGACGAGACAAAATATTTAAACGCCTTCTTATCACTGAGACTCACTGTCTGTCTAGGTAAACGTCAAAAATGAGAAGAGCCATTTGTAACGGCATGCATTATATGACAAAGAACTACGCGAGAAAAGTAAAATTAGGCGTCATCACAATAACCCTATAAATTTGCCGCGGCATTTAACGAAACGTATTAATAATAAATCCTATTGAATATTCACACTTCATTATTTATGATTTGGTTTCTTGCGATTCAATTTTTCGAACGTAGGCGGACGTTTTGAATGGAGATGTATTTCTTGATTTCAATGTGCGAATCACTGAATATTATATTATACATGTTGACAAAAAAAGAAAGACAAAACATTTTTGGCAGATATGCTAATTCATTCGGCATAACCACAACTATAAGTTGTTGAAAGTTTTTATTCTAGTGTTCATTTGCATTGTTTTAATTGAATTAAATTCGGAGTATCTTGAGCCAAATATTGGGTTGTGATATATCATTTGATAGATCACTTCATTTTTCGTTAAAAAATTTCATTTTCTTCATGTCATCAGCAAAAATTTAAATGAAAATATTAAGATCAGATTGAATCATGTGATCACGTAGATAAATTCGCCATTACATAATAAGCAAGAATGGGATAAATAGCACACACCATACCTCCCCTTGGAAAGTATGGTGTGTGTTATTTATCCATCCATCGATTGGAGCATTTTAGCCTTGAATGAAGAATTGTCTTGAATGAGGAAATTTTGTTGCACTGTTTCATGTGAACATTTTTCAAATTTCATGATTATAAGAGACATTCTAACTTATTTGGTGAAATTTCAACACAAAAGGTGTCAAAAATTTGTATTTATTTGACATTGGTCTGAGTTTTGTTTGTTACTGATGGAAAGAAAATTATAGTCCTAGCAAGCAATAGCGCCATTAACACATAAAGGACTATGGACACCCCCATTCCACCATCAAATTATAATAATAACATGTAATAATAAGAGATGCTTAGTTTGAATTCCTCGGTGAAGTCCAGCATTGCTGATCTACTCAAGTTCTATTCATCTGGACATTCTATTTCTCTCTTCCCTCTCCGTTTGTTCCTCTTTCTCTCTCTCTCTCTCTCTATATATATATATATATATATATATATATATATATATATATATATATATATATAATTGTTGTGGGTTATAGGCAAAATATATATATATATATATATATATATATATATATATATATATATATATATATATATATATATATCTGAGACAGATTGTCACGAGATTGTCGAGATGTGGATATTACAGCTGGCCGACTGCTATACATCTTCAAATCAGATATTCCACTATCCTTAAAGGGTTTGACCAATGCGTATTCCCAGCGGTGTCCTACGCCAGTGTTCTTGGACCCTGAAATCTGCTCACATTTCGAACAAATTGCGTTGGTCAGCAGTGGTTGATGATTGGGAGCCCAAAGACAGGGCAAGACCAAGAAAGCGCCCTCACAATCGATGGGATAAGGAGCTTGTGGGTTGGCTGGGAGTTGCCTGGAAGAGAGAGACTGCCGATAGGGAATCTTGGCAAAGACAGGGAGAGGCCTTCGTTCTGCAGTGGATGGACAGAGGTTGATGATGATGATGATATATTTATACTACATAATCGTAACTGGAATAATCAGTCTGGTGAAATATATTTGAAAACAAATTTATTCAAACAATTTTCGATATTGTAACAGTTTTGTCCCTTCTTCAGCAGAAAACAGAGCTGTGAATTGATGACCACAAGACCACAATCATAACATGTATGAAATGTGAGAATGAGAATAATCCACTTAAAATTAGAGTAAACAAAATGACGATAATAGTACTTCTTACATAATTTGACAAACGCCCCTTATTTTGTTGTACCATGTTCTCCACGGTCTACATATTTGTTCACAAAAAGAGGTTATTGAGGCGGTTTGGTCTCAAGAAATGTCCATCATCTCGTGAAGTTTTTTTTTTACTATAGGCAATCATGAAAATGACATTACTTTTCCTCTTTCAGTAGATTTTATTGGTATTACTTGACTGCCTAGTTTGAAATTCAACACTGTAGAATGCTGAAGCCGAGTTGAGTAATTAAACGAGTCAGTTCAAACACTTGGTTTTTTTCCAGTTCTTAGTTCATTTGGATTCATATCTATAATAATAATAATAATTCCAATGGAATAATATCAAAACAATTGTTTAACAATTTTATTTGGATATATATATATATATATATATATATATATATATATATATATATATATATATATATATATATATATATTATTTATGTAGTAGATTGTCCATTTTTTGGGTAGTAGAATGATTTAATAATAATAAAGTATGTAAATAACACACTTGTCTTTAAATTCCCAAATTATATTATGAAACGTACCTACAACCGGTTTCGCTGTTTCAGAACAGCATCATCAGGTACAATATACTAAAAACAAAAAAGGTTCAATACCACTGCAAACAATTACATATAAAGGTTAATACCTACATTTTTTAACAATAATGAGAAATAGTCAGAACAAATTAGTAACTAGTTTAAAAATTTTTGTCGATTATAATAAAATGAAAACAGTTAAAGAGGAAGATCCATACACGTGAGAAGTCAATATAATTTAAGGTTAACAAATCACAGAAAACTAATCTAAAATAAATTAACAATTGTAACATTAGCGACATCTATAATTAATTCCAAGAAGATAAGCTAACAAACAATGATACCTGTAGGATTTTATGAAGTCATTCAAAGAAAACGTTAATAATTCTTTTATCATATTGAACTTGTGAATTGATGATATTATTTGGATACAATTTATGCAACCTGCAAATTTCTAAAGATTCCAAGCTATTAAGTATGTAAGGGTTACTTTCTATATGGAGTAATTTGTAATTATTGGAAAAATCGGTGTTGTGACCACAAAATTTTTAAACTAGTTACTAATTTGTTCTGACTATTTCTCATTATTGTTAAAAAATGTAGGTATTAACCTTTATATGTAATTGTTTGCAGTGGTATTGAACCTTTTTTGTTTTTAGTATATTGTACCTGATGATGATGTTCTGAAACAGCGAAACCGGTTGTACGTTTCATAATATAATTTGGGAATTTAAAGACGAGTGTGTTATTTACATACTTTATTATTATTAAATCATATATATATATATATATATATATATATATATATATATATATATATATATATATATATATATATATATATATATATATATATATATATATATATATTATCGGATATTATTTTTTTGTAAAAAATTCAAATAATCACGATAAACTTTTAAATAAATAAAGAATAACACAAACGCAGGTAGAGTGAGAAAAAGAAGATACCGTGAGAAAATATGAATAATCACAAAAGGCGATGACGAATATTAATTACACAAGGTATTCATTAGAAGGTTTCATCTACACATTTACGAGACATTCATACGTTTTTTCTTATTTCTGACGTGCTCATGATGTTCAACTCAAATCATGGAGAAATTTTAGATTACCGTCAATATAAAAATTGAATTAAATTATCAATTTTTCACAATTGACTTTTGAATAAAACCGAAGCTGAATTATTTCTATAATAATTTATAATTATAATAAATAATAATATAAAATGAAATTTCTTGAATTTTGAAATCAAGTTCAAACATTAAAAATGTCTGTGAAATCGCTTTGAAATATATAAATATATTCGTAATATATATTCTTGTGAAATCACCATTTGTCAAGGACTCAATATCACTAATATATAATGATGCTGTTTATTTGTACAGATTTGCTTGATAAAGAGCTATCTGTGTTTGTTAGCCTAATATACCATTAGAAAAACTTTTCATGATTTGCAAATTATTTGAACTGTCGAGTAATTGTTTATTCTGCATCCATATTGAATCCAACAACCGTTTTCCCATTTCAATGATTTTGAATTGGTTCTGAATAGTAGATACCTAATCATCTTTCGAAAAAATTAACTCTAATATAATGGAACGGTAATTTGCTACTTTATTCGAAATTTCACTCTTATTCGCCATTATATTCATCTTACTTACAACATATTACTTTCTTACAACTTTTTTAATTATATTTACCATTTTTTCCTCAATTATTGGGAAAGGACCTTATGAAAAAGTTTAATTCTAATTTGTGCAGTTCTCTACTATTTTTGGCTGATAAATTTTCAATTCAATATGCCTTCAGAATGGAACAAAATCAAGATTGATGGTTTCTCTTCTAAAACCTTAGACGACTTGATTTATCGATTAAACAGTCTGGTGTATTGTCTGTGGCGATTTTTTTCAAATTCTGCAAGGTTAGTATAATTTGAATGAAAACATTGTTATTGATTTGAACTATCTTCAACTACATGGTATGAACCGGCTACAAGACTTAGCACTCTATTTTTCTGGATAAACAAATTATCTTTCCTTCTATTGAGCACTCTATTTTTCTGGATACACAAATTATCTTTCCATCTATTGTGATAATGGGAATTTTTAAACACGAATATTTTGAAATATTTGAATCAACCTGTGTATCAATCTGACTGGATTCAAAATTGAATAGAAACAAATAATTTTATCTTTATATGGAATATTATGGGTTCGAAACATTAATTTCATTCAACATTTTGAGGACAATTGAAAAATTACACTATATTTCTATCTATACTATTTCACTTCATTTTAAAATATTATTATGAATAACAATGCAATTCTCTAACTCATAATATAAGTATTAAAAAAATTTTGAAATATGTATCTACTCATCAGTCTTTATTTTTAGTACTGCAGGAAAGATACTCAGTGTATATCATGAATTGTATTACGTAAATAATGAAGTACTTTAACAATATTGATAATGATAATAAAGAACTTTTTGACTCAAAATACAGACATTACTTGTTACCAGATAGTTTGAGCCAGTTTGACAGATCAGCGAGAAAAAGATGCAACATTTTCTTAGTGGTCTGTTCAGGTAACTTAAAATTTGTCTTTGTCGATTCCTTCTATTGAATTGATGAACTTTGAGCAGAACATTTTTACTTATATTGAACCAGCATCAACTTCTTGGTATGATTTTGCTACCACGTTTAGTAGTCTTTCATTTCAGGATAATGAAGCTGCCATCTATTGCGATATCAAATATTTTATATATTTGAATCAATCGATGTAATTCGCAATTCATAAATCCACTATTTAGAAAAATTCGTGATTTTCTATCAAAAACATAGATTTTTTCATTTTGAATTTTTTTTACGCTGAAATTTACGAATGCGGCATTCTTCTTCATCTGTAGGCCATCCTTACGTAGGTGTCTCGGTAGCATGTAAAATTATGTTAATGCGAAGCCTCTTCAAGCGAATACATCTTTTAATATACAAAAATTACATTTTCGATCAGCATAACAAAGGCCAACCACCCATATTCTTCAGTTTTCATAACTCAAATCGCACCCAAGGGTTCTGCGGCTGTTTCCCAGAGTTTCTTACCAGATGATGCGTTGCCGGGAGTTCACCGTCGTATGCTTCGCCCGTCCGTGGCACCCCACGATCATCTTTCATAAATCGCGATGTATTCCCTGACAATTGCGACGTATTTTCGATCATAACTTCGACCCACGCTCGCAATAAATGTAAACAACAGAAAAACTGAAAATATCTGGCGAAATAAGTGCGAGAAACGATGCGAATTTGTTTGTTTTTTACGTCGTAAATTTCTCAGCCATTTGCCTGGCGTTTCTCTTTTGTTTTTAGGTATTTACGACCTCGTAAATTTGACGTATGACGTTTAGATTTACGTGCGTGAGAGAAGACCAGCCGCTTCGTTATGTGGAAAATGCTTGGTTGTTAGTTCGATTCTTCTTCAGGGATATATCGTGAAATAGTGGCTGAAGCGTGTACGACCATTTGGTGGGTGTGTTTGTTTTCATAAATATAGCTGTAAGCAAATAAGTTCGACGGATAGTTATATCTTGTTTGAAGATGAAATGTAATGGCCCATTACATTATGTGTGGCGATGACTTATATCTACATGGTGAAGCTTGAAATTATTTGTGGGTTTTCCATTAGATCAACAAAAAATGAACGTTAAGTATTTACAGGTAGTTTTTGATCGCTACCAATCAAAGGTTTTTTAGGAATACAACTAGGTATGTATGTATATATATATATATATATATATATATATATATATATATATATATATATATATATATATATATATATATATATATATATATATATATATATTACTATTATTACGATTGTTCCCAATGAGGAGAGCGACTGAACTTGACTTCGCAATCATTAGGAATTTTGCTTCATCTTTTTTGCCTCCCAAAAACGCTTCATCCTCTCAGAATGCTCTTTCTTCCGTTCATCTGTCCACTTTACTCCAGGTTGACGATTTGATTTTTGCTCAAACTTCACATGTGCGATTTTATATTGACATTCAGTGCGATCTTCGAGTTTTTTTATATTGATCTGTTGTAGATCCTTTTGGACCTCTTTTAGCCACTCTGTTCCGCATTTACTATTCATAATTATATCGAGTAGTTTCTTCGGTATTCTGGACTGTTTCATTCTGTAAACATGTGCATAGAACTTTGCTCGTCGTTTTCTGATTTTTCCGTTATATATATATATATATATATATATATATATATATATATATATATATATATATATATATATATATATATATATATATATATATATATATATATATATATATATATATATATATATATATATATATATATATATTGTCAATTGAATTGATTCATTTCACTCATTGGACAAATGAAAAATAAAAATGAATTAAGCAAACCTTAACGAAAAAACAAATAGTCATTAGTTTGAATGATCGAAATGAATCAAAGACTTTCGTTTCTGACAAAATGCTCGGAGAATTTTACTTTCTAGACGTCAAAACACATATTATATCAGTATTCAAATGGATATTATAATAATCTCATCGACAGTAAGTACCACACCTATGATTGGAAAATACATACTTCTAGTTCTGTTATTTTTAAATTGATTTCGAACCATATTTGCAATATTTATTACGTATACAATGTCCAAATTCGAAAAGACTGTCATTTCACCGCTAGTTTATGACGGCTTTTATGCACACAATTTACACGTCTCGTTTAAACTTCAGCTGAAGTAATAGAATGATACGACTTCTGTCAGCCTCAGAGAATATACTGATAGATTGACGGCACATAGCCGCAGGTACTCGACCTCTGACCCACGTTCGTAGACTTTCTTCACAGTGTCAGAAACGTCAGTTGCACGCACAAAAGCTGCAAGACGAGATGGTCAAACGGCAAAATCCCTCTAGGATTTTAACATAAAATTTGAAGGATACCGTTTCTTTCTATTTCAACAATGAATTCTTTCGCGATGACAAAATACTTGTTTGATATTTTTTTTTATTAGAAAATTGCCCGCATCAACCGTAAGGGTTATTAGCGGTGGTACAGTAGAATAACAGAATTGATATAACTAATGCAATATAAAATAAACAACTAATCTAACAAAATCAAAAATCTCAAATAAATTTCAGCAAATTCAGCTCAATTAAAAATCTGATAGTGTTCCTCCATTTAGCAGTCAAGGAAGTTTTCAAGGCATTGTTCAGGTAGAACGTCATTGTTAGAAATGACTTGAAGTTGTAGAAAAATTGGTGTTAAGCAACAGTGTCCTTTTTAATTGAGTAATAATAGTTTTTAATCTTCTATCTTCTATATTTCCATGGATTTCATTAAGTAGATGAATTAGTTTAGAAGAGTCGTCTGCAAAATTTGAGGTGATAAGATCAGGATGTCTTGCGTTGAAGCTGTTTTCTAGGAATGCGCAAGTAGCCACAAAATTTAGGAAAAAAGGCGAATTTCCTTCTTCATTGAGTTTTTTCATGGGATTGAAAATTTTTGCTATGTCATTCATTGAGGTCAAAAATTTGCTACGCTTGGTTGGTTTGTTTGTAGGTTTTGTAAAAAATGGAAGTGCTGGAGGTGCAGTCTCTGTTTCATCAGTCGAAGAAAGTTGACGTTTAGCGGATTTAGTGTCCACTTTTGATGGAATTTGTGATATACTAGAATTTCTGGTTCTCTGTTTGTACCGAGAGGCGGTTCGTTCATGTCCATTTCAATTTCTGGTGGACTCTGGATTGTATTTACAAAATTTGATGGATTGTGTATCATCACGACATGGGTTTCGGTTTGTAGAGATACTTCGAGTGAGTCTTCTGGGAATGTTGCTTCAACTCTTTGGGAACGGCAATCAAAATCGCAGTTGTCAATACATTTACAGATACTACAGTTTAATCCATTAATAGAGAGAAGAATTCTATACGAGATATGGTCGTGTTCTATGAGAAGGGAGTCAGGAATAGAAGTGTAATTCCAAGGCGAGATATATACTTGTCGTCTGAAGGTGAGAATATGACTGTATACCGGATCCATAATACCCACTCGAAGAGGCGATATTTTTGACAATTTTTTTAGTCCTAAGAGTCCTAAACATTTGATATAACTAAACGATCAGCTGGAATGATAATAATTTTACGAATCTCGATATGGTGTCCTTTAATTGATAATGCTTTGTAAGAATTGAAGAGTTTGTTTACCTGTTCGGTAGACAAACTAGATTGATCTTTTGATAACTATTCGAGAAGCATAAGAAATATTTTTGGTTGAAACTAAAGATCCTACAACATATATATAATCTTGAGTTTTCAGTTCGTCAAAGGTTGATAGAATAATTGCTTGATTTTTCGAAGGACAATTCATTCGACTGACAATAAAGGAATAAGTGGATGATATATTTGATATTTGGATCCCAGGGGGGCCTTCCCTTGAGTTGGCCAGGTCCAGGCCTGTCTCTCCTGAACCGATTTATCTCTTTACACTTCACTCAACTGACTACTTCTTGCACAGAAATTTATCAATGTTCAACTTGTGACATACATGTGTTCGCTACAACTGTCGATACTCGAATGTTGTTTGATATCATTTAGTATCTTACCTATTATGCCTATTGGAAGGTAGATACGTGATGTTTCGAAATCTTATAAAATATAATTTTTGATTGATCTATGGTTCGAAAATTCGTGGTAATGTAGAAACATTTACATTAAGAAAGCTGAGTGGCATTTTTTAGCACGTATTTGAGGCACCTTGAGAATTTCTCAAATAACATGTTCTGTGTTATCTGAGCGCCTGGCTACAAAGTTGTGGGTATTGACCAAGTCAGATATTTTTGAAATTGCAATTTGAGAAGGAAAAAAATTATAGAGACAGTTTGAAATTTCGAAATTCTGAAATTGAATGTATAATAAAATAGAAAATATAGGAGCCAGGCTATATTAATGGGTTTAGTATTCACCCAGACGCTCTAAAAGGTGTTTCTTTGAAGAATCCATGTACACGATATTCTTTCTCATAAAAAATTGATGATTATGAAAAGCCAGCTCATTTGAGTGTATTTTTCTGCCGCTCAAACAACCCAAAATGTTGCAAATAACTGCGAGTGACTAATGCTATAGCAAAAATATTAAAACATAGGTATCTACGAGTATATTTTCTGTTAATAAGTATTTCATGATTCAATTAGTTCTATTGTGTTATGAGTTCAGGGTCAGATATTATATGTATTTCTCAGTGTATATTCGTTTATTTATATCGTTTCAAATTCTGTTCGACTTTTCTTTCCATTCCGAAATTAATGTGAACTAGACAATTGAAAATCAAAAAAAATTCGATGCTATTCTTGCTTCAAAACTTCAGACAGTGACAGCGTCTTACGACGGAGAGATTGGCTGATAAACTCTTTCTCTGGCACTTACCTATACTTACCCTGACTATGTGAAATAGTCAGGGTTGTCTGGCAGGTAAAACAATTCACTCAAAGGAGCTGGCTTTTTAATTGTCGATTTTTGATGGCAAAACATGTTATGTATGAATTTTGAACTACCTCAAATATATTTTTCGGAATTTTTGAAAATTAGCTGCATGAACGTCTGGCTGGATCTTAAACCCTTCAATGGTATTTCCTTTTTCTTTCAATCCTTTTTTTCTATTTTCCAATATATTCAATTTGAACATAGGTTTCAGAATATCAAACTGCTCCAAGAGTTTTTCGCTCCTCAAATTGTAATATCAAAAATATATGGCTTGCCAATATCACACAATTTAGCAGCCTGGCGTCGGCATTAAGATTAAATAACGCAGAAATGTTCACGATATTCTCATGGTGCTTCAAATCCTACTCAAATATTCAAGTCTCTAAAGCTCTTAGACTATTCAATAATATAAAAGAATTATGGATTGATGATTTTGATATTAAAAAGAATTTGTTGATTAGATATTATTCTGTAGATTAGGTTTACCATTTGGATTTTATTCAGTTTCAGATAGATAACTCTATAACAAAAATCTTGCAAACTAATCGGATAGATCGTATTATTGAAATTTGTTTAGTTTTTCAGACACAATTTAATTCGAAATTAGGTGTTATTACTGAACGTGAGGCTTTTTCTTTTACTGAGTAAATTCTTCTGCTTTTCGTGGAAACCTGCTTGCTGCAAATTCCACAAAAACTCGCTTCGAAAATATACAGATCGAAGAAATTCATTTCAATTTTCTGGGATATTTTCTGAGAAAAGATATACGCAAAATAGTTCCATTTTCCGTATCCGTTGTTACTCGTGTTTGCCTTTTACTTATTCTGCAGTCAGAACCCCAGTTTCAATTTCAATATACAAACACGAAGCGGGCTCTGAATAAAGCCGTTGGCTTAGGAAAACAGATGACTGTCGAACGCGCGCCGAATAACCGAGCACATCCGGTTCTGCTAGAGATTTGTCGCGGAAGCTCGGACGCAAGTGATGACATGTAAAACGGATTAATTGTCAATTTCAATCAGAAAACAAACAGTTATATTTTAATCGTTGATGCGTTGTTCAATTTAATAACGAAGCAGTTAATTTATACAAAGAGAAGAAACTCGATTTGTTGGCTTCATTGTGAGAAAATATCACAGGAAAAATCTCAAACAATCTCTGTTAAACTTTCTGCTTTTGAAGCAAGTTTTGTCGCCTATTCACCGATTTTGTAAGACAGGTCGATCGTACTCATTTCAGATCACTAGGTGCCTTTGAATCGTGACAGATCTGTTATAAGGAAAGGCCATAGAAAAGCCACAAAAAGTTACGATATTATTAGTTCTTCAGCATAGTCAAGGTAAAACGTGGTTATCAGACGCCGAAGGTTGGAAAAAATCTCGAATAAATGAAATGTAACTGATTTATAAGATCGTGCCTTCGATGGTTTCGGATATATTCATAGAAGTAGGAACCAACCATGCGGTCTGTTACGCGGCTTCAAATAGTTCGTTGAAATTTAATGGAGTGTTGAATGATAATCATCGAAAATACTATCTACTTCAAAGATTGGTTATAGGAGATGTGTGAATTCATACATGGGTAATGATCATACCTATCTATACTTAAAGCTATAAATTTATCTCTAATGTGAAATCATTCAAGAGATTTTCATGTTAACATCAACAAGCTGTTGATGTAACAGTTTCAAAGTGCTTAAAGAGTAGCACAATGTAACGAGTTGTGGACTACCAATAAAAATATTTTTCATAACTCATAAGATTAATATTTCTAACAATCTCGGAAAACTCAATAATGCGAATGAATGCATCATTTCATACCAACGAAATAAGTCACTGTGATTGAATAAATGTGCCTATTTTTTATATACCTAGAATTTTGGAAAATTATATCGAAGATAAAAAAACATGAAACAACAGTGCAATTCAAATTAGAAAGATTTATCGAATTATATCACTCAAAATAGCACACCACAATCAAATTTATATTTTAATATCGAACGAAGAAAAATTAAGAAATAAGAAATAATTGAAATTTTTTGAATTAAGACATTTAAACACATCCATATTTATAAAAATCTTCATTAATTTAGTCATCTGGCTTACGATGTATTTTTTCAGGGGTTTTATCATGGTGAAGAAGATATTGATACTTTCGGAGACAAGTAGGTGTAGACTTTTTTGTTTCTTTTTATGAGAAATATTGATGAAATGATGAAAATTAGTTTAGTAAATTTCGGAATCGGTGAACGAAAATGAATACGCATATCTATTTTCATTGCGTTATTACAGTTGTAACGCACACTTGTGCGTTGTGTTTTGTATCAGATTGTTTGAAAATTATGATGAATGTATTCGGAGGACACATTTATAAAGAGTTAGTTCAGATCAAAGATTATTAAGACCGAGTGATATAGGTACACTGGTATATCGTGGATGTGAATAGTTCAACATTATTAATGAAAAAGTCCTTAATATTTTAATTTTGTTTATTCATCCTTATGAATCACTTTCTTTTCTTTCTTTTATTTTTTCTTTGTTAATTAAAATAATGGTAGAATGTAATGTAATTGTTAATCAATTTGAATGAAATATATCTATCTATCTATTATTCGTAATTACAAAATGACGGATTCTATACCTACCTGTATAATCAAATTATTTAAAGAAAAATATCAATTTGAGAATGATTTCTACTGTGAATGAATTACTTACTTGAAACGTGAAAATTTTCATTTTCAAAACCGAAAAATTATGAAAAGGTTTCTCAATAATCAAGAACTTTCAACGAAGGAAGAAATGACAAAAAACTTTGGAATATTTGAAAGTGTTCAAAACCTATACAATAATATTTTTTATCATAATTTCTGAGTTTAGAGATTGTATCAACTGAGATTGATTTCTTGCTTACCTCTTGGTGAAATATCATTAAATAATAATTTAAATCAAAGTGTCTTGAAAAATAATATCTACAAAAAAATTATGACATTATCAAGATTTGATAATGAAAAATGTTGATTCAACGTCATTATTTTATTTTATTATGTTTCAATACATTCGTGAAAAAAAAATTAAGAATTGAATACAAATTATTATTTGAAAATTATAATTAGTAGAAAAATTATATGAGAAATTCCTTTGATGGAAATGAACTCTTCGTTTATTGTAATTACGTAACTACATAAATTATTAGATTCAATTTAAAATTACTGAATTTATTTGTTAAGATCAACCTTTCTTGCTTTTGGTTGGTTAAGGTGGAAAAACAATTAAATATGTATAGCTCTGATTAGTACGTAAAATTATTCTCGATCAATAAATTTATTAGTATTGATTATCCAGTTGTACAATATTCATAAAAAACGGAAGGATATTCCCCTTATATTATTATTATTCAATGGGACTCGAAGTCGACACTACCCCTTGTCGGTATCTACTACAGTGTGATGCGGTATGATATGCTTAGAATACGAATCAAACATTCGTTTCGTTCGCAAAAATCCCCTTTAAAATAATATTTGCGCGCACGGAATAACAGTTCCAGACAAAGGGATATGTTTTTACAGCCTCCCCATCTGTACAAGTTTAAATTCAGCTCGAAGCGGCATTCTGGATATAATGTATTGATCTGTGATCTCTTTCTCTCTCTGTGATTTTCGGCTGCCGACGACGCAGTCTTTCGATTTTCTCGCTGGGCATCAGGCATTTTTGAGAATAACTCTCAATTTTCAAGGAAAATTGAGAATTCAGGAATTATTGCCTATGAAATATCAGATATTTGTGTAATGCAGTTACCATTTCAGGTGTTTGTGTTATATATAAATATATGAATATATGTAGGTCTATAACAAAAAAAGAAGAATATTTTTTAATATTATAATACATCCCACATAATCCCTCCTGAAATTCCTGAAAAAATTTAATTTTTGAAAAGGGTATAATAGAAATTATATATTAGATTGTACATGAATAAAAAATTATATAGCTATAAAAAAATTTTATTTTTGATAATAATTGGAAAAAATCTGTCAACATATGTGAAGTTATTGTTGTTCAAGTCGATAAAAATGGCACACTTTGGATATTGAGTTACAAAATTACAGAAAATGGCTATACAAACAAAGTGCAGTACAATTGCTTCCAGTAATGTAATAAAAATGTAACTAAATGATAAAGAACTAGAACTACCTACTGATAGTTTTTATATACAAAGCTGTAGACTTTGTGAATCTGAAAATAGTATATACTCGTACTATGAAGGATTAAATGCTTTCAATGATTCACGAAGTCTCTTGAGAACTAGTACTAGTGTTAATATATTTAAGCGTAATTTCGAAAGTATATTTTAGACAATAAAATAGGTTTGTAATCCAAAATCTTCGACTTGCGTTCGAGATATTCCGATGTTTCAATCGAAAACCCCAGTATCACAGTAATTACTATGGCGTTCACTTGGTTAACTTCTTTCATATCAAACGTCAAATCATAGTAGGTACATAATGTATTTGCAGTATTTGAAAGATTTTCTAATATACTTATAAGCTCTTGAGATGTTTTCATCGGATGGAATACTTATATAAATGATGTTAGCAGACATTTTTCGTTAATTTCTCACGGTAAAATCAGGTCTGTTATCAGTTAATGGCCTATCAGTACTAATAATAATGATGCCCCTGAATTTGAAATTATCTCTCTCCAAGATATCTGTTCTTGGTTTCAGTTTAGGTAAGTTTGAGGTTTGAAACAATGGCCTAGTAATATGTTCTTTCCATCTGGTTATGCCGGTCCAGGTATTTTCTGGCCGCCAAAAGAGGCACTGTGAAGGTAGTATAGGTACCTCTGCTGGATGTGTTCGGCCTTTGCTTGCATTTGCGTCAAAGATCCGATTAAATGGTTTTTCTGTTATGTACTGCGATGTCCTAAATGGCAATCAGCCTGCTTTCAATCTCAGGAAATAAATTATCTGGAAATATTTCATCCAGAGTCTCACTCTTCCATCATTTCCAAACACTTGAACTTATGATTTACACTTTATGTAAGGTGTAAGTATATTATATTTATACTTTAATAAAGTGTAAATCATAAGTTCAAGTGTTTGAATTTAAGTTTATATTCAATTATAATGGATTTACAACAAGTAAACGCCAACACTATTAAATATTAATATATATTTCGACAATGTTCATTGTTCTCTTTAATGTTTAGAAAATAGATAAATTATAGTTTCTCTAATTAAAGTAACTCTAAAACTCAAAATTTTGGTTCAGTTGAGGAGCATTTGTTCAGGATGATGAAATATTTTAAAAGCATTTATATTTTCTGATATTTCAAATGTGATTGTGAGAAACGAAACTGACTGAAGAACTTTCGCAATAGGTAGATTAGGTACAGTTCGTCCCCTCAATTCACAATCACTTTTAAAATATGAAATTGCATGAATGCTCATGAAATGAATCGTCATGCAAATCAAATGCTCCTACTGATCTCCACAAAATTATAAAATAACATATTTCATTTTAAAAATTGTTCTTCGAACTGAAATTTATAGGTATCAGCTTTTATTATACCTACCTAACTCCGAACAAAAACTATCTTGAAAGCTTGGAATATTCTAAAGACGTCAAATTATTCCCTAGTCCAGAGAAAATGTAGGTTTCTTCTTATCTCACAATCTTTCGGGTTGAAACTACATAAACTGTTTCATTTATTTCCGCAATTAGGTAGGAACATATATCTACCTAATAGAAACAACAACAACCAAGTTGCGACATTGTTGTGTTACAGCATGTATTGCAGTGACGTTTACAAACTGTTATACTTGAGACAAATAAAGAGAGAAGGAAATTTCTGTTGAAACTGCATCTTGTATCGACGAGGATATTAACGTTGATGAAAGCGTTTAGAACTTAACTTAGGAAAATTTAGGAAAATAACAAATAACTCCTTGTTGTTATCATTGTTGATAATAACAATTTTAAATTTTATTAATTTTCATTCAATGGGTTTTCAATTAACGATCAATAATTTCTAATATAAAGACCTCTTATTAAGTTATTATTATTAATATTAATAACTTATCCTAATATCCTCGAGTATGAAAAATCTACAATTCAAGGTATTCTTAGTTTGGGATTGAAAATAACGATAAAAGAAAAGATGTTATTCGTAATTCGTATAAAATCGAATTTTTCTCACTAGATACTTAGGAGATTATCGAATTCACCGATAATTGATCAATTATTATGGTGTAACAAGTGGAGATAATATGAAAATTAGAGTGACCTTAAAACCTTTTCTTCAGCCTGGTTTTATCCAATGTTAGATGAAGACTTTTTCCAAGTTTTGCCAATTTTTGGATCTCTTGCTGTTAACACCCTTTTCATTACATTCGAGATTTATTCAGAATATACTACCACAAGGCCGATAATTCATGTAGGAAGTGATGTTATCATAATGTTATTGAACTAAAATATTCACGAAATGAGAAATAGGTTGCATAAAATTTATTGGTAAATCATGATTTGATTATGATTGAATTATTCGGCTTAGTTTCACGGAGTTACCGACATTATTCCCTTTTGAAAATAAGGTAACATCTTGAAACAGTTGTCGAGCAATAGTAGAAAATACTGATTATATTTCTGTGAAGATTACCAATTGCTTTTCATTCAATTAAAAAAGGATAGCATGTTACCTTTAAACTATGTCACATATAACGCTAACAAATTTCTTGAGAAACACTCAATGTATTTACGAATTCTATTGTCCAAGACATTCAGGAAGAATATTCTTATGCATCGGGGAAACAATGGCAGCGCTCATCTCCAGTACCTCATTATGTCGATTCTCGAACGTCAATAAATCAAGAGTCCGCGTCCGCGATAAAAAAACATAAGAAACACGTGTGACATAACGCCGTGACAAATCTTCAATAGGATTCAGCTTTGTGGAACGTGAAGGCCTCAACCCGAAGCACATCCAATCGATTCAATTAAGCAAGGTTTCTAATTTTTCTTCGCCTCTTTTCGTTTTTCTGTTGCGCGAGTGCGTGCTCATCACGTCCTCTTATCTTTACCACATCGTTGTTGTGACACTGCATTAATGCATATTATAGGGTTTAGATTCCAAAAGAGGTTTAGAGTTATGTAGAGATTTAAAAGTCGAAAGTCTGATTTCTTTGATTTGACACGAATGCTACAGATACCTAAGTAATTCTAGTCACTAGTTGATTACCTACTTGAACCCTATGGGTATCCTGAATTCATGTCTATTCATATCTATGATATCCTCTTATTTTCAATCAGGTGAAATACTAACAATATAAATAATATAAAAAATAACATTTTGGATGAAAGTTTGTTTGATATTCAATTCATTATCATTTCCTCCACTTGAAAATTTTGAATGAAAGAAGACGACAATATTTGTGATTCTGTAAGAAGACAACTCAAGGCAACAACCAATTGGGTGTTATGGCAATATAATATTGGATATTTCGACTGTAGAGCCTTTCAATTCATTACGTACTAGAGATTTCTCATCGATAGGCTAAAACGAAGCATCCGACTTGATATTACCTATGGTGTAAAACTGTTAGGAGCGCAGGCGTACGGTTTCCAACGTTTCCTTGACAACAGGAGTGACGCGATATCGGGTCATCCGGCAACCGCGGTAGCGTGGTGTTTAAGGTATTGAATGAACACCCAACGGTTTGCGCTACGCCTATCTTATACGATCGACCAATGAAAATGTTTGAATCGCACTACAGGAAAGGAGGGGAGCAGCAGACGGGTGCTATCAAATTTAATGCACCGCCACATTACATTTGAGCCTATTGGGATTATCGTTCTCTTCCATCCAAGTTCAAGCGTCTCTGTACAATATAGGCTCAATATAGGAAACCAACGTGGATGGATAGTGGTTGGGATAAGTAGATATGAATATGTGAATTCGAATTTACATTTGAAGTGATGAGGGAAATTCTTTCTGATGTTTAATAACGTGTTTCCTGACTTTTTCCAGAGGTTGGACAAAATTTTCGGTAAAGAGGATATTTATGAATAAAGAATATTTTTTCCAAGAACATTTTCAATATTTCACTGAATATTGATGGTTTTGATATCGACTAAGTGCCTACCTAATATATTACCTACTATATTGGGTATGTAAATACCTGATTAGGTGCTTATACCTAGGGGCGCCCAAGCGAGGCAGACTAACATACCGGAGGATACCTTCTATCCGCTGAAGTACTTCCTCCAAATATAAGCCCTATATATAAGGCCCATTCGAAGGATCAGACTAGTAAAAAAGAATTGATCATCAGAAATGATCAAGTGTGTGGGATTGAGATCTAGATTGAACAGGGTGAACTAATTACAAGCTAAAAAATGTATACCAATTCCACACATCTGATAATTTTAGAATGACGTGAAGAAGAGGAAGGGTTGAAAACTCGTGAAAAAAATGTCATTTCAGCCATTCGAAAAAACAAAGGAAAGTCAGATATGACAATTAAATTTTCAATCATGCATTGGATTTGAATGGAATCTCATCAGATCGTCGTTAGGTTATGTGAGAGCACGTACAGGACTTGAAGATGAACCATATAGGTACATCTTAATCTGACTCATTCCATTATGTCCATGGAATAGATTCCTTACATGAACCGATGAAAAATTATACATTATTTAACATTTTTTCCTTTTCATTTCTAATCTTCGCCAACCAATAGGTCTCCATGACGCTGGAGTAAGTCTCCATTTAGCACTGTGGTCTTCTCTACCATGAAACACCAACGTACCAACTCCACAACTCCACCACCTTACCTACTCATGTTATTGAGGATCTTTTCTGATTGGCTTCATTTGGTTTCAAACAAATGCCTACCTATTTGTGTCTTTATAAATTTCAGCATGTGTTCATTGGTAGATGATTATTTACTGAATAAGGCTAGACTTATATGGATTGAATTATTGAAATATATATAATATTTCGAGTTTTCCTTGAGCGCTCAGGTTTTTTCATGTACGTAAGTAGAGATGTCTACATTAGTTCTACATGCTCAGTATGTAGATCGACTTACCTTGATGGTGAGCAGGACCTGAAGGTATCACGGCACTTTTGTTTCCGCTGAGGTAATCGTCTTTGCACAAAAATTTGTTATCGTCGAGCACGTATAGTTCCTCACCCGTCGACGGTTGTTTTCGACACACCAGACACGTGAAACAGTTTATGTGAAACACTTTGTCCCTGCCCTTTCGCACAAGGTCACTGGGCGATATACCTTGTCCGCAACCTCCACACTTGGTACCGTATCTTCTGAAAATAAAAAGGAATCGTCAGAAACTTCACCAAAATTTCACTTACTTATACATAGATTATTTCCTTATTTTGGAGGAAGTAGAAGTAGATATGTAGGTAGGTACCTATAGATGTACCTAGCTACCTTGCAATAATACGCTAAGCACCTTTCAAAATAACTTCACAATAGAAAATGTCGAATTATTAATGTCGAAGTGTTAATTATTAAATATTCTATTGATTCAAACATATGTCAAATATTTCCCCAATACTACAATTCGATATTGGTAGCTCATATTGATAACCAATAACAAACGTACTTACTGTTTTTATATTTCATTCAATTTATGCTTATTTGATATTAAAATAACAATATTATTAGTATATCGAAATGTAATCTGATGAATTAATGGTACATTTTAATGTAATAGGTAGTAAATATCTACTATTTGATATTTAGGACAATATATGCAAATATTTATCGTCAACTTATGTAACTGTAAGACGTGTAGGCACTTTAGTACTATCTATAATTGGTCCTGTTCGAATGATTGCCATGAATCGAATGGATACGGTACCTAACGACACTTCTTTGGCTTTTATTGAAAAAATTAACAGATAGAATTCTGTAGTATTTTATGTACCTAATTAGAAATGAAATTATATAATCATTAGGTACTCTTCTCCAATAGTTATAACGCTTAGATAATATTTTAATTTTATTCATATTTATGATACGCACATTACCTTTACATGTTTTGAATTGTAGATGCGATTTAACATGTTAATTGCAACTATCGCACGGTATGTTAATGAAAGTGTGAAGTTTCCATGGAGTTTTTCGATTCGTTCCAACCATTAGTGTCAGGTGGCATTATGTCGATCGTAATATTAGAACCGATCGTTGAACATTCGGCGTAAGCTTTAGCATTTAGGCATGGAATGCTATGATTCGTTATAGCCTGTTATTTTAGGACCCTTCTGTTTTGTTGTGAATTTATTGCTGACAGGGCAACCTACATTTCACCCATCGCCTGCATAAATTTTAGCCTACGTGTTGCTAGATGGATAAAGGTACCTACCTAAGGAAAGTACATCATTTACTCAGCGTAGTTCGGTACATGCATACTTACCTACATCCATATACCTATATAAGCAAATATATAAAATATAATCTCTGATTCCATATCTTTGAATTTCGTGCATAATTTAATTTCTATGATGCTTCATTCAATTTCAATGCATCGTCTATGGTGTGCTTCTGTCTTGAAACTTCACAATTGAGGTTATGATTGTGCAGTAGTAGGTAAATAATTCCATACTTAAATTATTTATACAATATTTGAACATTTCAAATGAATATTGATATGAATATACCTTATTTGGTAAGGTCGGAATACATTCAAATTATGTTTATTATACATATCTCAATTTCCAGGTAACTGTTCCAAATTGACTACTCTTTATTATTGAATTGAAAATTTGATCGATTTCATCATTAAATTTTGGAAGTGGGTTTTACAAATACATGATATGAATAATTATTATGTGACAAGAAATGATTTATACCAGAAATACATAATTATAAAGAATCAACATAATTGAACATTACATAATTAATTATTGTAATTCAAGTGATACCTATTATTGAATGTGCTAGTGTTGAACAGTGAATAACAAAATATAGATTATCAACTTTTGAAAGAAATTTAACTTCATTAACATATTATTAAATGGAATTAATTATATCCAGAAAACTGTATGTCTGTTTGAAATTTCACACAATCACTACATAGTATAAAGCAAAGTCGCTTTTTCTGTCCCTTTGTCCCTTTGTACGCTTTAATCTTTGAAACTACGCAACGGATTTCGATGCGATTTTTTTAAATAGATAGAGTGATTCAAGAGGAAGGTTTATATGTATAATAACATCCAGTAAATAGTGGAGAAGTACTGTTATTGAGGTTTCTAATGTGATGTCGTAAATAATTACATTTTTTCCGCTTACATTGCAAACGCAGGCTGAACCCTACGAGTTTTATCAAAATAATGTACTAAGTATTGTACACATTGAAAAGGTCTACAGAAAAGTCCGTGATGGTATATGTCTATCTCTTATGGATAACCCACAATAACTTTTTTTTGTCATTTACTTTTTGCGACAAATAATGGCTAATTTTCGAAGCGATTTTAACACATACAGCATTAATCCTTAACCAATTAAATACCTTAAATACATTGTTCATTTAATATAGATATATATGACCCTTTACACCGTATGATTTAAGCGAATATTTTCGAAGATATTACAGATTTAAAAATTGCGGGGCGTAGCGTTTGCGGCGTTCGAAGCCGGGGTGGGTCGCTAGTAAAGTATAATGCATGAAATAAGTATGACTTTGCCAAAACAATCGATTTATCAGCTTAGAAGCATCACCTTGTGAAAACTTTAACTTGTTTATTTGCATCGATACTGCATATATATTGAAAGAATTTTTGTACTGAATTATAAAAATTGTTCTACAAAATCATTCTACATCTGTGATTTTTTAAATTTCTATATCATTATAAAGATTGCATGAAAATTTTACCATAGCAATATATAATTAGCACAATTAAAAACCATAAGGTGCCTGGTTATTGGAATGTTCGGATTGTATAGAAAAATTCATAATGAATATAATAGAGCAGTTTATAAGGAAAATGTACCTATTTGGGTTTCTGTTCTACATGTTTTTGAAACAGTGAAAAAGGTATCTCATAATTAACTTGTTATGCATTATAATATATAACATCATAATAATCTTTAATTGAAGTCCGTTTTTGTGCAGCTTGTACTGTTGGTTTGAAAACATATTCTCGTCTGTTTGAGAAATTTATAATACTGTAACAGATACGCCGTTTTCATCAGATCAAATTAGGCAGCTATTGAAACAACCTAATGCTGTATCTGGTTTTACTTCTATAGTTGTAGTAGTTCCTGGCTCAAATATTTTCACAGGGCTCTCTTCCTCTTGTAGTAGTTCTTTCTTTATCCGTCTTAAATTGTTGTGTATCTATGGTCCCTTCATACCAAAAAATTAAATTTGCAGAATTTATGTTTTCCGGATTGTTGGACATGTCCGTCTATTGAAGTGTCGGATTAATGAGATTATACGGTGTATACCTATATTTTCTATATGATGTTTTTGGGTGTTGATTATCGACAATTCTTTAAAGGTTTTTAGCAAATACCAGGCTTCATTATATGAAAAACTTCATTTTAGTTGACATTTCGTTGTTGATTACAACTTTGTCATCACTAAGTTGAATTTTATAAATACCTATGGATTCAAACGATAATTGTTATTTCTTCAATCAACTTGACAGTTTTGCCTATTCAAAATTCAGAGGAATGTTTCTGGCTTAACATTGGCTTCAGAGGTGTTTTAGTTTTCTTCATCTTGAGTAAACCTGTGAAATCACACGTCAAGCCAGATGATTCAAATGAACGATATATTATTTTTGAACCTAGCTAGTACGTCTCCGGGACGAGTCCTGCGAGTGTTACTTCTCACGTCACTGTAAATAATTATTTGTATAATCCTTCATTTCAGATAAACTTTTAAATTTCAATACAGAATTTCAGTTCGGGCTATAGACTTCTCATCAGTTGCTAGACTGAAATATCGATGGATAATTTAAATATATATATATATATATATATATATATATATATATATATATATATATATATATATATAGACAAAATTTCAACACTCTATCAACCACGCTGAGGCACCAGCAAAGAACCACGGTAAAAGCACTTGAAAGAAAAAAAGGTAGTAAATGCCATAACTGGAGCGCTATTGAAAATGGAAACTGCGTTATAGGTGAAACATTCCCTTAAACCACCTAAACGATATTCAGGGTGAGAAGTTTATTTCTCAAGTAGGAGGGTGAAGAATGGAAACTCACAGAATATACTAAAGTACCAGTAAAATATTTGAAAAGATCTCTTAGCCCATTCAGTTCATTGATTCCTGCAGACTTGAGCAAGCCAAAAATAAAACGACAAAAAGCATTCTGTATCCTCTGCAGTCTTCTCCTTGCCACATCATATAAGCAAGAATAAATTTAAGTGAGTCCATAGTCAAGGATCGAAAAAACTAACGTTTCACAGCCTCTTTCACAACAGAAATCCCAACAAATGCCGATTTCATTAGAGACGTCTTACAACTAAATAGGATTTTCTTCACTAGCAGAGATATATGCTCTTCAAACCAAAGCCTGCAATCAAAACCTATTGCTAGGTTTTCAGCTTTTTTTACTAGTTTCAACGGCCTGTCGTCATTTAACGGCTGGAACTGAGAACAAGGAACTTCAGTTGAGAATATTAAGTTGTGGAGCTTCGAAAAGTTGTAAACGGTATCAAGATCTAGATTTAGCTGATGCAAAGCTGTATTTCCATTCGACGTTTCGTAGGATATAAGCAGTTGGGTGTCACTATTATTACTATCATCTTATTAATGTCAGATACGTAAATAAGCTAGATCAGAGGGTCAAATACTGAACCCTCTGGTACTCCTGAAGGTACACTTGCAGAGCAACCAGATTCACCGTCAGCAGTGATCGCACGCTGCCTACGATAACTCAAATAATCCCGGAAGAAGTCAACCGACACAACATCAAATCCTTTAGTGCTTTGGTCTACACCGAATTCTGAATGTTTTATTGTAAAAACCTCATATAACGATATCCTCAATTGAATTGATCCAATGATGATATCCATTCGCTTGTATGAGTAGGATAAGATGAATCTGTTTGAAACTGCTAGTTGCCAAGTACCTACCTATCAATGCCTAGAAGACAGTGCAATATTGCTTTTCATCTGTGGTAGCCACATATGATTTATACTTTGTAATTTTCATTCTTACTCAAATACCTAGGTACCTGAAAGTCAGATATTATGATGGTCCTAAGATATCATGGCGGAGTCTTTGATACGATATGGTATTATTGTGTTGGGTGGTGCCTATGATACAGTAATAAAAAAGCTTAAAATTCAACAAAAGTACCGATGAAAATCCTTCATAAAAAAGATATCAGATATCTTACTGATTTGCTGTATAAGGAAGCTGACATACTGGATGTACACCAGTTGTTTATAGACAGTTGGAAGATAGACAGTTCCGCAATACTGTAAATCCATATGTCTCCGCAGCTACTCTTATTTGGCACCAAGAATTTGAATGAATTGCCAGTCGAATTTAGAACTATGGTTAACATAAAAAAATTCAAATCTGCCATAAAGGGCTCGATGAAAACAAAGATATATCAGATATATCAGTCATCAACTGATTATCATTCGAAAGGAAAAATGGTTGTAAAACAAAATATAATAATTAATGAGATTGAATTCTCGCTTAACTCTTAAGAGTCTTGAAAATGAGCTAACGCTCGAAACATGTTGACTATACATATTGTTAAATAAATCGGAGTCTTGAAAATGAGCTAACGCTCGAAACATGTTGACTATACATATTGTTAAATAAATCGTGAAACATTAAGCCAAGAGTTTAATTTATTTTAATAAATATAATAATGTTACACATTTTTATAATATTGTTATTCGGTTCTCTACAAGTTTGTTATTAACTTTTCATATTGATAAGTTTTTTCTGTAATTATTGAAATTGATAAATACCTTGATATATGTGTAGGTATGTATTGGAATATTTCAGAATATAGACATTGTTCCTACTCACCACAGGGTACAGTCTTTGTGAGAAATACCTTGATCTTCTTCCTGAATTCTTCTCTCCTCTTCACATCCTCCCCATCAATTTCCATTTCTTCCATGTCTTTTCTGACCTCCTTGATCCATGTTATCTGAGTCTTGGGGATTCTGTCGAAGTAATTGAATAGTCTCTTGGTCAGTCTTTTTTCATTCATTCTTCTTCTCCTCATTGTGTCAGTTATCTGCTCTATCTTTGTGTAGATCTCTCTATTGCTTCTCAGTTTCCATTTTCCATCTTCATACTTTGGTCCCATGATCTTCCGTATAATTTTTCTTTCCTTTTTTTCCACCTCTTCTAACTGTCTGGCCGTATTCAGTGCAAGGCATTCTGAGGCATAAAAACCCTCTTGCTTCATAACTGTATTGTAGTGTCGTAGCTTTGCATTAATAGATATGGACTTCTTATTGTAGGTATATATTTTTTGTCAAGTGGAATGCTAATTCCATTTTTTTTGCTCTTGCATGGATAGCTTTTTTATCAAGGGCGTTTGATTAAATTAACTCTTTGATTGAATTTAACTCAAAGTTAAAATATCATCATTATTATTATTAGGATCCACATTAAAAAAATCTATCGTATATTATTTGCTACATTTCTTCATTTATATTCCTGTTTTGTTTTTCATTTTCCATAAGAGTGAAAATAACTCTCTAGAGTTATTTTCACTAGCTCTTCCCACTCGATGTAATTCACAGGAATTATTATCTATATAATCAATTACGAAGTTCAATTTGTGCGTTAAATTAACTCGAAATAATAAATTTATTTCAAAGATCATAGACTTCTCAAATTTAATCATAGAAGTAGGTTTATGGTATCGATAAAAGGAATAATTGCAGGCAGTTGATCAGGTCAATAAAATCCACTTGAATCTCGTACGAAAATAGCGACTAGCAATCACATATCAAATCGAGTGATACGTCTAGGAAAATTTTTGCGTAGCATTCCTTTTTCTACTTTACGCTACGTTGAGCCATGCAATTATTCGCCACAAAATCCAAGTACTAAGCTCCAAACTTAGCTCGCGTTAATTGGAAAATTACGTGACGCCAGCGGAATTTTATTCTTTGTCGCGGCGGCGTCTTTTGGCAGGTGTTGAGTTGCAGCCGGCGAGCATGAATTTCGTCAGCGCGAATTATGGCGCAGTTTATTGCAGTGTATAAATTGGAATTTATAATTGCACTAGCTGGTCTATCGATTTTATTTTTGTGATCGGTTAATTTTCCTGCAACTTATTCGAGAAAAGTAGTTCTTAACCACCATACCACCGAAATATTGTTTTCATTTTTCAAAACCTCAATTAATAATATACCTATATCGTCTCTATAATCTAAAAATCAATCGCTGAATGTTTTGCTTAGGGCAAATCTCGAGAACAGCTGAAGCGATTTTACTAATTCTTTTTTCAGAATATTCCTTGAAGTACGAGGATGGTTCTTACACAGAGAAAAATTCAATTGTTAATAATATTGGAGATGAAATTTTGCACAGGGGTTCCTTTTAAACGTAAGGGAGCACCCAGAAAGGATTTCTGAAAATTCACCCTCAAAGGAAGTACAACGGGGGTGCAAAGATAGTATAAAACTTCATTAGTCATTTCTGAAGTTATTCGAATCTGTCTGAAGGTCTTCTGAAAGCCATGAAACCCGTGTGAAATATTTTTTCAAAAATCATCCCTCAATGGTGTACAAGGGGGTTGCAAATTCAATATGAAAGTTCTGGTTTTCAAAGTATTTCAATGAAATAATATATTTGGGTTATAAATTCCTAATAAGGATTATTGCCGATATCCCTTTTTGTGAATTCAATCCCTAAAAGGGTAGTATAGGGGTTCAAATTCAGTAGGTATAAAAGTTTTTCTTATTTACCTACATTATTTCAATGAAATTTTCAACTGAAGTTATTGTCCTTAATATTTATTATTGGTGATTCCCACTCAGAGTTTCAAGTACCCATTGGATTTGAACTGTTGAAACATGTCAGCAGACCTGCTTGAGGTAGGGGACGTCAGTAGTCCACAAGTAGGCAACCCCAACGCGGGCAGCCTTCGTTAATGGTCGCTTCGATTAAAAAAATTTCGCTTCAATTTTCGATTTGAATTTCTCTATTCTCCTATGTGCCTAGATACTATCTCAAATACCTACTTATTTTCTAATTTTTTCCTATTGGTTGTTTTAATTTTTTGACTATAATACTGAATTTTCTCAATTTTTCTTTGATTTAGTTTAGTTAGTAGATTTCTTTTTTCGCAACATGTGCCCACCTATATTCATTTATATAATCTACTTCATAACTAATATAATAAAATCCAGTGATTGAATGAAAACAAAGAAGAAAACTGATGATCAATAATTCTGATTTTAATTGAACTGTAGATTTTAGAAAACCTGAAGAATTTTCATGCCAACCTCAAGTATCTAGAGGTATCTTCGCGCTTTCTGATAATATTTCCATCACGATATTTGTATAAAACTAACATATGAAATCTCTCTCGTTTTCCAAACCGAATTGAGTTTGTGTAGCGAAAGAAAATAATTTACGGCATTAATAGTTCAGGAAACAGGAAATCCATTGAGTATTAGGACACTTTAATAGCCACAGAACCATTTTTATAAATGAATTTGCTGGATTGTAGTGAAATTTCAACTATAAATTTTAATTACCAACATAGGTACAACAATGTCCTATTTTTTAAATAGATTCATATGATAGGAAGATATATCATCACAAAATTTTTCATTCATCAGTTCTCTCTGTGTTTACTTTGGCAGTGGATCACTTAGAGCAGGGCCATCTACAGAAGAATCTCACTAATCCGACACTTTGGTAGACCGACGCGTCTAATAATCCGGCACCCTTAATTTCGGCAAATTTAATTTCTTAGTTTGAAGGGACCATAGATACACAACAAATGAAGACGGATACATAAATATGTAGAGTAGGTACTACAAAAAGAAGAGAGCTTTGTAGAAATATTTTAGCCAGAAAGTACTACAACTAATAGAAGTAAAACCCCATACAACATTTAGTTGTTTCTGTACCTGCATAATATGATTTGACGAATATTTTAAGCTTTCCGAAACATGCGAGAAAATGTTTTCAAACCAACACTACAAGCTGCACAAAAACAGACTTCAATTATATAACAGACTATATATAATAATTATAATGAAGATTATTATAATGTAGTTACAAGTTAATTTTGAAATACCTATATTACTGATTCAAAAACGTGTAGAACAGGAACCCAAATACATTGTGTTTTCTTTATAAACTGCTTTATTATATTCATTATGAAATTTTCTTTACAATCCAACTTTGCAATTGCACACCTCGTTTTTAATCGTGGCGGATAAGTGAGATTCCACTGCATGTACAAACAGGCCACGGAGGTGTTAACCAAATATTAGGGTTTCCTTGTTGGATGTTCTCAAAGTTTCGAGTAGTTGAATACATGGTGATCAAGTTTTAGTTGCTATTTTATTTTTCGTTTATTCAATTTGTTATTTACTGTTCGACGGTAATTTCATTTTATTTCACTTTTATTCTATTTGTATTGCATATATTCACCTATATACTTTTTTCATTCGTATTTTCATTTGATTGATTCATATAATGATTTGTTAATTTTTGGCTGAATTGAAATATGTTGGGAATAAATGTATTATTATAGGTAGGAACTACTTATGGCATCAAAGTGAAGTACAAAAGCTGAATGGGTAATAAAGTCATTCTTTTCATAATTTAATCATGAATTATCTTAGTTCTATGGGTATAACAGTATTTTTCTGACAATTTTCTGCCGAAAGATAAGGACATCAAACACAAGTTCCTATTCCTTTTCTTTACACTAAATATTTATTTTACATTACAAAAACTCTTATCCCCTTCTCCGATCCATTAAAGTCTCTTGGAAATGAGAGTATCTACATCGGGGGTGGCAAAAGATACCGCCACCCCAAGTTATTATTCATCGCCCTCCTTTTGCCAAACGAACAAGATCAGACAGCAACACCAACAACCACTTGATTTGGCCAGTTATGGAGTAGATAAAGTGCACACTCATTTATTTATGGTAATCGTCAGCCGTTTAACTTTCCCCCAACAAAAACGTCGCGTTTTATATGTATATACATGTATTATTCAGAAACAGAGACGGCATAGGTTAATCATGGAAAATGCATGAATTTATAGTAGATGAATATTTGTTCAGTAGTTGATCCGACTAACTTCGTATCGCCCAAAAATTAGGAACCAATGAATGGATTGATAGCTACTTTTTAACTCAACTTAATTTATGATTTTAATAACTGCAATCAAATTAATACAATATTATGATAATAAGATTGGTATAAATGACACTCCTTTGTTTCGAATATTTAGATATATTTCGTAGAATCAGATACTACTGGTCTCACTCTGTCATGGTTATCAGTGACCAGTCATCACTCCACTTTCATCTCCAGACAAAACAGTCCTTCATCAACGACACTAGCCGGCGTCTTTAGGAATCATATTTTGGACACATATCGTGACTCCATCGATCTGTATCAGAAATTCGTCTAGTTTCTAGTGTATACCTAGGTCTATATTGGTCCAGTAGAATACAGGTGTATATTATTTTATATAATTATAAATGTTATATAGAATAATTTCATATTTGTATAAAATAAAGAACATTAATTATACTAAATCGGATATACTGTTTCTCAGATTAGCAGGCAAAAACGCAGATATAGACAGACGAACAGACCAAAATTCCAACAATCATTGTTTTTTTCTATATCTCCCATGTACCAGTCAGCGATCCGTTACATTTTTATTATATGTATAGATTTGAGTTCAAAATTTGATTATATATACCTATTGATTTAAACATGAGTAGGATGGATGAGGTAGGTAGAGTTCATTTATATCTCCTGATTCAAAAACCAATTTTCTACCCTTCTTCATTTTATATAGACACTGTTGGTAGACGAAAACTATACAATGATGCTGGGAGAATTTTTTTCATTTAGGTATGAAATTAGGTTCAACACCTACGATATGAATAGGTATGTATGCCTAAATAAATAACATTGAACTGAAATCAAGTTTTTAAAACTTTATCACCATTTGATAAGTTGGAAATGTGTGAAATTACTAGCCAGTAGAATTTTGAGTTTCATTACAAAGAATTCTTCTTCAAGTTTAAATTTTTCAAACTTACCGAAAATGGAGGTGAAATGCTCTGGGCATGGGCACCACTTATGGTCATTATGTCTTACGGCCTATTACCACGCCACTTTAATTAATGAAATAACGAGTATCAGTTCTTTATTTCAATAAATATTAATAATAAGTATCAATATTCCGCTACGCAATTATTATTTGATTGACCAAAACAAGGAAAAATGCATAGGTAAAGCGAGAATAGAATATCCAGAAGTGGGGAATTTAGAAGTTCGTAACAAAAAGTTCTAATAATTTTATTTCATAGGAAATCTGTATTAAC
The DNA here is from genome assembly GCA_030704895.1 of Henosepilachna vigintioctopunctata. NCBI lineage: Eukaryota > Metazoa > Arthropoda > Insecta > Coleoptera > Coccinellidae > Henosepilachna > Henosepilachna vigintioctopunctata. Next base: position 11,579,911 of record JARQZJ010000092.1, on the reverse strand, counting down.
ACTAGATTTTGGAAAAACGCAGAATTTGAAGCATAAATGACATTCACCACAAATGTCAACTCCAAATCTCGCCTTTCCATATTAGAAGAATAATTAAAAAAATCTCCGCAGCGCTTAAAAATATATGATTCATTCACCAGCAGCATAGTTTGATTTTCAAAAATAAAACGGTGTTGAATTATTGCCTGGATTTCTGCAGTTATGCTATAATAAGTTTCCAAATGATTTATTCAATAATTTTTTATGATAGATACAAACGAACCTAAATTTTCGATTAGAATTATATACTACTGCACACCTAGTGGGTAGGTAGGTACTTCAGTTATATATTTTATAAAGTTGGTCAACCAACAATATAATATTAGAATTCAAGGATTTCATGAAAATCTTTGTGAAGCAGATTGCCGAGTTTCAAAAGTATATGAAAATCTTGATAATACACCATGATCATTGAGCATCAGATACAATTGAAACAATAAGCAGTAGTCTAACGTGTTCAGATTAAGGGTTACATTATGTTAACGCTTTTGAAAAATGAAGGAATCATCATTGATATCACTTGTCTGATTTCCTGAAGTAACCTAAACTTGACTGTGTAAGAGGACCTTCATATTATGACACTAATAGATATTCAAAACCCTTTTGTCATTCTGTTCATTTAAAACACATCATTCCTCATAATTTTTGACTTCAATATTTTTGATTACCCCAAAACTTCTTAGCCCTTAAATTTCTTACACTCTATAAACAGAAGTCACAAACTTATGTCTTAAGACCAAATTAAGGCGAAGTAAATATGTTTCTTGAATTATATTTGGTAATACGCTGAACTGAAAGAAATCTGTTAGGTATTGCTTATGAATTTGGTTCAACAATTCAAACGAAACCATCGAATTATACTAAAACCCCAAATTTACTTGGGTGTATTCAGAAATAATTCGAAATTTTTTCGGAATCTTCTTGTTCTATCTCATCTTAAAAACATACAATATAATCAGAGTAAATCTTCAATGTATACATATAAAGCTATATTCATACTATTTATTGTTGAGAGTATTTGTCAGTTCGTTTTCTCGAAATGCAACATAGTTTGTGATATTTAATCAATAAAGTGCGAAAATTTTGGTTTAGAAAATGATCCCCTTTGTTCCAAAATAATATTTCTCAGTCCAATCCTGGGCTTAAAGTAAATCGAGCCAATGGTTGGCTTCACTTCTTTTATTTTCTTATCTGAAGCCGTTTATCTGCAACAAACTGGCAGCTTCTGATAAGAATGAACTTTGACGCATGTAGTTTATTGCCAGAGATAACAGACAAACTCCGCAGCAAAGACAAGGGGTGAGTTCCGATTTGTTGGGGGCAATCCCTACAATGCAATATGATCTTTGGATAAAAGTTTGGACTTTATGATGAATATAAAATTATTTCTCTTTATGTTCAATGAGGGTCATAAGTCATAATACAAAATATTCGTAATATTATGCAATTAGATATTACTCCTAAGAATATTTATTCGATAAAAGAACTACAGTGGCTGGGTACAAGAGTAACAAACGCGTGATAGTGCATTTGACAAATACGAAACGAAATTCAAAACTAAATTTACTATAGAATTGGGCCACATTTAATTAACATAAAGGTAAGTATAGTTTCAATAAATCACATTCACCTCAAATTTTCAACACTTATTTTCCAATAACCTTGACAACATGTATTTAGTGATCGTTGCTTGGTGTATTCTTTATTCTGTCTTATGATATTTCTTCGATTAATAGTTACTCATCACCTGGACCATCGTGAGACACAATTTTTAATATCGAATTAAACAAAAAATATTCCTCTATTATCTATTAGAAATTAAGATTATCCCGTAAGTAGTTATTAAATCCACGGATGGTTTATTTTACTATCGAAAATTACTTTCAATTGAAAAATATCTAATTGAAATTTTGATATAAATTTGTTTTAGTTGAAACTTGCATGTTGAAAATCCTGAAAAAACTTTATTTCACCCAACTATTACTGAAAATATAACAAAATAGGACGAACAAAACTGCAACAAAGAAATTTTCTCGAAAAAATAATGCAATGGATTTTGTAGAACAAATTCGATTTTCTGTCACCAAAAGCGCCTCAAAGCAAAGTAGAAGTCAAAAGATTCTGGGCAGAATAGAGAAAATGAAAGTGACATATATCATAAATTAATCATAGAAAGTAACATTCGTATAAACTACCAAAAATTGTTTAAAAAATTAACAGATGACGAGATCGACAGCTGGGGCCAGTCTTGCATTAATGCTCACTTGTAATGTCGACTTTCTGACAAGGCAACTTTGTCTTCTAATGATACTGCCAATTGTTATGTCGACACTAATCATAAATTCAATTTCGTGTTAATTTCATATGAGTTTGAGTTATTGGAATATCGAATATCACATTGAAAAATTTTTATTTAAAATCTATAAATATATGAAATCTTATTAAATTATCTTAATTGTCACGAGACTGTATTCAGAATCTTGAAGATTTTGAACAGATTTAATTACATAGTTAGGAATAAGAAATATTTTATAATAATGTATTAGGCAATAAATAGGTTAACGCAACTATTTCGGATATCATGGGTTCACCATACTCGATGAACTTCATGTTAGCTGACTCATTAACCTGACAAGGAGTAGGCAGATTGAGGCTTTGTCAGCACCGAAACTTTTCATCCCGATTTGTAAGAATCGGGAGAATTGGGTCAACCCCCTGACAAGGAGTAGGCAGATTGAGGACATGTCAGGAGGACATTTCCTTGTGGGAAAATAGCACTCCACATTTCCAAACAGACTACAAACACGAAAAAGAGTCCCGTTACGCCATTAACCACTAACAAACAAACCGAGGCTGTTTACTTCTCTGTTATTTTTTGGTTTGTGATCATACCGATGGAATAACTGTGAAGTAGTCAATAATAATAAAACTATGGAAACTTGATTCATCAAAAAAAATAGTTTCAACTCGTCAAAGAACGATTATTTGATGATTAATTTTTCTTGGAGGAAACGACTTTTGTGCTTCAGAATTTAGGAACGTTAAAACATCCTTGTAAGTCGAGTTTTACGTCCGATACTTTATAACTTATCAAATAATTCTCAAATAACAGTAAAGTAAAAGATGATACAACTTCGTTCAAATCAGTGTTCACAAAGGTTAGGCGCATAAAATAATTTTAAGTTCGTAATAATTTATTTAGTTGGTTGTTCCAGATCCTCAGAATGTTAAGACGATGATGCTGTTAGATATGTCTAGATGTCTATGTCTAATTGAAAAGAGACCTAAGTTTGTGTATGATTCAGTGTAAAAATTTCAGGTACGAACAAAAGTTTGGTGTAAGCAAAACACACAGTGTTCGTGTTTTCACAGCCCAAATGAGAATCATTTTAGGTTAGGTTAAATAAGAAGATTATATGTACCTACTTATAGGGTACACAATATAGATAGTCTGATATTTTGTATTTACGCAATAAAAACTCACATCGAATTGATGTCCACAAAAAAGGAGGTACTTTTTGTTGTTAATGATGTGGTATCTGTTCTAGAGAGTCCTAACCACTTTTTTTGGTTTCCTGTTTTTTTACACATGGGCATGACACAGCATTGGTAAAATTTTGTGGTCATTTTGATGATTTGTATTTACGTTCACATCCAGAAAATATATAAATTTCATAGAGGCCAACGTCAACATCCGGAAATATTGAAAATGAAATATTTGCGTACGATTTTTGATAATAGGCCCTGCAATTAATTTTTCATTGATGGAAACATGAATGATAAAAAGTACTCCAACCTGTCTTACCTTTAATGATACATATTTTAATGAAATTATTCCTTTATTGCAAATAAATGGATTCCAAACTACCTATTTATTCTCACCGTGACCAAAATATGCTGATGAAAATAAACTATTATAAAAGTACTAAGGACGTACCAAGAAAAGCACAAATTTTTTAGATTTTGTTTTTTGGGTTTTAGTCAAAGATTTGAGAAGACGTATACGATTCATACAGTGTCATACCGTTGAATAAACCAATCAAAAAAACGTTTATTTTTCATGTTAGTTTCAGACGAGAATTTTTTCATGATGATACACTCTTCCTCAGTACTTGTGGGCCGATTTTGGTAACATCAAATGTTAAATGATGTTATCTTTTGTTGACATTTGTATGAGTTATTTTTCATTCATCATTTTTCGATAATATCTCGTCCTCATTGAATAATGTTGTGAAACAGGTGAAATATTTGAGAAAAGAAGTCATTTTCAATAAAAAGAATTTCTTATTTTTGTCGATGAGGTTTGAAATTAATTGTTGATCCATGTCTTAAAAACTAAGCGAAATATATTTCCAATTTTAATAATTTTGTTAAGTTAGGTATTCCGATTAAGTTTGTTATAGTAACTGCGCTAATTTGCTTCAGATATTTCTGTTAAAACTTCTCAAATGTAAAATTTTCTCTCATTTTTCATTTCATTGTACTATAGTTATCGAGACAGTAATGAAATTCATTCAGATTTCAAAAAATACATTTAAAATTAATTTTAGAATTTCCTCTGCAGTCTATGAATTACTATTAAGTACGGTGCAGCATATATAAATTCATTTCTTCAGCAACTAATTGCACATTTACCTCGAATTGTGAGTTTTATTTCTGACCAATTTTTGTGTACTTTTATATTTATCTGCATTCGAGAAATGCTCATAGCATAATTACTTGGCAAACTTATTAACTTATAAGCTAACCTTCACCAATCACTTTTAATTGTTCAATTAATTATTATGTAAATTGTCATGCAAAAATTGTTTCATTTTATTGTAAAAACTGTCGAATGATGATTAGAAAGAAATTCTCACCTGAAGAAATCACTCCGGCAGAAGAGTTTTCCCTCCCTGGAAAAGCACTTATCGGTGAGAGGCGAGTGACAGTCGAAGCAGCGGACGCAGCTGGCATGCCAGGTCCGCTCCAGGACGTTCAGCAGGAATTTATCCAGGATTGGCTTGTCGCACCCCGCGCAGGCGATTAGCATCCCGGCCGCAGGCTCGCACCGACCTGCCATCAAGAAAAACAATATTTTTTAGATGACACGAAGGAGATTAACTAGAAAACATTTTCGGAAAAATGAAGTTTTCTGTATTTTCAGCAGTATATAATAATAAGGTTTTTCAATGCCTGTTGTTGATTTCTTTACATTCAATAGCATGCCAACAGAAATTAATGAACCACACACAGTGATATTTATCAAATTTTGTTGGTATACTACGATAGGTAATTTATATTGACATGGTCATGTTTTATAAAATCAAAATTGACATGTTTATAGAACACTTTTATTATTTTAGTCTTCCATCGACTCAAGTATATTCGAAGTTGTTCATTCATAAATTGAATTTTCTAGACGGAAAAAATATATTTGTTTTCAATTGAGTTGGTCGTTGCAATTACCAGCCTATTCAATAAACTTCAACAAAGTCCTAGTGAAATAGACCCCAACAACTATGCATTGACATTTTTATTGAAAGCACTAAAAATAATGAAGAAAATGAGTCCACCTAGTAATAAATACAAAAGAAAGTATTTCTTTTGAATTCCATTTAATAACTTATGAAGAATATATTTATTTTCAAATTCTTTATTTTTATCCTCATAAACAGGTGATGATCTAGAAATAATCTCGAGAGTTTTTAGTTTTACAGTAGCACAATAATTACGTTTTTCCTGGAATAATATTTTTGAGATTATCATATTCGAAAAGTGACCAAAACAACCTCTCTGAATATTTAACGCATATAATACTGCATTTTTAGTGAAAAACTACCAATGATATACCTATTCTCAGTTCAACTATAAAATTTGATTGAGGAGCATCTCCGTGTCGAAATTTCATGTCAACTTATTAATATTCTCCTTCTTCTCAGTCGTTCACTTTTGACAGAGTGGTAGTGGTCGTGTTTTGGTCTAGTGCCACTGCGTCCCACGCAATACGCCGGCGCCACCACACTGCTCTACGCTTAGCGACTCTATTAATATATTGAACACATTTTTAAAAATTTCAAAAATACTCCATATAATGTCCACTACAATATTGTTTCGATATACAATACCTTCATCAGGTGAACGAAAACTAAGTACTAAAATGAATTGAGTTAGTTTATATACTCCCACTAAACTAAGGTTAAGTAAGAGAGACTTGTTAACCTCGGGTTGCTCGTTAACTGCTTAACGAACCCCCAACTGTTAACCGGTTTTCTTATATCTATTAATTTCGAGATTTTCCATGAAGTTTAGTTTCAGGCGTTCGTCTTCTACGTGTAGGATCTCGTAATTGTTGTTGGAAATATGTTAGTTGTCGATACAGTGGTTGGCGAATGTTGAATTTGATTTTTATTTTGGTAGCTTCTTAGGTGTTCCCTTATCTTGTAGCGGATGTCCAATGTAAAATTTTCCACATTCACAGGTTAATTTATAGACATCCGAATTCGATTCCTCAGTAGATCTATCATTGTTGTTCTTTATGAACTTACGTAATGTATGTTTTTTTTGTAGGTGACGAGCTTTTCTATATTCTTTGAGAAGTTTTTTATTTTGTCCGAGGATTTTCCAATGTAAACTAATAACGGTTATTATTTTCAATTCTTGGTTAAATTGGATCCGAAATTAATGATTTCTGTTTTTCGTTGAGGATCCTAAAGCTACCAGAACAAAAAACAGATTCTACATTTGCAAACCACCGTATCGACAACCAACATAATTTCAACAACAATTGCGAGATCCTACACATAGAAAATAAAGGCCCGAAACTTAACTTCCTGGAAGGTCTCGAAATTAATGATACAAGAAAACCGGTTCGGCATTTAACGAGTAACTCGAGGTTAACAACTCACCCTCCTAAACCTTAGGTTTAGTAGGAGTATATAAACTAAGTTAATCAATTTTTGTACTCAGTTCTCACACACCTGATGAAAGTATTGTAAACCCAAATATATGAAATATTTCTAAGATTTTTGAAAATGTGCTCAATTTATTAAAAAATATGAAAATTTTTTTGAAGGTAGATAATTCGAAATAATTTAAAATGTTGCTACTTAGTTGTCAAACAATCTGCAAGCCTCATAGTCTACGAACTTTCATCCCTGATGAAAACTTAGCCATATCTCCTTTATATAATCTTGACCAAGGTATTCCATCATTCAGAATAGTACAAAAGCAGTAAAATCATGTGAAATTTTATGAAGAAATATAGCTTGAAATATCACTTCTTATAACAAATTGGAACGCATCGAATTTATTTTACATTCATATTTCGAAACTGCAATTTATTTCAAACATACAGTACCTATACATACCAACAATATCGTAATATATTTTCATAAAAACTTAATTGTATTCACTTAAATGATTTCTTCGCTATTAGACAATGGATATATCATATCGACTATTACGCTTATTATATAGAACAACAAAAATTAATAATAATTTAATTCAATCGACATATAAAACAACCATAAACAATGGTACCCACCAGACGGCGCTAACAATGTTTTATTCAAATCGATTAGGGGTATAGATTTAAAAAGAAGCTATTATGTTATGCATTTAGGTTATTCAATAATGATAGAGTACGCGTAGGTTTTTTTCATTCTCAACAGTATGGTAAAAATTTTATATGTATTCGAATTTGCATACAACTTGAAGTTTAAAGGTAACATAACCACGGAACGTATAGGCAACGTATACTAAAATAATCAAAGATTACCCAACTAATCAGCTGAGTTACTATTATCTCGATAAAATGGGTGTGTTTATATTATTGCAAAGAAAATACACGATCACTCGCCTTGTACAATATTTAAGTGGCATTTTTGAGATTGTAGATAGTTATTGAATATTTTGAAATGTATTTAGTGAACCTCAAAGTTTTTTGTCTTATTTTTCAATTGGTAGACCTGTTTTTGTCGAAGTTTGAATGAACGGAATTGAATACTGTTTCTCAATTATCATCTACAGTTAATATCATTTCAATATATATGCAAACAGAACCGCCGGTTATAATTTTTTCTGACTTCTAATAATTTTCATCTTTGCAGTACTGTCTTTAAATCTACTGCATCATGGATCTCATACTTCAATTAATTCCTACGAAAATATATGTAAGGTTCTTGTATTCTAATTGAAAAGCTATTTCAAAATTTCCTGCGATTTTCGTAATTAACAGAGATATAATTTCATTTGAAAAAAGAAATTAATGATTTTATACAATATAATGCTCACTTATATCTTTTTATGTGTTAAGTGCAGTTTGCTATATTTTATTGAAAAATTGAATCATCAACTGAAAATCAGAATTGAATGAATGACTGTGACGAATTGATATTCATTTGATTTTCTAGTTTTTTTTTAAATCTTTCAGTTTCTTTCACGAAAGTGTTCGAACAAATGTTATAAATCCATTACCTCAGGACTTTTCGTGAATTATAAGAAAAGATGTTCAAAACAACACTTGCAGAAAAAACCTATCTTGACTTTGTCTCAGAGTATATTTTATTTTGAAGATAATTGAAAGGAACATTATCCAAATTGGATAATGTTTCAATGTCCAATGTTTCTTCGTCGTTTGGAATTTGGAATTCAATGTTCGTCAATTGGAATTTTCCATTTATTTTGAATTTTTCATTTATAAAGTTATACCTACTTAACAGTTTCAAATGTGAAAACCACCTATTCTCTTTAAAAAAGTCTACAATCAAAAATAGGTAATAAAGATACAAGTCTTGCAAAGATAATGAATAATTTTATGAAGGATTTAAAAGAGTACTTAAATGGTTAGGTAGGAATTTTTTTTTATACTGAAATCCTCTCTTTACGAAGTGAGTATTAATGTAAAAAACTAACGTAAAAGCCTATTCATTGTAAAACATTATTAAAAAATTGAAAGTGAACTTCTAATTGAGAAGTAGGTATCCTCTATATTCATACCTTCAATTGAACCATTTAATGAACAAATAGAAATTGCTGTGACATTTATAATTTTTTCTTTCATATTTAACTACTGAAGTTATTTAAATGTGGTTTTTTCTTGTGTAAAATGGGTTTTTATTTGGTGAATAGGAGGTATCATAATGTGGCAAAGTCAAGAAATGAACTGAGGTTTTCTACGCTCAGATGTTGATGAACAACTGTTCTCTTGCTCTTAGACATTCAATTCACCTTCCATCAACTGGAAGACCAATCAAAAAGGATTTCCTGATTTCATTCAGGAAATATATTAGAATTTATTATATCTAGTGGCCTTTTGACGAGTTTGTTATTATTTCAACTATATAATTAGGACTTCTTATATGAAAATATAGAATTGTTTCACTTAAATTTTTGTTTTTCTTTAGCTGCTTCTTGTTTTTTTATTAGACAATTTTGTTTCATTTTGACAAAGTTATCATGCAGGTGTGCATGATACAGAAATTTCAAGATAGGGCCTTGCGACATATTTCAGTTTACAATAAATAGGTACACCACACCCATTGTAAAATTGTTGCATGTTTGAATCCTTTTTTCAGTTTCAAAGGATTACGTAACACTTGAGTTTTTATTCAAAATTAAGTTAAAGCTTGTTTCCTCTTACTTGCATAAATATGTGAAAGCGTAAATACGTGAAAACAGTGCATAGTCATGATATAGGAAATCTCGAATATTTTCACTTAAATTCATGCAAAATAGCAGAAAACTATGAATTGTTCAATTTAAGTAGGTCTGATGATCAATACTCATCAGAAAAAAAATCAGAAATAGTACTGAGGGATTGAAATTATACAGAATGTGTTCTGTTTATGTTAAAAATTACTTTATATATTTCAAATGTAAATGTATTATAAAACTAGTATAAATATCTGTCTTATGATACCTAAAATGTATGAATGTGAATTAAAATCTGTATCTCATAGAAATAGTTGTTCTGGTTTCAGTTATAGTGAAAAACATCCGTTCAATCTGTCCAATATTCCTGACTTGAATTCAGCTCAGTGAGGACCTTCTGAGAGAGTTGCGAAGACGATGATACTCCTAAATTTCTGAATGATTTGAGTCCAATACCAGTAGTTGATAAGTCTGCAAGAAGATGCGCGAAGTAGCTACAGTCCTAAATTCAAAGAAAAACATTATAGTAAAGAGAGAAAGAGATGCTAGGAAACGTAAAGTATCAAATCGCAAGTCACGTTCATCACGAAAATCCAATCGACATCTGAAGAAGAGGAAGCAAGCAACCTAACACTTCAATTGGACAGTGAAGATACAAGCTAAGAAGTTGGGGACTATGTCTGTGTAAGATGTAGTAACAAGTACTACGAAATGAAGAAAACCAAAGAATGGCTTCAATGTATTTATTGTCCAAAAATCACAATTTCAAACCAAGAGATCAATTGGCTCTTGTGAATTCGAGTCTTTTGAAACAAAAAATGAAAACTTAAACTATACCAAATACTACCAAGATGAAAACAAACATATTATTCTTCTTTACATAGACATTATACATAATCACATATTGAAATTCTAATTATTATATAGTTACCAAATTCTTCAATGACCAAAGTTGGTTAGTGAAAGATTGAAAAAAGCGAATGTGTTAATTTATTTTAACAATAATTCATTGAAATTTTACCTTAAAAAAACGGGAATATCACCCTATAAGAAGTAGTAAATAGCATATGCTATATAACGATTTCTATTTTATTTTCATTGAATTATAAATTGAGTATTTTCTTCAAATCAGTATAATTTGGAAGTGTGCTATTTAATCAGTGTTCTTCTTGTCTGTACCCAGGTAGTTATATATGAATTGTACCCATTATCATCATTTATCGCTTGTTGAATAATGAACTGTCCAACAAAATGTAAATTGTCTCAGGAGATGAATAAATATATTATCATTTCTCAGTTGATACCGTTGAGTACCTACTCCAAGAGATTTGATCCTTCAAACAGTCCTCTGAATTTATGTCAATGTGACAAAAAACTTTGAACTTTTATTGAAACAGAACCGATTTGTTCCGCACAGGGAATGCAGTTCGTTCAACCGTTTAAACAATCCTTCACCTTCGAAAAACTACAACTAAGAAACTTGAACTGTCGATCATCCGCAATCGAACGGCAAGAAAAAGGACGAAGTGATTACCGCAAAACGAATTTCTTCAAAAATCAGCCGCGGCTACGGATTTTTTCTTTTTCGCTGGCAGCCTTCGCCGCGATTAGTTTTGGTGTTTGGATCCGAGTGCCAGGCCGCACGGTCGGCTACAAACGTCGTTAGAGAAGAATCTTTTATTTATGTTTTGTCACGGCACGTTCGATTTGGCACGAATAATCAAGAATTCTCTTTTTTATCGAACGCGTTCATAACTGTTGTATATTATCGTTCACGAAGACTGGGTCAAGTTTAACAGATTACGTATTCAAAATCTCAAGTTCAGTGAATTAATAATTTTCGAATTGAAATATAATTTGGTAATTACACTTTTGGTATAATTACCAAAATTCAATACTTATACCTGTTTTAAAAACACTGTCACGTTGTTAGCATATTGAGTTTCCTTCTTGAGGGAAATAACTTTTAAATGTTCAAATTAACAATCGCGTAGTTTTGAAATATGACACTAGAGGAAGGTGCAAAGCCTAAAACTAGCACACTAACCTGTTGAAATAAATAAACCTAAACAAATATGGTTTTTTTCTATTGTTACTCATTTATCAATAACGGATGTCCAGTTACACCTTTTCCATATTTACTCACTTCAATTGAATAATTGTAATTTACGTTTCGCCATTACGATGCTTTCTTTATACTGCGAAAATGTTTCAATACCAAAATTATTCAAATAGTCTTCTCTTTAGGGTACTTAAAGTTGACACGTTATAATTATGATACCCAAGGCATGGGAATTCCAACGATTCTGTGAATTATCTTTCAACCACTTAAGGGTAGTTTCACATTGTAGTAAGGGAACTGTATGTTAATTCTTTCTTTTCATTTCAGTTTGTATATTTGTTATATACGAGATTGTTGGACAATAAGTCGTCGATTTTCCATGTTTGTGTTCCATGAATCTTGAAAAATTATTCAGATATTGTTCTCAAAGTTTACGAAAATTATTGATGAATCATAGAATTATTCATATTTATGAAACGAAATATTTCAATTGGTTACGGCTAAACGTGCAAAATAAGAAGATATTTATGAAAGAGCTGTGGGAAAAAAAATTTCAAGGAAACTGAAACTTATCAAATTATGGAAAATAAGTTAAAGCTTCATTTAAATATGAACTATTTATTAATTAAGCCTTGTCCATTCCTGCCAAACAAGCCATCCTTATCACTCCAGACTTCTACCAACGTTGGGCAAAGCCGAGCTGAGAAGCTTGGCTCCAGAATTGAACCCATTAAAACCCACTTGAACCCATGGTACTTTTCTCTATCGGGTAAGATTGGTTGAGATGAGCAATAGCAAAAAAATTGGGCAGTTATAGGGACTACCGCTAGAATTTAAAACTTAGAACTTATTAAAATTAGAAATTTTCTAAAATTTTTGAATTGAACTTATCAACATCAAATTTTTCATGGATAGTAGGTATTTGTATTTACATAAATTGCAATGTACTTTTTCATACAAACTATTTTCATTGTTTGTATCCTGCTTATTCAACAATACTTTAGACTTTTTGTACTATCAATGAGCTAATTCTGTTGTAAAAAAGACAACAATAAGCTTATAGTAACTAAATTAGGAAATGAATATGTTTGATTTTGAAATTTATTTAAGTTCAATACGTCTGCTGTATAAGTCACATAAGACTCATATAAGCATGTCAGTGATGTATACGCATGAGGTTTCACTAATTCAAAAAGCGTCGAACGCGTTAAGCACACGGTCCATCATGTCGGTGACGCAAACCCATAAGATTTCACCCTACCAACGTGGTAAAGAAGTTTTCACTTCAATACCAATAGTATCTACAGTAATAACAGTAAATGTCTGCACGCCACCTGGGTGTTCTTATTCGTACTACTGCGATATCCGATCAGTAGGATATCAAAAATAATATTGTTACCCAAAGTTTTATGGTAGTCGCATTCTTCATGGTAGAGTCAATTTATTAGTAGTAATTTCGATTTCTACAAATTGTGTGATTTCAATATTCATTAAAGAAAGCTTGAAAATTAGTTCGAAGTATTCATTGGTGTTTTTTGGGTTATCCACCTCACTTTACTATTTGCGATAGACGTCACTTAACATTGGAGACAGATAGACACCTTCTTAGAACGTATGTGTTCACAGATTGTCAAAATAATTTGAAACCAGTACTTGAAGCAGAAAAAGAGAGTTCTCTTATAAATGGCGCCTCGAAAATGGCATTCCTCGAAAAATCGTTAGAAGAAAAACTGGAAATAATTTATCAATAGGAATTGGTAAAATGGAACCCGACATTAAATAATGTTGGACAATACGAATGGAAACAAGTTTGCGCTACATATAAAAAAACCAATATAACGTAAGTCCGTTGCAAATTTACTAGATTCTTATGAAAACATTAAGTTAGTGCAAAATAGAGTCATGAAAATAACGTGCAATCTGAAAGGAACTCATCTGAAAACAAGATTCCAAAGAAGAAAACAGTCGTATGAAAAAGCAGCAAGTTCCAGTGTACAGGATAAAAAAATTATGAGAATGTATACGCCAAAAAGTAGATATTCAACACCTTTTGCCAACAAACAATTTTTTTAACATTTATATTTTGTGGCCATCTCTCCCCAGCTGCTTTGGTCATCTCACCCGATTGAATAGGGATACATGTCTGAATACAATTTTTTTAATACCATTTTTGAAGAAAATAGGTATAGAAAAGGTTTTAACCTAATTATTCATCCTTACCGGACTTTACCCTAAACCAAATTTTCTTATACCTTGGTGTTACCGTAGAGTTCCTTAAAATAGAATTTATGTCTATTTTTAAAGTATTTTGTGCACCAAATATTTTGTCAATATTGAAAAGCCATATTACTTGTGAAACTCAAATCAAAATTGTTTGACAGAAGTGAAAACATGAAAACAAGATTTTCGTTATCATTTAAAAAAACCACACTTTTGAGCAACAAATTTTTTATTTGCAATGTGAACTTACATATTTTAGTATCATTTACTGCACTGTGCCTCAGCCTTAGATTTTTGTTCCACTCTGATTGAAAAACAAACTCATCACAATTTGAGAAGCTCAACTCTATCAATGGGAACTGATGGAGTTTCATTGGATGGATTGAGAATGAAATATCAAGAATATGATATTTCATTATAATGAATATGATATAACATATATCATATTCATTATCATGAATATTATATTGAATATGATATTTTTATGGAATATAGCAGTATAAAAAATTCAAATTCATTACTATAATTCGTTTGATATACTACGAAGGACCTAAATATTTTCACAAGTATAACTGTTTAACAAGTATACCTATCTATAAAACATAATTTCTTTTAGGATTTCCTTTTAGGGTTAGATACCTAGGTTGTCCAATGACATATTGTTTTAACGGCAGGACTATTTCAAGAACGTTTTGAGAACCGGACTTTCATTATTTTTATTCTTATTATTGCTATTAATATGCGCCATACTTTCTCATTGTAAATACTGGAGAAATGTATAAAAACGGAAAAGAAACTTTACAGGAAGTGTAGGTACACAAATGAACATGCCACATTCATTTTAATTCGCAATAAGCCTAATAGATCGATGCGACAAACCTTTAATTTCAACATTTTATATGCGCATACGGCGAAACAAAAGAAACGTAGGCGTACTTCTAGCATCGATTTGATAAAAATCTAGTTATTTACACTTCGACGGCCGCGCTGGAGAATAAATCAAACACGTCGAAAACAGAGTCACTATAGACGCCGCGAGTCCAGGCCAGGGATTTGTTGTAGTAAACGTCAAATAGTATACGGGGCATAAATCATAGATAAATCATTCTTCTGCTTAATGAACACGAAACAAGAACAATGTCGGATCAGTGATTATGATGACGTTGGACTCAGCCACCTAGAATGCGAAGCGGTAAAGCGAAAATCATCAATCTCATAGCTCCTACTCTCAGACCGCAATATGTATCAAGTCAAACTAGGAGTTGTACAATCATAGAGTAAAGATATACATTGAATGCAACCTAAGCGATGATTTTGATATATAACTTTTCCTTATACTGATAACAATTTTTGTAAGTTAGTGTTTTGCAAAGTAAGGGAAATATTTCAATGGAGCCCAAAAGTAAACAGACAATTTAGACTTTTTCCATCCAATTATGTTCTTTAGTGAAGACGACTTTATTTTTATTTTAGCTCCCGCTATTACCAATTATCTTGTGAAGCTCCCACAGGGATTTGGAGAAGTAATATGTACGACTTTGTAAGAAGATCACTCAAAATGAGGCTGTTGTAAGTATTCGTATACAAAGAGTTTCCTGACAATTAATCACATAATTTGTATAAATAACCAAATGAATTTTCAGATTTTCATTCACGTACATTCAAAAGAAGTGAGTTATCAAATTGATATGAACATCAATACCTACACAAGTATACCTATTATGTAAATAATTTGGATATATGACTAATCAAGAAAAGGTTTTATTGCGTTTTATATTCAAAATTTGAAGAAAATGGACGAGCATCATCTCTGTTCGCCTAAATTGAAAAAAGACAACAATGATTAAAGAAAAGAAATAGTTAACTGCTTCCTATGTAATGCAGGAAGCAATTTTCCAACTTTTTCAAATATACCTATAGATAGTGTATAACAGGCGCAATATTGTATCTGATGATGATACTGTAAAAGTTGTTATTCATATAATTTTTTTAAGAATTTCCAAGAATGTTATCAAATATTGTGTGTTATAGGCGCAATACTGTAGCTGATACTTACTGTGAAAGATATCACTCATATTAATTTTTCGAGAATGTTACCAAATATATAGATAGTTAAAGCGCAATACTCTAGCTGATACTGCAAAAGTGGTAATTCATATCAATTTTAAGATTTTTGAAGAATGTTACCAAATATATGGATCTGTCTTAAAGACACGATGATGTAGCTGATACTGCAAAATTTGCAACTCATATCAATGTTTCAAGAATGTTATCATATATATAGATGGTGTGTTATAAGCGAAATACTGTAGCTGCTACTGCAAAAGTTGTCGTTCATATTAATTTTCGAGAATGTTACCAAATATATAGATAGTTAAAGCGCAATACTCTAGCATATATATAGATAGTGTATTATAGGCGAAATCCTGTAGCTGCTACTGCAAAAGTTGTCGCTCATATAATGTTTTCAAGAATGTTATCAATATATAGATGGTGTGTACAAGCGCAATACTGTAGCTGATACTTACTATGAAAGATATCATTCATATTAATTTTTCGAGAATGTTACCAAATATATAGATAGTTAAAGCGCATACTCTAGCTGATACTGCAAAAGTGGTATCAGTTAATGTTATCAATATATATATGGTGTATATAAGTGCGATACTCTAGCTGGTACTGCAAAACTTGTCATTCATATCAATTCTTCAAGAATGTAATCAAATATAAATATATAGATTGAGTATTATAGGCGCAATACTGTACCTGATAGTTACTATGAATGTTTCATACGAATTTTATCATAGATATATATATATATATATATATATATATATATATATATATATATATATATATATATATATATATATATATATATATATATATATATAGATAGTGTGTACAAGCGCAATACTGTAGCTGATACTGCAAAATTTGTCAAATCAATTTTTCAAGAATAAGAATGTTCAAATATATTGATAGTGTATTAAAGGCTGAATACAGTAAAATTTCTCATTTCTATTTTATGCTTACCTATATATGCGCATTTTTTATCCGTTCAACACAAGCCTCGGCACGTTCAGAAGATAAGTTAAGGTTAACTCGTCTTTACCGATCTTATAAGTATTTATGCCATCTAGGTACCATGTGGAAGAGAATTAGACGTCAAAAGTTTTCCTATGTTATATATAATTTTATTTTTAAATCGATTATTCTATAAACGTATTTGTTTCATTTCTACACAATGAAGTCAATTTTTTCCGGAAGTGTCTCTATCAGTTCGATGAATATTCTTCTTCGATGGCCAAGTTTATCGATTTGTTGTCCTTCCTTCAACAAAATCTTCATCAATTAATATATATACCATTGATGAATGGCTGAATTAACTATCAATTAACTCTCCTTTTGTTAATGACACTTATAGGGACAACGCCTATAAGGAGTTCTATGTTCTAAACGTCAATTATGTAAATAAAATTGACACTTTACGAGTTCAATCAGTTCGATGACGAGTTTAAAATTAATTGAAAAAAATGATTCGGGCAGATATATCTTGCAACAACAACTTTTTTCAGGTTGAAGGTGAGAAGATGAAGTTTCATCTTGATTAATAATTCACATCTTTCATATTTCTAGAATTTGAAATTAATCACCATACATCTCTTTACTATGCGCACATCATCATTGAGTAATTCGAAATTTTTTGTGTTTTGTCTAGGTCGATGAGTCGATATTATTATTTTTATGGTCAACTATCATTTATCTTTTTTATTATATGGCGAAATGAAGAATGAAGTGACTGGCTACACCATGACAGCTAAAGACATCATCTATCCTCTATTTGAGGAAAAATAATAAGTAGGTTTTCATTATCTCATGAGGCTATTCGTGAATGGAGAATATTTGTTTTTGTAATGAATATCTTCTTATGAAAACAATTAGGAAATTGCATATTAGTAATAAACTTTTGATATTAATACCTGTAGTTACATTTTGTTTATAACCTGATACTTCTTCATAAACAAACACAATTTCTCTAATTGATTTCTTGTATGGACATCACCAGCTAAGTTTTCCGCGATAGGAGAGCTGAAAGCATTCATTATAGTTGCTTTCAACATAAACAACATAAAAATAGATATGTGCAATTTTATCCAATTTGAATGTGTTTTTCAACCCAATAAGAAATAAACAAGGAATCCAAATTGAGATCATATTTCACTAATTGATCGGGACAATACTCGACAATTATCTACTATTACATGTTTTATTATGAAATCTTCTGAAAAAACTGATTTATTCTATGAAAGTCACACAAAAACCAATTTTTGTGACCTAAAGTAATTAAATATTTTAACAACATAATAATGTTTCGTACAAACATATGGGATATTCAGCGTAGTAATAGGACACACTCAGTGTTTAATCACTTGTTTTGGAGATGAATACTGTTGTAAAGAGGGTCACCTTCATAGTAATTATGGAATACTTACTACAAATAACTTTCAGTAAAGTAAAAGTAATCCTCGTTTATTTACGGAAAATCCATTTACAAAAGACATAAACAACACATAGGTGCTTAAATCTAGATAACTATAGCGTTTAGTACAGAGCTAAACAGCTTAAGTGTTGTACAAAAACACATAGGTCAGCATTTGAATAGTGATTACTATACCCAACATTTAATTAATTGGTGCATTAGTCAAATAATTAGTGAGGGTCACATAATAATGACATATGGGGACCCAAATATAGGCATTGTTATTGCCCGTCCTTCTGTATGGAACGTGAAATCAAATTTGACAAAGCAATGTATTAGACTGAATAAAATTACTCAAATATTTGAAGAGAATCCCAAATCGAAAATACATAGTTCTTTTTATTTGATTTACAAAGACTGTATACCCAATTGTTTGAGAATGATTTACGAAAGAGAATATAATAGATAGTTAACAGAATGTTCAAACTTTGGTTAATGATAGAATTGTAAAGAATTGTACCTGTTCTTATTCCAATTATTTATCTGCAAATTCTTGTATGCGTAACCTAATGTTACATTTATCATTAATGCATCAATACAAGTTTATCAATTATAATTCAATATTCAATTCAATTATAAAAATCGTCTCCTTTTGAACTATCTGATTTCGTCACTTAAGTACCTTACAATTCAATTTCTTCTTCCAGCTATTTCAATTTTAAATACTCTATAGATTATCTAAACACTCTTATAGAGTACCTGAATACATTTAGGTCATCTAATATGTCTTCCTGAGTGATGAAATTTTTTTTAGATTCTATTTCACAATATCTTTTTACTGATTTAGTAAAATTTTTCTCATTTTGTTCTGATTCGACAATAATTTGAGGAGTTCTAACAAGATACAATGCTTTTCTAACGAGAGCTTGAATAACTGATTAGCAGATAAATATTTGGGGATTATCAAAAAAGAAGTTCAAACTTCGTCACGCATTGTGTAACATTATTGGTTTTAAAAAGATATGTGCTTGAATTTTGGTAGATTCCATAGGAGATATCTAAAATATGAGATATACTTTTCAGAATTGTGTTAAAGGAATTTCCCAAAAATAGTTTCATTGTCACAACTACCTTAAATGATAAGAATCTTTTCAGCGAATACAATAACCAGTGATAGGTACTCGCATCTATGCAATCATTAACAGACATATTAAATACAAGCCATCTCATAAAAGCTGATAGAGATATCAGTTATAGAGCCATTATTAGTAGACAAGGAAATACTATTTTGAGGGATCAAAAAATGTTTAAATCCGTTCAGTAAAATCTAAGTAATTTAAAATTGAAGAAAAAACGCTCGAAATTTACACATTTTTTAAGATATCTCGGAATAGGAAAGCGATATTTACTTGCGGCTTTCGATATTATGTTGCTAATTTGATATACATTTACATTCCATAGTTGAAGATGCATGTTTCTATTTGATAATTTCCAAGGATAACTAAATTTAAAAAAATAAATGAATAGCGCTCTCTAGCGTATAGGTTACCTACTCATTAGGTTGTTTCTGAAGTGAAACTCCTACATTGGTAGAAAAGAGCGCTTTTCAAAAAGACAAAGTTCGGATAAATCGGTTGAGCAAAACCTGAGTTACAAGCGTTTTATCATGATAAAGTTCGAACTTTCTTTCTCCTCTAATTTGAAAAGATATACTAAAACTTATGGAACCAAATATTTGCCGAATTTCTTGGGAATATCCGAGAATCTTAGCTTAAAGGCATCTTGATTAGGCAAAATTTGTGAAACTTTCATTTTTCAATGATTGGTATTCAATTACGCCCTCTAGCGGTGAACCTACAACTCTGTGAAGAATTTCCTAATTTTTCTCAAGTCACTTTTTCATAATTTTTTTTGTCTATGCTGTTCAATAAACGGTTCTTGAGATATGGTGGAGAGCCATTCTTATTGGGACACCAGGTACATACTGAGTTTGGTACTGACGGCGACGACAGATTTGATACTAATGTTGAAATGAAGTCTATTTGAAAATAGAATACTAGTGTTGCACTATTCTGCGTTGCGAAGTGAATTTGCTCGAAATGTGTCGATATTTTTTCAATTGAATCGCTGTATAAATATACCGACTAATTTGAAAAAATATACAAATCGAAATGCGTAGGTACCTACTTGCAGCTCAAACTAAGGCGTTTCGTGCGTTCAGCTCAGCTTCGACTCGTGCGTGCTGAGAATTCTCGCTGCAGATTTTTTCACCAGAGAAATATATGCCAACTCCGTGGGTGTTCCAATTACTGATAGGTTTAAGGTTTTGAAATTGTAACGTAAACATTTTATCGCCAACCAGCTACGTTTACGACATTCTGATATGGCATTTCGCACAGTGTTACAGGCGAGAGAAGAGCGTTAATGACGCGGGGCGTCCAGTTACATTTCGATGGAAATAATGACGATTTCCTGGATCTGAAGCTTTCAACGCTATGCGGTAGGCAAACCAAGAAACTGCGCTACTACCAGTACCAAGAAAACGATCGTTCGTCGACTACATGGTATGTAAAAACCTCATATCCGTGAAGAGTTATTCGATTTTTATTTTAGCCTTCCCATCGATTGTGTGATGAAATCCGATTCGTTCGAGAATTCATCATAAAGAATATATATATATATATATATATATATATATATATATATATATATATATATATATATATATATATATATATATAAGTATACTATAACTTTATTTCGATAACGTTTTGACAAATTATTTCGCAGAACATCACATTATAATGTTCTAATACCTAATAATATATTCTGAAATAATGACAAGGTAACTGATGAGTTTCTTGTAGTACGAAACAGTGAACTGTCTCTTACGCTACCAATAAATGTAGGCATCGATTTCAATATTCAATAGTATTTATCCCTTGAAGGATAATGAAGATATTACATTGTTCATGTTTCACATAGCCAGCTTTGCTATAATGTTTTTTTGAAAAATTTTTCAGAAAATTGTAGAAAGAAACTTATAGTATACCTACCTACTTTTAACATTGAATATTTACAGGTGCGATTATATGGGCACGAGAACTACAAAATTCTTTTTCTTGTAGAAGATTTCTTTCATGTTTTGAGTAGCCAATTCAGGATGAATGATCAGCGAGTGTTTCTATAACCGCAACCTAGATGGCGATACTTTATCAAATCAGATAAAATTGTTCAAAAACTAGAGTTGTTTTTACAATACATTAATATATGCATTATTTTTAATTAATGATCGATACTTGCCTTTCGTTTGTTGGACATTTTTGTTATACTATGAAAAAGTTTATTTCTGTTGACATATAACAACGAAACGTCAACAGAAATAAACTTACATTTTTATGATAAAACTTTCAATATATATATATATATATATATATATATATATATATATATATATATACATATATATATATATATATATATATATATATATATATATATATATATAAGCACATTTGTGAGTATCAAAACTTGATATATACAGACTTTGTTATCCCATAATATTAGAAATGATCTTGGGCCTTTTTGTTTCGATAGTAATGGAATGATGAGAGCACACTTACAGATTCTACAGACGAGAGAAAGTTAATGTAGTGAACTAATTTACGGATTATTTCATATTTCTTCATAGTTTCTTGGATGATTCTCGTATACTCACAAGAGATAAAAAATCTTAAGATGTTGATTCTTTGATTTTTAGACGAGTTTTTATCTACTCAAACAATAGTGTTGTTCAATAAAGACTTCTATTTCCTGAGAAACCTTTGGGTTTCATTCATAATTTGTAGAAATAAAGAATATGAAACAATGTTTTGACTTTTTTTTTATACAAATGCACGTCAAAACTGACAATGTCGTTGATATCAATCCATAACTATCGAAACTGAAAAGCATTCGACATCTCATGGCACAACAAAGTATGTATAAACAGATAGAGACTAAAAGAAATTTTAGGAAATCTTGAAAGTTGTGTTGTACTATTTATATTTCTAATTTTCAAAAGGAAGATGTACACCAGTAGACTAAGGAAGTAAACACTCAACTTGAATTCAAATCAGTCAGATTATTATTATCTAATATTTCCGTTGATCATCACGTTTAATGTAGGAAAGTGATTACCCTGTTAATTCAATAGTTGAGCTGTATAATTTCGTAATTTGCATTAATTATCTATAAGAAATAACAAAAATCTTAATATGTTTCTAATTGAATCTCAATTTCAATACATTTTACATCGACATAATAACTACAAAGCTGACGCTTACAACGTTTTGTTAATGTCAACGATATCTGAATGAATGAACATTTACACAAAGGATACCTATATCCTCTTGTCTGCAGTAAAATTACGCAATTGAAAAAATATATAATCTATCAATATTGTCAATATCTTAGAATAATCAACTGTTTGCAAGAAAATCGACGTTTAACTCTCAATGTTTTTCAATATATTGACGTTTTTCTACATTATTTTTTCTCTTTCACTCAACCACTTTCCATGGTACAGGAAACCACAAACCTTGTCCTGACAATAATAAGGAACAAAAAAGAACCCAATAAGAACATCAGCCATCAACCTTTGAAATTTCATGATTATATACCAAGTAGTTTCGTCTGACGACGAAATGTCGTCATGAAAATATAAATTACTCATATAAAGAAAGAGAAGTATGTACCTAGACCTTTTTACTTGGATTCTAGCTCTTAGAAGGCTCTCCTATCCGTATCACCCAAGAATTAGATTCGAAAATTGAAACAATCTATAGCCGAAATTTTCTTATTTATGATTATATTACCTGTGCATTTTTTTGATGGAAAATTTCTAATCGAAAGTTCTAACTAAAAGTTCTATCGAAAATTTCTTCTTATAAGCTTTGGTTTTGAACAGTTACTCGGCCTTCGGAAATGTTTTTGAATTGTTGATAGTATTTCATGTAAATGAATATATAAATATATATATATATATATATATTATATATATATATATATATATATATATATATATATATTACACTGTTTTGTCAACTTGATTTGGCCTTATGACGTTAATCCATGAACCATATTTCAGGATTATCGTCTTTAATTAGTCCTGATTGTTCTTGACTTCAATTAACAACCAGAATCATCTCAAAATTTTTTTGAGGTTTTCAGGATTGTCTATCAAAGTCAATAGTTTAAATGTTCCTGATTTCAATCGACAACCTAAAATATACAGACATTTTTTCTTCCTTATTTTAACTTTTTTTTGAGAAAGCAAAAAATATATACTTCCGAAACTTTGAGTTCAAAAAGTACGTACGTGTGTTTTATTCACTGTATTTTCAAACAATTTTAATATCCCCAAATAACTACAATTAATGAGTAGGCTAACTTTAGAAATTGATTATTCATAAATATATTCGAATAAACAAACTTATTCAACATAATTCAATAAAGCGGTTTCATTTCGATTTTATAACTCTTCTAAAAACTGATGAACTAATACCTAAGCCAAACAAAAAATGAAGCACTCAATTCGCTCTACATCATAAGACATTTCATAGATATCCGAAAATTTAGACAACGAACATAATAGTTGTGTCTCTCGCTAACTGAGGAGTGTAGGAATATAAATTTTGTATCAAAGAGTAGCTTTAGAAATATCATGAAAATTCAGTTTCTGACATTTAAGTATCCGCTTGAACCATTAAATTGTTTTCTGGCACATTTTTTAAGGCACCTATACCTACTTTTTTTAGCCATCAAGATTATAGCTACAAATAGATATTCACTTCAAAAATTGTTGATATAAAAAATGTAAATTTTTTAGTCAATTGTTGAAAAATTTAATTGTTCAGAGTGATCAGAATACACATTACAATTTTATTTCCTAATTGAAATTTAGCATCATATAATATCAGGTAGGTAGGTACACGCAAGTCTCTCATGAAATGAAAATTTTTGAAAGCTTATATTATTCCTTAATTTAATTTATTAGTTGAAATATCACCGCATGATAGGTAAGTACGAAAAAAAAGGCGTCAATATGAAAAATTTCCAGTCAAGAAAAAAATAAAATATATTATATTAAATTATCGTAAAAATATACCGATATAAAACTAAAAACGAGAAACGAAAAAACAGCTGAAAAGTTTCTAGTAGGTATTATATATGGATGATAACCTCAGTAGGTACCTATTATATATAATCTATGGATGATATGCCCCAGCATATGTAGCTTGACCTAACTTTTAACACCTACAATAGGTTATTTGTGTTTGCTATATAGGTAAAATTGATTGTACGTACAATCAAATTGTATAGGTTTAAAAATAATTATATTTTATTACAAATTGATTGTAGGTAGGTTACTATATAAATCACTATATATAATCAATATGTTATATAAACAAAGTTGTATACAATTAGTTTATATCTAGAGTGTTCTTAACAACTAGGTTGAATGTAAGTAGTAATTTATGTTTAATTGCAAACCCCTTTTCAATCTTTACTAAAAGGTAGGTGATTTAATTTATCTACACTAATATTGTTGTGAGATGAAATTTGTGAGTTTGTGACGTTGTATGGTTAATCTCTGGATCTACTTCAGCGATTTGAAAATTATTTTACTGATAGAAAACCACGTCATTTGTTAGTGCCATAGGCTTATATTTTACAGTAGAAAAAAAACGGATCCTTAGTAAAACTTCAATAATGTAAATAAACTTGACATTAAATGTCTTTCATCGTATGCCTTCGAAAGTATGAAATATAGAACAAAAAATGTTTTACAATATTGAAAAACATACCAATATCTATAAAAAAATTTGGGTGCTATATATCTATGTGATTATAGGTGACTATTGTAGTTATGTAAGTATAAACACTTTTTTGAAAGAAATGTTAACAAAAACCACACAATGCCTAAAATTCCACGTTGTTCATTCCTTCATACTACTCTTTATTCAAATATCATTATTTATTATGTAAGAATGTTTCAGTAGCTGAATATCACTTTTTTATTATTAAAATCCGCAATAGCATTAAAAAATATGATGAATAAAAATTGTCAATCTAAACAAAATCCTACTTATATTTTAATCGCGAAAGTTTGTATAGATCTATAGATGGATGGATGTTTGAGTGAAAAAAAAGACTGTTCTCTTTTACTGTTTATTATTTGGACGAAAAGTTCAAGAGATAATACATACATATGGACCCGCAACCATGTTATAATCTCTTGAGTGATACTTCCATTAGATTTTTCTGTTGCTTTATCACCAAGAAAATTCAACCTGTTATAATTTCAGACGAATTCGTTTTCACAGTATGTTTTTTGGCTAGCATTGTTTAAGAGATAATTTAAAATTTGAAATACCCGTGACAATTTTATTGATATTCGGTCAGAAACTTCAATAAACTTCTTAACAATGATCTATATAATATTATATAGACCTATAGACTACCAGAATATCAATTAGACAATAAAGGCCTATATAATACTAGACCTATATATACCTATATCTATATAGTAAAAAAATATCTATTTGCTGAAGAAGCCTTCCGGCGTAGTAGCTGAAAGACTGTTTTGAGTGGAGATGGAATTGGAGTGATGACTTCTTATTCTATATTCTGTCGAATTATATCTAAATATTGAAAATGAATGCATGTGATTTATACCAATTTTATGTAAATTATAGAGCGCTACGAATTTGAGTGACTAGACTTATGAATTGTTGAGTAATATTTGTGGAATACCTTAAAACTTCTAATTCCATCCCCTTATTTAGAGTCCACGTTATTCCAAATTAAGGAACGGATTCTTATATATTCTAGATTACCTGTTTGAATTGATGCCGATTTCCAAACTTTGGCAGAATAACTGCAAGTTTTCTGTTAACTGTAATCGCTTAGGTCACTTGAAAAATTTTGATCAAAATTAAAAATAAATGAAGTTATAATGAATCGTTAGATTGTTTTTGTTTTCGAAAGAGTAATATTTTTTTAGACACACATATTAAGCTTGAAATTTATGATAAAATATAAATAATCAAATGAAAATCATCTTATAGAAGGTAAAATTATAAATTATTCGTTAGGTATACATTAGGAAGGAACGTTTTCTGATTGTTTTCAGCATAATTTGGTTATAAGTTACGTTTAATCAAATACTTATTCAGCCTGTTTATGTTGATATAGTAAGTTATATATCTACTTATCACTTTGAGTTTTTTTTTCGAATGATTGTGAAATATTGTCTATCAATTCAACATAATATTCCTCTTGAAAATTTTATATACATGAATTAAATAAAAATGAATCTAAATACCTAACTTAAACCTGAAGAACGTACAAGTTCATCCAACCAATACTATTAAAAACAAGCGCTTTCAACTTTTCGTGTTCATTTCGAGCAAAATACTGATATATTATTGCATTGATAAATAGAAAAAAATTGTGAAGGCATTTTCGGTCACTGATTAACTGCTGGTAATGGAAATAGCTTCTTCATGTTATTTTACATTACAATAGCAGATATTTATCAATAATCAACGCTTTCATTAAGTGCCTGACGTAAAGTCTGTACTGTTTTAAGTGTCATTTGTAATGATTGGATTGAATTGAATTCATAAATTTATTAAAAACATTCCACTAGAGATATAATTCATAACAGCAGTGATTCAAGTTTTCATAATTTTAAAAAGTATGGATATGAAAATAGCTATTTACTAATCACTATTGGTATCTCAATACTAAAGTTGAAAAGCGTTTTATTATTCATCATTAAAACATTACGGTATTGATAAAAAGTTTATGGGTATGGTTTTATTGGGTATATAAATTATTTATATCTTACGATTTTGATAGAAAAAGGGATAAGATATTTTGAGAAGGAACAATTGACTTCGATATCAATTTGGTATGAAAGAAGGTAGGCACATATCACAAACTTTTGGCTCTTATTATAAGTACTACGAGTATATATTAGGTACATAAATAGTAGGTATTTCAATTTTAATTTTCAATTCAATTTGAATTACCTACATATATGTCTTCATTCTTGAACGCATTCTTGAATTTTCTTGCCACATACTTTTTGACTGTTATTGATTTGAGTACACGCAAAACAACTGCTCAAAATCGATGTAGATTTGAGATAGTTATATGTGTGGTTGAATGCTTCAATTTCATATTGATATTCAGGCAATTTTCGAGTATTTACAGCATTCAATAAGAAAAAACAATCCTAGTATTTATATACACATATAAGTTACTCTATTTAAACTATGTATCGTAATACTTTTTGCATACAATTCTTCGTCATGGGGTTTAA
Source organism: Henosepilachna vigintioctopunctata (assembly GCA_030704895.1). Taxonomy (NCBI): domain Eukaryota; kingdom Metazoa; phylum Arthropoda; class Insecta; order Coleoptera; family Coccinellidae; genus Henosepilachna; species Henosepilachna vigintioctopunctata. Next base: position 11,552,101 of record JARQZJ010000092.1, on the reverse strand, counting down.
TTTGATTTTATTCAACTGAAAGTTCAATATGATCAGTAATACCCCATGTTACAGTTGAGTGTAGTTTTTGATAAATTTGAATCTTGAGAATTCGGTCTTTTCCGAAATATTTGAAGTATTCTCTTTTTTGGTTTTGAGTTACTTTTTCATTGAATAATGTGTTTTTGGCAAATGAATTAACTAACAAATATCAACTATATGACACTTCCTCAACTTAGTTAGAAACAATACTTAGGTACTTTCCTCCTATTTTGTTTCTTTTCTTATATCAATGGGTATTTTATTTAATGATAATAAAAATGCTACTTGTGTAAAATTCCAATAGCTGAACGACAAGAACAACCAATTGTGAACCAACGAATGAAAGATTGAAACTAATTGACAGTGAGATTATTCGGTTTTATAAATTATATCTACATTATAAAGTTTCACAGACACTAATGTAGTTATATATCATGAATATATATATATATATATATATATATATATATATATATATATATATATATATATATATATATATATATATACTATATCTATATAGTATATTCATATATCTCATAAATACTTTCTCTAAGTTTTCAACCTCCCAAATTTCTGATAATTTCAACGAGCTTCAACAAGAGAAAAAATATTTTGAAAGAATTATTATTTCTTTTATGCATACCCAAAATATGATGAAAAGCGTCTCACGATATGACTTCCATAGGGTTTCAAAACTTTTCGGTGCTAATAATAGATTACAGAAATGTACATACTCTCTTCAATACGCGACGGTAGGTAGGTATATCGGTACCTACTAAATAACGTTCAATTCCGGCTGTTTTCTGTGATTTGAGGGTATATATTGTCTCTGATATTTCAAACTTAGTTGAGGAGATTACATAAGCATAATTTACAGTTAACTGCAGCATCGTATCTTTTTTTGGATATAATAATTTTGTATCTAGGTAATATTATTCTGCTATCAAATTTTATATAGAAAATTATTATTGAAAATCAATTCAAACATCGATAGATTTCATTCTTAGCAGATATATAACTTGATATATTGTGTTTATAAGTGATTTTATTGAAGAAAATAATGGAATTGTGAATATTAATTGAGTGGATTCAATGATTTCTGAAGAAAGTTACATAAGTTGATTAGTTATATAAAAGATTGTTCGGAGTGAATCTATAGTTTTTTTCAATTTTAGTTGGTACCAGCTATATCATATTCAATTCGTCATTATTGAAAGATATCGATTTATTTTCATACTAACATATTTTGTAAATAGGTAGGTTGAGATAGATCTAACTGTAAATCCCGATTAATCTTCCGAAAGAAAGAAAAAAACAGTAAATATTCATCTGCAAGTGGTCGTATAATTTGTTTTGATAGGTGTCACCTAAGAATAATGTATTCTTATTATAGGTATTGGATGAGTACACAAGCTTGTTGAACGAAACTAATTAGCGACAGTGTAAGTTATGACAGAAACAGATTAGAGTTGAATGTAATGAATTCAATCACTAAATTTAATTAAATGGAACGGGTAGCTACCTGTTATTTATCCAAACAAATTAATGGATTTAAATCTATATACTGGTATATCCGTCTTTATTCCCTTACGCATTAATGTTATAAGGCTGAGTAGGTTATGTTATATGTTATAAAATTAACACTGAAATGGGTCAAAATCTACAGTGCGTGAAAATAGTTTTAATTGGAACTTTCAGAGCATGCTATGTACTTAGGTATATGATTGAAATTCTGATTTAAAATGCGAATTATATGAATATCTGATCATGTTGGGCATCTATTGAACTAGAAATGAAATGATATTCCTATAGAAATAGTACATTATACATATTATAGCTAAAGATAATATCTACAAAGTTCATATAGCTACCTATACCTATAGCCACCTATATATGTGCGTGTAGTTCATTATTGAAATCAATGATTGGCATTTATTTGTGAAATCTATTTATGGACTCATTTGAAAAATGTACAATTACCTATGTCGTGCGTAGAATGTTGCAAATAATTGGAATTCGGCCCGGTGGGTACATGGGCCAATCCGGCCCTTAACGTTAGGGCCCCCACGGAAGCACAAGCGGGGCCTCCTTCAAGGTAGGCCGCCAGGTTGATTTTTACACTGACACTATACACCCTGTATACGGAACGAACAAACAGATTCACAAAAACAGTCCTAGGCAATTCCACCTTCTCAGCACCACATTTAATAAGATTTAATACTAGTTATCAATGCACAGTCTAAGAAATAGTTAATTAAGTTTTGTTTTTTATTACTGAATACGCGGATTTCTTTTGATTTATTTCTAATATACCCCAATACGCTGCGGTATCACACTCAACGACAAGTCAACAACTGATTGTGACAGGCCGTACCAAACCTATGGGCATCCCCTCCCTGCATCGATTTCTTCCCCCTCCATTCAACTTGCGTAGATAAGCCAATAAAAATGCACTGTTACGCCCTTCTTTTTGGCTCCTCCTGTACCTGGTAGCCATCAGCTTATGATCTTATCGCTTCTGCTACGAAACGGAATGTTCTTATGTTTGTTGTACAAAGAGTCTGATTTCGCATGCAACTTGATCTTCAGTCTTTTCCACATTCCATTTTGCTACTGTTTTACATTTTTTCATATTACTTTTAGCTTTAGGTTACGTAGAAAGAATATACTTCATTATTTTTCATCTGGCATTTATGCTACCTGATAGAGTAAGAGTTGTTGAACAAAATAAATAAAGTGAAGGGTTAACGAGGATACCTATCTTTTTAAAATAAAAACTGGAACGATTTACTCTTTCCGGCTGGCGAAGTATCGCTTGGACTCTGATACCTTTAGGTAATAAAAATTATCTTGCATTTTATTTGAAACTGATTTTTTTTTATATTATTGACATAGGGATTACTAGATCACATTTTAAGATTAGATTGAAGAATTTCCGTAAATTCACTTAGAACAAAATATTTCATGATTGATCAGTTGAGTGACATTATAAGTCAATAACTTAACCACATCTTACCATAGTAATATTATTAGGTTTGAGAGGTTCTTGAAATTTCAGCAAGTACCTGGTTTATCATGTGAGGATTTACATAAATGTTCTTCGCTGAAGCGTTGCTTTACGACGATAGAGGTAGCTAGGTACCTACCTCATTACGTTTCAGGAATTTTCTTCTTATTAAAAGAATAAACTGGAATTTAAACTCGTTGACCAGATGTATTGAGCATTGGAAATGCATAGGTGGTTACATATAATTTTTATGTTTGGAAATATGTTGAATGATCAACAGGTGGTATAAAGAAATACCTAAGTGGGTACCTTTTATTTTTTAATAATACCTAAGGTATTTTTTATTCGAATATAATTTCTGTGTGAAATCTGTGTTCTTGATTTTAATAAGTAGATGCATTTGGATGTATATCTGTTGGGAATAAATGTCTTATTATTATTATTATTATTATTATGTAGGTATATTTGTGGATGAGAAATTTACATATCTAACATATCATACCTACGTTACATAACGTGTCGTATTTAAAGCTGTTGGGCTGAACAATGGTTGAAAAATCATTCGGTGATTTGTGAAACAGATATACAAGATATACAGGATATATATATATATATATATATATATATATATATATATATATATATATATATATATGTGTGTGTGTGTGTGTGTGTGTTACGCCATCTTGTATTGGACTATGAACTAATGTTATGGTATTTTAGTGTATAATGTTACGGTAGGGACCATATTATAAATTCTGTGATCCATATATTATTCTGTGATCCGTCTTACAGCATTTAAGGACCGACATAAAATTCTTACCTCCTTTTCTGTTTGGTTATTTTGTGGATACAGAGATCAAATATTCAATCGACATTAAATTCTCGATTCTTGTTACACGTTTGTTGTAGGTATTTTAGAGTTGAGATAATATTGTATTTATTGAATAAACTCTTGTTTCAGTTTCAAACATTCATCGAAAGTCATTGACTATTAAATATGAAGGAAAAATAACTTATAAATTTATAAATAATTTATAAATCGGAAATTTTCGTCAAGTAATAATGTCTCAAAACAAGAAATATCCCGGTCTGGTTCACTTAAGAATTTAAAATGAAGAGGCAATTGATTGGTGAGACGACAATTCAGAAACTAAAAACTATTGATCTAGATGGAATTGGAAAATGTACCTTTTTCCTGTAGAACTTCAGGAATTTAAATTACATACAGAATTTTTAGCCATCAATAACATAACCAAGATATATAAATCTCTAAAGAAAGGTGGTGCATTTCGTCGAAATATTTTAGTTGAAATATCTTGAGAAATAGCAAGCCTAGATATACTTACATGGATTCTGATTTTGATACAGCTTACAAGCATTATTATTTAGAAGAATTTGAAGAAGAAATAAATAAGAAACCTGAAATTCCATCTTTAGATATTCCAGAAATACTAAGAAAATTAGTGGAGAAATTTAGTTCAAACAAGCCACACTCAAACTTAAATGACATTACAAAAAATTTCATTCTGGATATGGTTAGAGAATTTTGAGAATGAATTTTTAAGGTTTGAAATTGCTGAAGAGAAAATGTTTGAAATATTTAGATTGTTTTTAGATGGAAATGCAAACGAATGATTTACGTCAGCTAGAACTAAATATAGTTCGAAACATTATGGGTGCTTTTTAAGGATTCTTTTAAGAAAAATTTTCAGAAAAAGGTTGGTTAAATGTACACGTTAAATTTATAATCTTAATTTTGGAGCAATATGGTCCAGTATTGGTAGAATATGCTCTGAAAAAAAAAAGAATGTTATTATCACGAGATCCCAAGTTGCCTGAAGAAATTAGAATAGGTTTGATTTTTATTAGTCTTTTCCAATCTTCATTAAAAAAAAATTAGATAATGAAATATTGAGTACAGAGCACCTTATTAGTGAAATAAGAAAATTTGTTAGAAAAATTTCGAATTACCTTCAGTTGAAGTAGAGAATAAAGTTTTCAAAGAAAAGCTAGGAAATAAACAAAAAGTTTAGCCTGTATCTGAAAAGAAATCTTGTGAGATTTGTGAAAAGTTGGTTCAACAAAAAGATTTCACAAACAAGATATGTGTTGGAATAAACATAAAACAAAAACAGTTAATAATACGGAACTTCAAAAAGACTGAAATGATAGAATACCTGATCCAAAAACTTGGAATGATAATACAGATTGAAGTGAACGAGCTTAATAACCAATGATTAGTTGAGGCTATATATGACAATGGAGCTAATATTACAATCATCAATTCAAGAATTTTAACAAAGTTGAGAACAGAATTAACAAAATATAAGAGCAGGTTCAGGACAACCAGTGGTACTGATGACACAGATTATATGACCTGATTATTGGTGTTGAATGTATCAAGAAATTTTGTTTTATTCAAGATGAGAATCTCACAATATTACAAAAAAAAGAAAGAGACATTACTAAAATTGATTTATATGAGATACATAAAAACATACTAGATCCAGAATTTGAAGAATGAAGAAAATTTTAAAGCAAAATTTGAATAAGAATTTTTCGGGAATAAGATCTTGGTCCAGAATCTCAACATTTTCCATTAATCGATGAAATCATGGGAAAAAAAGAGATTGTAAATGATCCTGTCCGGATATTGAAAAGATTGTCCAATTCGATTTAAAGTTTTATTCCTGACACAAAATGACTCCCGGAAGGGGGGGATGTATCGCCATATAGTGTACCATTATTAACGCCATTAACACCACAATGCCATTATTTCATAACTAATGCTATTTTAGCATTAATGTTACGGTAGAGATCATATCAGAAAATCTTTGATCCTTATATTATTCTGTGATCCGTCTTAGGCGCGACATAATATTCTAACCGCCTTTTCTGTTTTGTTATTTTGTGGACGCAGAGCTCAAGATTAACATATATATATATATATATATATATATATATATATATATATATATATATATTATATATATATATATATATATATATATATATATTACGTTTATTACGTTTGTTCCCCTTGAGGAGAGCGACTGAACTTGAATTCGCAATCATTAGGAATTTTGCTTCATCTTTTTTGCCTCACAAAAAAGCTTCATCCTCTCTTAATGCTCTTTCTTCCATTCATCTGTCCACTTTACTCCAAGCTGATGATTTGATTGTTGCTCAAACTTCACATGTGCGATTTTATAGCGACATTCAGTGCGATCTTCGAGATTTTTTATATTGATCTGTTGTAGATCCTTAGACATCTTTTGGCCACTCTGTTCCGCATTTACTATTCATGATTATATGGAGTAGTTTTTTCGGTATTCTGGACTGTTTCATTCTGTAGAAATGCATAGAACTTTGCTCGTCGTTTTCTGATTTCTTCCGTTATCTTATTTGTCTTTTGATACAGTTCATTCTGATGTCTTTTCATCCAAATAACGTTTCTATTTATTGACCCGTAAATCTTTCTGAGAATTTTTCGTTCTTGTTTTTCTATTCCTCTAATTCTTGAATACGCCAATAACCATTGTTTCAGCTGCGTAGATTGCTTCTGGAAGAATCGTTATAATGCCTCAATTTGGCTCCTCTCGAAATGCACTTTTTGTTATAGTGAGCCCATGTTAGTTTGTAGGCCCTTTGGAGCATGGTTATTCTCTGTTCATAAGCGACTGGGTTTAAACCTGAGGACTGTATAACTTCCCTGAGGTATTTAAAATGGCCTTTTTGCAGAATTTCACCATGTTTTGTTATAAGAGAAGATTTATTTTTTGGTTTTCTCTCCATGTAGGTATTTGGTTTTATCATAAGAAATTTGTAACGCGGTTTTCTGCGCAATTTAATGTAGTTTTTTTTACGGCGCAATTGGCTTCAGTTCTGTTGTCTGTGATGATAGCAATATCGTCTGCAGAGGCGAGGCATTTGACATTTATTCTATTTTCATTTTTTATACCCACTTGTATGCCCTTTACGTGAAGTTCCGATTCCTTAATGATCTTTTCTAAAACAATATTGAAAAGAATTGGCGAAAGTCCGCTCCCCTGCCGCACACCGGTTTTGATTTCAAAGGGATCTGATATTTGCCCCATAAATTTTACCTTGGAAATTGTCCCTGTAAGTGTATGTTCTATAATTTTTCGGGTCTGTCGATCGTTTATAAATTCTATCACGATTTCAAAAAGGGTTTCGCGGTCTACCGAATCATATGCTTTCTTGAAGTCAATGAATGTGATCACTGTATTTATCTATATTATTATTATTTATATATATATATATATATATATATATATATATATATATATATATATATATATATATATATTATTATTTTGAAAGTTTTTTTATTTCGAATAGCAATAACAGGCTTTTTTGATTTGAAAAACTTTATTTTTGTTGACGTTTCGTTGTTATATTACAACTTTGTCAAAACTAATGAATAATTGAATTTATGAGTTACTATAGATATCAAATGTCAAAGTTATTATTTAGAAAAATCAAATTAGTTTTTTTGTATCTTCACTCATTGATTTTCATTATCAGAGGAATATTTCTGGCTTAGCATTCGCTTCGGAAGTTTTAGTTTTCTTCACCATGAGAAAACCTCTGAAAAACTCATGGTAAGTCAGGTGTTCTAATAGGTGTGATTCATATTTACATATATATAATTACATATAGTTTTTTATATACTTATCCAGAATATGTATATTGTTGGTTTATGTGTGTGAAACTGAAGGTAGATCTGGAAAAAATGAGTTTTGCGATGTGATGTTTGGTGATTGTTGTGTGTTTATTTTACGAGTGTTATTTGTGAGGTTTATTAAGTTGTTGTAGATAGAATTTAGATGTTTAATGTCTGTTCTTTCATTTACTGTGTTTTCTAAATTTTTACGAATGTGTAATATAAAAACATATATTATAATAACATATAATAACATATTCTTCAAGGGAAAACTAAAAATGAAAGAACAGATATGAAACATCTTAAATCTACTTATAACGATTTAATAAACCTTTCAAACAACACAAATAGAATCAACAAATCATACATGTTAAACAACTCATCTCAAAACTCATTCTTTCAGATCTACCTAATTTCAAACACAAATAAAATATCAATTTTCAGAATAATTGAAATCAACACTATACATCTTAATTCAAAAATAATATATCGTTCATTTGAATCACCTCTGTTATAAAGAGTTTTTCTGTGGTTTCCTCATATTTAAAAAGACTAAAGCACTTCCAAAGGAATTCTCGGCCGGAAACATTCCTCTGAATGAGAGGAAAAACAGCCAAGTTGATTCACCAAATAACAATTGACGTTTGAATCCATAGTAATTTATGAAATTCCATTATTCCTCAGTTTTTACAATTTGTAATAAACAATAAAACGTGAATCAACAAACTGAAATGAAGTTTTTTCATATAATTGAGTTTGTTGTTGTTAAAAAATATTTGGAAATCTATGGATATCTAACTATATGTTTAGGGTTCAGCCGGGAGAGCTCTCCCACTTTTCTAAAGAAATGATTTTTTTTCTCTCAAACTACTCGTCTCTAACAAGTAAAGAACTTTAACTAGAACTAAAAAGAATACGTCCACTAATGATGGTTTAGTCCGGCCATTTAAAATTACCATTCTATGCTTAAAAAACACTGAAATAAAAAAGTAACTTATGACAAATAAATATAATTCACAATAAAACCAAAGTTCGCAATCGCGACATTGCACCCATTCATCGGTTCCTAGATATTTCGAAATACACTCATTTTCCTCACATTCTCCTACTGATAAATCGCCTTCTTGCAAATGTATGGATCCATCGCCAGAATCACTTTCAATTTTGTGTTTCTTATCTTTTTTGGTGTGTATTCAGTTATGTTATGTACTAGTGTAACAATTTTTTTATTATTCTGTGTGAAACACACTTTCCTTTCGTAATAGAAAGCTTTGAATTATCCATAGCAATAAAATAGTTTATTGGGGTATTTTTGTGGATGATGAAAAAATTATTCAAATTCTGTGAGATACTGTGAATGAATCGTCGTGATCAAAAATGATGATTTAGTATAGGGGTCCCCAATCGTTTTCAGCCCGCGACGAACTTATAGTTTAGTATTTTGTCACGGCTCCCAGACCTAGTTGTCTTTTTGACAAATTTATATTCATTATTATAAATATTTGTAATACCAATTTTTTATACTGATTGAAATTACACGTTACCTACGTCAGAAATAGTACAGTAATATTCATGTTCACGTAATTAAATTGAAAATATCTATGCATAATATGTAACAAAGTATTTATTATATTTTAACAATTCAGAATTGATAGAGAAAACAAGAAAGAGTTGAGAGCAACAAAAATTCAAAACCCATTAAATCAATGTGACGGAGTAGCTCAGTAATCTTCACACACATGCTGGATACTATTACTCTCATTTCTTACTCGAGATTGATTCTTGAGTGTTATTTGTTCTTGATTACAGATACAGCCAAAATCCAGATTTACACAATGTTGCAAAGGGAACGAAAAATTCTAAAGCTTTCGAAGTTAAATTGAATATTCATTTTGAATCCGAAATTCTAAATTCCGGATAATTACTCCGGAACTGGTAATTGGAAATCTCATTGTACTCTTTTGTGAGTAGTTTTGAGGCTACTGCTACAAAATAGTTCAATGAGACTGTCCTATTGTGATATGAATCGTAGCGAAGATTGTACATAAGAAGTTCTTAGATGTACGCATATTTTTTGACGTTATCACTTGCAAAATATTTCGAAACCATTCGATGACCTTCGACAAGTGTTCCTCGAAAAGGCCTTTAGCTCTGGTGAGACAACCAGTTCATTAGAAGCACATATTCATACAATTGCGGAAGGAAATTTTGACCGCCACTTCCCATATTCTTTTTATCCTCAACTGCAGTTTCTTACTCTCAATTGAACGTGCATGTGTAACTATTGAATGGTTACTCAAATTGATGTTTTTCAAGTATTGAAGAACTTTATTTCTGGGCCGGATAGTTGAGAATTTCTGTCAGGTTGCTAGAAAGTTCGAATTGTTTTCTTTGGTTTACGAACTGCTGAAATTCAGTGAGAAAATGCTTCACAGTAAATGCACTGCTGCAATAATCACATAAAGGTGGTGGTTCTTTGTATAGTCAATTTATCCATCCTAGGCAACCAAGGGAGCTGAAACGGCTTGACCGAGTGGCGAGTATATGTACTTTTGAGATAAGTCTATTCCAATGTTGCTGATGTGAAAAGTGGGTCCTGTGTTGAGAAAAGCTTTTTAAATCGTCCTACAGTTGAGGATTTTTTACGGGGAGACTAGATGAAGATAACTGTTCTGCTGTATGATCTGCCATTTCGTTCCCGGCAATGCCAACATGTGACGGAGAAGAAAGTATATGGCGGTGTCGTATTTCAACTCCAAAATCTATGCATTGTTTTTCGGGAATTCTGACCTTTAGCTAAGTAGTTTTTTGAAATGTTTGTACCGATGGTACTTGGTTCAAACCGAGCTCATTGACTTCGATGCAAGAGCTTTCTTTTTTGATGCAAGAGGTAATTTTTAACGAATGAGCGCCTGTAATTCGTCAAATGCATAGGGTATCAATAGTTTTCGAGTCAAGTGGGTTCATGCTCATATTGCGACTACGAGGCAACGTAAGCAGGTACCTACCTACCGATGCGACCGCTCAAAATATTGTTTACTTATTTGTTGACCTGCGATAACTTATATGCCTATGTATCGCATTAACTTATAGTTTCTGATTATGGCAGATGATCGATTCAAGGCTCCCCTCTTTACTTTCTACGCAGCCCCAGGAACGCCAGGTACAGTTTGGGAACCCCTGCACTGATACAATGAAACAATATAAACCCTACATTGAAAGGTGCGTTGCGTCATTCGTAATTCTTAAATATACTTAAAAAACATAAATTATGGTAGATGAAATCCGAATTTGTGTAGTTACTATATGATTGATATTTTTATTTAATTGTCGAAGTGAAAATAACACTATTCAAATTTTTTGACTTCATTTTTGCCACACTTCTTGGTTAATATGGTTTAACATTTCAAGAAAAAAAAATACATGCCAATACAAAAAATAAAAGTTATAACTTTGCTCAAAACGATGAAAAATATTTTTTGGTATTCGTAATAAATCTTTGTTTTTCCGAAAGAGATACTTTCACAGGAAGTAGGTAGGGTATTGAAAGAACCTCTTTGATAGGTACACCTTATTCTTCCTCCTAGTTTGATAGAATAATTTATTGTCCGAATGGAAAGAATAAAATGATATGATAGAATTCATTAGAAAATATTTGTAACCGTAATGGATTTCTCCTAAACAATTACTATCCTTCTTTACCGGCCTACGTTGGTTAGTCAGGAAAACGCCCGACTATGGTGCTGTAGGATTTGAGTTCGAGCCCCGGTGAAAGCACGGGTGTGTGTGTCTGTTTGTCTATAATTTATATAGTTAAATGACGATAATTTTTGAATAATGTACATTGATTAGAAGCACATTGGTCGTTGGGAAACTGCAGGTGCACTGAATTAAGAAAAAACTATTCTTCTTGTATCTATTATTACGTGTCATTATCGAAACACATATCCAAATTTGTATCTAATTCAAACAGATATTCATTGTGTCATCTGAAGATTGTAAACAGGTAAACATTTATAGCCATAAAGTCAAAAAAAATGTCAATATCTAATTTTTTTCAATATAGGTAATATATGTAATTCTAACTATTGATATACATATACCTTATCAAAAGCTATCACTAAAAATATATTGGAATATTCTATGTTATTTTTTCGGACAGGAAAACCAGAGGTTTACTCAAATTTGGCCTAAACTAGAGTAATTAGCCAGTTTAATTTCCGAATTTTAGAACCTATACAAGATGTAGTGAAATCACTGAAGGAATACGACAGGGACACATTACGCCAAGGGGACCTTCAAGGTGATTTTATTCTTCATACACATACAACAATTAAGCCACGGTAGGAAGGAGAATAGAAACACTAAGGTTAGACAAAAGGATAAGTAACGAGATTGCATCATATTTTCAATGCAATGGATTTGAGATGAGCAAAGATATGTTCATAAACTTTCAGATTGTTTAAACTCATAGGATAAAATTTAAAGAACAAGGTTGTTGTTATCGTATATGCAAGGTCAATTTGTTCAAAAACTCTGAGATTTCATGTCGAAAATTACTGAACGCAATAATGATCTTTATAGGACTATATTAAAAATACATTTGTAATAACTTCCTTCTTTTTCACTTATATTCATTCTTCCATTTGTTTAGAATATCGGTTTTGTTTATTTCATAGACTACAGTAGAGAAGCACTCATAGTGAACAACTGGATTATTAGCCACCAACTTATACCATGTTCGCCAACTCTGTCGTTCGAAATATGCCAACGTGTGATTTGAACCATAAAAAACTGACGTGATTATTCGTTTCTACTTCATGCATTAATGGGAGCATATCCTTATGTATTGGTGTCAAGGAAGTATCAAATTGTAGATTTTTCAAAGAAAGAGCAACACATACACAATTAGAATGCGACAGGAGCTGAATTTCATCCTGATCTTCACAATAAACTGAAGAGGTAGCTTGATGGCATATAGGTCACCATGAAAAATTCAGCAATTTTCATTTAGAGTAAGATCCGAGATTTTTAGGTAAGGATCAAATACTGCAGCTCCAGTTGCAGATGATGGTGACTTCGAAGCCTCTGTTTAAATGTTGTGGTAACTAGCATAATGCTTATAGACAATATTTAAAAAGTTCTCCTTTTCTGATGCCAGTCGTTATATTGAAATAACTACTTAGTATCCCACAATATTCAGTTCAATTTCCCATATTTTATTACTTTATTTTTTTGTGATATCTCTTCCATTTACGAATCCATTTACCGATTCACCGAAGTTTCAATGTAATATTTAATAGTTTTGGCATTTACTTGATGTAAATCCATTATAGTTGAATATAAACTTGAATTCAAACACTTGAACTTATGATTTACACTTTATTGACTACATAGCACGACGCGTTTCGTCGTTACAAACGACTTCTTCAGATGCTAACAGATTATTCTGTTAGCGTCATGCTATGTAGTCAATAAAGTGTAAATCATAAGTTCAAGTGTTTCAATTTAAGTTTATATTCAATTTCAGTGTAATGTTTATAAAATTTTGAATACTTTTATCGATAAGGAGTGTCAGCAGAAAAATTTTTATTTAAATGACACGAAGGTTTCGGTTATCTCTTGGTGAAACATTTTGTTAAAAACTAACACTCTTGACAAGTTTCACTGAATATATTAAAAATTCTACATATGTTTCGGGTGGTTTACCATTATCAAGAGTATATTATATTACTGAATTTCAAAATGTACAACTTATATATCCTAAATCACAAAACACAAAACCGGTTTCACGGAAAAGTCATTACAAATAGATAAATTCTTCTTTTTCGCTGTTGAAATTTCCAAGACTTCAAGGGTATCTAATATTTTGCGTTTACTACCTGATTGTACTAATTCGTTCTTCCTGGGATCTAAGAAATGACTATGTTTGCTGCAGTGTTCAGAAGATCAATACTGTTGAATAAACCTAATACGGGTTTTTCTGAACGCTGCATCAAACATAATCATTTCTTGAATCCCAGGAAGACTGATTTAGTACACTCAGGTGGTAAAGCTAAAAGATTAGTTATCCTTAAAGTCTTGGAAATTTCGATAGCAAAAAAGAATAATTCACCTATTTGTAATGACCAGGTAGACTTTTCCGTGAAACCAGTTTTGTGTTCTGTGTTTTAGGATATATAAGTGAAAAGTTGTACACTTTGAAATTCTGTAATATTGTATACTCTTGATTATGTGTTAACTACCCGAAACATATGTAGAGTTTTTAATAAATTCAGTGAAACTTGTCAAGTGTGTTAATTTTTAATTTTATAGTTTTTAACATTTTATTTGTTGAATGTACCTACTCCACAATAAAATATTCAACTTAATATAACGGTCTTTATACTCACCCACTATTCGGACCAAATAATCGATGTAAAATGCGGAAATCTCACCTGAAAATCAAGATATTAATTAGTTCGATCTATATCTGAAATTGATGAATTGATAGATTTAGGCAACAGTAGCAAATATTAAGATCTCATGCTTCGGATCAGGGTTACCCAACTGCAAAGCTTGGGTAATATCGATAATATCGATATACGTCTCCTGATATCGATACAAGATATATTGTAATAGTAATAATAACAGTACAACTTTATTGAATGGCAACTCATTACAGTATTTCCTTGAATATTTACAGACAAGTAGAAGGACATAAGCAACGGAGAACCATATCAAAAGGAGGTTAATATTGGCTTTCGCTAATCTTACTGCTAACCCCATAAAACCACTATATTTTTAGTAAGAATGTTCTGCTTTTTATTTTTTCTGTTTATCTAACAATAACTTATTCATTTGTGTTTTGAAATTCAATAATTTCATCATTTTGTATTCGTTATTTATTTTGTTGAAATATTCAGAGACCAATACTAAAATGATGCCTGAAATTTAACGGTATTATGTTTTGGTATATTTATCTGCATTTTGTCACGATTGTTTCGAGAATGTAATGTATTTCCAAACACAATTTTGCCAGCCAGATACTTACTTGGCGCAAGATGTTAATGAACGTTTATATATAACGACATGCAATTGTGATTGAAGTTAATTTTTAGAATTTTTTCAGAATAGTTTCACGACTGTAGATTTGCATTTTCAGTGTTTAATTGGGATTGCGGTCTAGAACAGGAAAATCAGTTACCTCTTTAGTATTAGTATTAGCTTTTGAAATGTTTATTTTCTTCTTCAGGCTGTAATAAACTGTGAATATTGTACAATGTTAGCCATGAATTGTAATTCATGGTGCATTTCGTAAGCAATGTAATTTTTGAAAGCTTGGAAAATAATAAGGAGGTAACTGATTTTTCTGTCCTTGACTGCCATCTTAATTCAACACTGAAAAGGTATATATAATAATACGAGTATAATGAATAAATATAAATAAATATAAAATAATATAATATATAATAATACACTCAAATAAAATGTACGAAATAGTTTTTTAACATTCAATGCTTGTCACCTTTCGAAAAAATGACAGCATAATGCTAGACTGGTACCAAAAGAACACTCATTCCGGACGCTACATAAATTACCTTTCCTACCATCCATTCAAAACGAAAAAGAATTTCATACTAGCGTTCAAAAGACGTATAATGGCTTCAGTTCTGTTCAGTCTGTAATGATAGCAATATCGTCTGCAAAGGCGAGACATTTGACATTTATTCTATTTTCTTTTTTGATGCCCACTTGTATGCCCTTCACGTGAAGTTCCCATTCTCTAATGATCTTTTCTAAAACAATATTGAAAAGGATTGGCGAATGTCCTTCTCCCTGCCGCACATCGGTTTTGATTTCGAAGGGATCTGATACTTCCCCCATAAATTTTACCTTGGAAGTTGTACCTGTAAGTGTCTGTTCTATAATTTTTCGGGTCTTTCGACCGATTCAAAATTCTTTCATGATTTCAAAACGGGTTTCGCGTTCTACCGAATCATATGCTTTCTTGAAGTCAAAGATTGTGATCACTCTATTTCTACATTTCCTCATCTGTAATATCATCTTCAAAGTCCAGATCTCTTCAGCACATGATCGGCCTTTTCTGAATTCAGCTTGGTATTCCCCATATATATATATATATATATATATATATATATATATATATATATATATATATATATATATATATAATAAATTGGAAAAAATTTAAATAAACAAGTTATTCGCGTGGCTGTGTGATAATAGATTAAGTTTGAATGCAGGAAAATTAAAATTTAGTATATTCGCCAGGAAATCACGAATGATAAATGTGCAGGTTGATAATATATATATTTGTGTAAACGGAGAAGCCATTGATCACGATGAACATACCAAATACTTGGGTACAATTTTGGATTCGAATTTAAATTTTCACGCACACGCAGATTATATAACGAGAAAATTTTCGAAAAAAGTAGGATTCTTATCACGAATCGGCAAATCTTTGTCTATGAGTACAAAGTTGTCACTCTTTAAAGCCATTGCACTTTCTCATTTACAATTCTGTTGTTCCTTATTGTTTAATTGTCCTCAATATCAAATAAGTCGATTAGAAAAAATACAAAATAGGCTATGAGATCTATATAAAAATGTAATAGATATACACCTGTCAAATCCATGCTTAATGTGTTAAATATATTATCTGCTATGTCATATGTTATTAGCCAAAGAGTTGTGTTTAATGTAAAAGTGTTCATTTTTAAACTGAATAGAAATATGTTAGGTACCAACCTACATTAGTGATAGAGTTCAATTATTTAAAGATGTACATAATTATAATACGAGATTCAAAACAGACTTTATCCTTGGAAAATGTAACACTACACAAAAGCTAAAATCTATTTTGTATAAAGGTTTAATTGAATTTAATGGACTTCTTGCACATATAAAAACTGTGAAAGTTTAAGAGTATTTAAAAGACTTTTGAGAACGTTCATCTCAACCAAATGCAATACAGTTTAAAGTCACTCTAATTCAATTGAGCTTTGTTTCTGCTAGTACTCTAATTGATGTTTATCATGTAATATTAGTTAGGTGCTAAGTATAGCGTTTTTGTTTTTCTACTTTATTATGTTATTTACATATATTGATAATTTACTTAATTCACACTATTTTACTTTTCATTATTTTAATTTTTAATTAACTTGTTATTACTATATTTTGTAATATGATGTAGCAATTCTGCTAAATAAATACATTATAAATTTCAGTATTATCTGGTTTGCATTCTAAATTAAATCTTCAATAGTGCTCTTTTTCTTAGCATCTTCGGGAAAACCTTCAAGGATAGAGGGTAATGAGAAATCTCACATACAAAATGAAACACTTATTTTTCATATATTTTTTTCAGAAATAATAATATTTTTCACAGAAAACAAATAAAATTCATTTATCTGAATGTTCAAAAAAAACGCTACATAATTTGTTTTGAAATATTCTAAAAAATATTTGAAAGGGTTGAAATTAAGTGTAATCATATTACATGCTTTTGATATGTATTACATTTAGAAGAACAATCTTTGTCATAGTGTTGGTTCTTCTCCAGAACATTTATTTTACAGAAGTCAAATATATATCCGATGGTCACGTGGTGTTTCTCTTGAGCACAGGATTTCTTCTGAATTAGGATATCAAATTCACGAAAAAATATGAAAATTATGTTTCGTTGTTTTATTCTTGAGGTTAGTGAAGATCAATTTATTTTTTGAGGAAAAGGTACATTTAGCTTTTTTATATGAGGAAATGCTTGAGAGAGACTACTTAAAACAACACACCGCGGTCAACAAACAATATAATTTATGCTATAACACCGAAAGAAGAAAATAATCAATAGATAGATATATAATATATATATATATATATATATATATATATATATAATATATATATATAGAATAAAATTCTTTTCAAAAATATCAAGATCCAAATAACTTCTAGAAGAGGTAAAATGTTCTATTTTAGATTTAAGAGAGTTTTGTTCATACTTCTTCAATCAATCTGATGTCTGATAATGATTATAACTGCATGACATATAAAATTAATGAATGTTCATGATATAAAACTAGATGTTCTCACTGCACTGTTTCACATATTTCTAATAATAATTAAAACAAAGTCAGCTAAGCAAATCTGTCACTCTATTTTTTTCTATGTAATAATGTAATAAATTCTTCTTCTATATCTTTTGAATATGGGAAAATGTATGCACAGTAACTAAACATTGGTAATGGTAATGATCTAGTCATCGAGTTGACTAGTTTTAAAAAGAATTATTTCCACTCTTTTAACTGAAAGGTGCGTCGAATATATATTTCTGCTTCGATTAAATGCAGCTGGGATTTTTACGCATTCGACTGTTGCAAAACGAAGAAGCATTACTTCAATTTTCTTAGCTATTTCTGCTAGCACAATAATGGCGCCACACACTTTTGCGGTAGAATATTTCTCTTCCAACAATTCCCATACAATTCTTCGCGAAATTACGTATCACAATGCGCACGATAATACCACTTTTAAATTTCAATTTGTTAGTGTGATAAATAGTTTAAACGCTTGAGCAAGCTTAGCACATTTTCCGTGACTACAGAATGCGTATAAAATGCCTACCTATTAGGCGCTACGTGATGCCATTACCGCAAAAAAGAAACTACGAACAAATTTATGTGCTGAATAAATATTTCTGTTTGTGTTTTCTCGATATGTCACGTGTTTATGGCTATCAGGTTTTTCAGATTAAGGAGTTAATGACACATTGTTCTCGAATTCAATGATATTGTGTTTTGATTATATTGATTTGATGTATGCATATATGGTAAGTAAAAATGGACAAATTTGAGAAACACCATCACAGTTAACTTTTTATCGCTAGCAATGGCTCAGCTAGACTTTTTGAGATTTTTTAATTTTTTGAACATTATCGAATGAGGCAATATCTTTCATGAGAAAGTTGACGGAATTGGAAACAGAATTTTGAATAGTATTGGAATATCAATTTTCGAACATAACCAAAGTTATATCTAGTGTTTTTCAGAGTAAAAACTCAGTTCTCTTGAGAACTTCCAAACCCTTGGTATCTACTTGAACTGAATCAAATCGAAGACGTTCTTATAGAGTGATTGATCTAGCGCGTAGTTGCGGGATGAATCCGATCAAGGATATGCATTAGAGCACCCAAAAAAAGAGGAAACAATTTGAGCTGTTGTCTTGTAACGAATATTCTTGGAATTCGAGAAATAACATAAGGGTTCTCAGTAAAGTCATTTAAGCCATGCTCAGTTCACTATTCAGTTAAAATCCATTGCGAGACTATGAAGTGTGACAATTTTAACCATTGAAACGGATATGAATGCAATGATTTCTCCATTTACTAATGAAGAAGCACAATGAGTTAATTTTTCTATTGAACCTGTACCAATAAGTATTTTCGTAATTTTGTGAAACTATCATGCTTTCTTTATTGAATTTTAATTTTAGTATTAACCAGTATACAGTAGGTATTAATTTTAGTATTAACCATTTTTAGTCAATTTTAGTCAAGTAAATTAGTCCATTGAAATTTTGATGTGGGTTCATTAAACTCTTTGAGAGGCTGAATCGGGCACTTTTTGAGTCTCGACCTTGATTGTGTAAAGGTATTAGTCGACTTGGCAAATAGTGCAGGCACCAAAGAGAGTTGAAACTGCAAAATATGAAAATCGGCAACTAAGCTCGAATTCGTTATTCTGAGACCTCAGATAACAAGATAACACATGCTGCCAGCGCCGATGCAGGTCCAATCTTCAATTCTTCAAGAAGTAAAAAAGACAATTTTGGGGGTTGGCCCATTTGGCCATCCGGTCCCAATTCACCTCCACATGCTGTATATGTAATAAAATTGGAAAAAATTTCATACTAACCCTAAAAAATCATCAAAATAGCTCTAAATCGTTCGATCGGTCGATTGACTCGATATCTTAGAGGTGGGGGGCGATAGAAAAAAATTGGAACCGAAATGTTTCGGCATTATTCAGATTCCTAAGGTTTTATAAGCCTAAAACATATCACAGAATATGGTCTTCATATTTTGCATACTCAACTCCCTCCAGATCCTTGTCTAAAAGGCTTTTGACACAGTTTCACATGAACTGTTGCGGAATAAACTTAAGAAATATGGATTTAGAGGCATCATTCGAAGTTACCTTAATGGCAGGAAACGGCGTGTTGCAATGTGTGACAAACAAAGTGAACTTCGGGATGTGAGATGTGGCATGCCCCAAAGAACTGTATAGGATCCGTTATTTTTTGAGATCTATGTTCCTGATATACTATTTTCAATCGATATCTTCAGTTACGAAGATGATACAGCAGTAATGAAATAAATTCTAAGATAACTGAATTTTTATTGAGTATTTTATGGCTGATAACTCTTTCTTAATTAACAGTAAAAACTCGCTGAAATTGTCAGTGGAAGACGTATGAAAAACTGAAACAAAAATATTTTCCAACTCCAGTTTTTTTGCATCAAAATGGCGAAATAGAGAAAAATTTGTGAATTGAGAAATTTAATTTTATTTTTATTACCTTTGTAGAAGATATTTCAGTGGGATTTTATTTTATTTTGGTGGTTTTTGTAAATGTAAATGTTCATTAAAATCTCGATAAAATTCTATCAACTTACCACTCAGAGAAAAATACACTGAGTAAAATATTTCCCCACTGCCTCACTGACTATTCTCCTATTTTTTTTTAGTGATATATGAGATTTTAGTATTTCTCTTACTTTTATCAATGCCTCTGTTCATTTAAGCAGGAATCTTTTGTAAAAATAATATTAGGTCATACAGTGATTATCACATTTTTATCGAAATTATATTCAATTAAATATTGTTTAAAATAGTTCAGCGTGGGAAAACAAAATTGATATTACTAGTGCAGAGGTGAATGATTGATATTTTCTGAAATCTATTAACATGCAACATTCAGTCATGTAAACAAAAGATATTTGAATCGATATATTCACATAGGTTTCTGAAATATAAATGGATTCAGTAATATCATCTGGAATATTACTTATAGGCTCAGTTGGCGACAGGTATAATGACCCTATGACGCTTTCGACCTACTGGTACTGAAGGGTTCGATTCCCCCGTAATCTTCGGTTGTTCGGAATCGGAGTTAAGCTATAGGTCTCTGAATTCCGCCCTTAGAACAATGACAATAATAATACTAAAAATATGTATACGTATAAAAAGTATATGAAAAAATAAAACAGAAAATTTTAGTATATCGAATATTTCTACTCACCAAACTCATTCTTATAAAAATAATCTTGCCGTATCATCTGACCATTATAGTAGGCCACTTTAACCCCTCTTCCATATGGTGTGCTATATATATTTGCATCATATGGTGGCAAATAACAACCCCGCGATGTATTGGGTGGCAGGAACATAACGTTCAAATAACACCGATTTGTTTAGCTGCGTATTGCGTAAAGGAATATATAGATATACTTAATGACCACTAAGTTACAGAGCATCATAGATTATCGAAAAGGAAATATTTGTTGTAAATTGAATGACACGCCTTAAAATATGCCACTAGGTTGAGCTGCAGATGAACGCAGAAGCTAGGAAATACCTCAAACATGCACAACGAAAACACAGATTGAATATAATGAAGTTCGTGTGGGTGATGTTGAATGAAATCGAATCATATATCGAAAATATGTGACGCTATGGACGATTTTATGACTGCTTCCTTAGTTACGACCGGTTCTTACAGAGAGATGCCAGAATTTCGAGGTATGCATCATTGTTTCTCCTCTAAATTTCAACTGTTAAAATTAGCAATATGCACTGGCAGTAGAATATTGTAACGATCAAATTGTAATGATATTTCAGATTCGATACTCACAAACTTGTGTGAATATATATATATATATATATATATATATATATATATATATATATATATATATATATATATATATATATATATATATATATATATATATATATATATATATATATATATATATATATATATATATATATATATATATATATATATATATATATATATATATATATATATATATATATATATATATATATATATATATATATATATATATATATATATATATATATATATATATATATTTTATTTCGATTTTTATAACAGGCTTTTTTTGATATATTTATTTTTGTTGACGTTTCGTTTTTATATTATATAATATATATTTACATATATATCTGGAAAAAATGAGTGTTGGGATGTGATGTTTGGTGATTGTTGTGTGTTTACTTTACGAGTGCTATTTGTGAGGTTTATTAAGTTATTGTAAATCGAATTGAGATGTTTAATGTCTGTTCTTTCATTTACTGTGTTTTCAAAATTTTTACGTATGTGTAGCATTTCTAAAATTTCTCTACTTTTTTTGTCCCTTTCATAAATTTTCGTATTTTTGTAATCAAAATCATGTTTTTCTGTTATTTTATGTTTATGTATATTTTTATATATATATATATATATATATCTATAATATATAAATTCAATTATTCATTAGTTTTGACAAAGTTGTAATATAACAACAAAACGTCAACAAAAATAAAGTTTTTCATATAAAAAAAAGCCTGTTATTGCTAAAAACTTTCGAAATAAAATAATAATAATATATATATATATATATATATATATATATATATATATATATATATATATATATATAAATATATATATATATATATATATATATTTATAACAAAAAGTGCATTTCGAGAGGCGCCAAATTGAGGCATGATAACACAACGATTCTTCCAGAAGCAATCTACGCAGCTGAAACAATGATTATTGGCGGCCATTCAAGAATTAGAGAAATAGAAAAAAAGAACGAAAAATTCTCAGAAAGATTCACATGTTTCGAGCGTGGGCTCATTTTCAAGACTCAAGATGTCTTGAAAATGAGCTCACGCTCGAAACATGTTGACTAATTCATGTTGTTGAATATAATCTTGAAAAATTAAGCCAAGGGTTTAATTTAATTCAATATTTAATTTAATTCAATTCAGGTTGCATTTATATATTAACTGGACGCTATGCTCTGTTTGGATCACTTTGCTGTGAGCATAGAAATGGGAAAGCTCTGTTATGTTTGTGTTGTGTAGTCCTTTCTGTTCAAGTTTATTTTGTATGATAATTATATATATATATATATATATATATATATATATATATATATATATATATATATATATATATATATATATATATGCATATATCGCCAATATTACGACTTTCAATCAAAATATTTCATATCAAACTGTCGGGGAGCTGACCACATAAATGTTGTCAACGAAAACAGAACTTGTCACTTTCGAGAGTGAATATTTCAAGCGTTCTGGAAAACATCGAATTTATTGGAGATACCATACAGTGACGTTTCATTCTAATATGGGAATCATCAGCACGATGAATCGAAACAACCAAGTTGAGATATTTTTCAGAGTGCACCAAGGCCTTAGTTATATAAATACTGGAGAAATTCACCGAACATTTCACTTGAGCTCCCTCTATCTAGAATATGGTGACAAGCGCTTGTGACAGTGCGTGTTTTCATACAAAAATGGCAGGCTTTGTAGACGTTTCATCCATATACCTCAACCCTAGTAAATTGAAATCTCAGTATAGACTTCGATATCGACTTCGATTTCACGAATTGAGTCGTGAGCAGGTGAGAGACAAGGATGCGATCGCGACGGTACTGGTGAAAAATATATGAGTTCGTTTTCAATTTCTAACCTTTTTGTATTTGACTTTTTATTTCGACTTTTCTTATCTTTGGCGTTCTTCGTGGTGAGACCAAACAGAAGAAGATACCCAGGAATAACAAGCGGAGAAAATATCGAAGGTGAGTGTCAACAGGGGTTTTGATGCTGTTCCTAATGTCCATTTTCAAATTTACAAATACTGTTTCTCATAGAAGTGCTAACATATTGGTTTTGATTCTCTAATCTGGAAATCTTAGAACGGATTCGAGGGATTTTATCTTGCTCGTTCGATAGAGGGAGCTCAAGTGAATAGTTCACTGAATGCTTCCAGTGTTTTGAGTGCTGTTTGAAGAAACATGGTAACTTTAATGTTTGGCTATATGCCACTGATGATTTTCATAATCAATGAGAAACAATGCTCTAAAGTATTTCCAACAAGTTCGATGTTTTTCGAAACACACTAAAAATTACTAATAAGACCAACTATGTTCGATTCATCAATGTCGAAGCTGATATATCAATTCCTTTTTCTGGTCTGAAATGGGCGTACTTACTACCAACTCCTTTTTGAGAGAATTTAAATGAAACCTCTCTTCTGTGCGAAGCTTTCGAATTATTCCAATTCCTTTTCAGATCCCCTGAAAATAAAATCTAATTCATTGGTTCTTCAGTTTTCTGACGCTTACCTAATGATGTTTGAGGTAAATTAGAGAGTTTACATTCAAAACTAAAAACACAAATTAATATCACATCGACTTTAAAAATTTCAAACTGAACTGAAATAGTTAGCTAATGATGCTGAAATCAAGTTAAACTGTTATTTCCAACTGTTGTGCACCAATAAGCCTCTTCGAAACGGAGAGGGAAGAAAGGACTTATTGATCACATCAAGGCTGCAGCATGAAGTTGAATATCGTCAGTCATCGCAAGCAAAGCAATCAAAATATTCGCAAGCATAACAATCAAAATTGACTCTAGTGAAATATTTCTTGATGAATAAGGAATATCAGGTATACTACTGAGAAAGTCTAACTAGTTCACCAGTTTTGAACGGCCTCCAAAATTCAAAAAGTTCAAAAAAAAAACCAACTCATATACTCCACTATTTTCCCGTAGAATTGAGAATTTGGAATTGGCAGGATATAACTTGGTGAAAGGTTGATATATTGAAATATATGACAATTTTATATATTGTATATTGAAAGAAAAATGTGATATATTGACTATATTGAAATAAAAATCCTTTATTTTCGACTTCTGACTATTCTTATTCGTATACGTAAAATTCGTTAAGGTATTCGTATACGTATTGAGAATAAGTGTATATTGATCAAACACCTCTGGCCATAAAAAGGAAAATGTTTCTTCACGAAAGCGTTGTTCGAAGTCACCTTGATAGATAAGCTTTGGCTCTTCATTCTTTTTAATGAAACTTTGATTTGATTTCGTTACTTTCAAGATTCTTGCTATGACATCATATTACAGTTGGATTATTTTTTTAGATATATATGTCACATAATCAAAACTTACATAATACAAAAAAATTAATTTATCGAGGCTCAGTTACATGAATAAAATAATCAATAACCTCCTTCCCCTTTTGAATTCTATAATTTTTCAATTTCAGTTTTTTCTAACACGAAAAAAATCTATTTCTTATGTGTAAAAGACATTATAATTTACGTTCCCGTGAAATTTTCTTGGAAAGGAGAGATGGACCAAGGTCTGGGCACAAACGAGTGAAAAGTTTCATATTTAAACTTTTCAACGGTTGACTGCTGTCCTGAGAAATAACGTATCTGTGTATATAGCTGTATATAGGATATATATTTATATGAAAAGTCAAAATGTCATCTTTCCTGGTACTATTTGATAGTGTTGGCGTTTACTTGATGTAAATCCATTATAGTTGAATATAAACTTAAATTCAAACACTTGAACTTATGATTTACACTTTATTGACTACATAGCATGACGCGTTTCGTCGTTACGACTTCTTCATAATGTGATTTATTCTGTAAGCATCTGAAGAAGTCGTTTGTAACGACGAAACGCGTCATGCTATGTAGTCAATAAAGTGTAAATCATAAGTTCAAGTGTTTGAATTTAAGTTTATATTCAATTTCCAGGTACTTTTCAAATCTGAAAAGATTAAAATTTTCTGTTCATTTTTATATTTTTTTTTGTGAATTTAAGAGATGTATAAAATGATTCAGTGATCTTGTAATCACAGTATCAAAATGCAAAATGTTTCAGCTCAATATATCAAAGAAGTATGCACTTTATGGATTCCGATAATCACAATATCAATTATGAACATCCCGAATTCCATAAATAAATCTTTAACAATAACAATTTCAATCACCCCATATTTTAATGAATTTCATGAAAACTGTTGTTATTCACTGATTTGTGCATTCAAGAAATTTCAGGAGGTGTTATTCATTTCGAAATTACATTGGTGCACTGAAATCTTATCGAAAACTTCTCAAGAGCTTCTAACTTACATAAACTTTCTATTGAATATATTGATACTGATATATTGATATTGCTACTTGTTTTTTTTAGTTGCGATGACCAGCAAAAATTAGGACATAGTTATATATAACTAAATCAGTTTCAAATGAGGTTTAATAATAAAAACTTGTCTAAAAATCACTGACTGAACAATTCTTTATTCGACTAGTTTCGCCTTTTACAGCATTATCAAGAATGTTGAATTGCAACTTCATTCTCTTCTGTATCAAAACTGGTATTTGAAAAATTCTTAAACCTTGGATAAAAATCGTAAATTGGTTGTTTCACATGTGAAGTGGTTGGTTTATGTTGTTTCTCTAACAATACACTTATTTTCTTTCGTTGAGTTTGACATTTAATGTATATAATTTTACTCACTTTTTCCCTCACTGTGTCATCCAGAATACCGAACTCAATGGCATAAAGATAATGAAAAAGGTTAGTGTGCACAAGTTTTAGGTAAGACCTGCAGATATGACGTTTTTTATGTAAGGAAATAATTTCTTCTCTTATCCACTGTTTTTGTACCATCTTCTTCAGTTCACTAAACTCATTTTTAAACACTGTTTGTTGAACCAAATATTTTGCGCGGCTGTTCTTTGTTTCATATGTAATCTATAGTAAAGATTCACCAAAACTGCTTGACTAGCATTATTAATAAATTCAATGGACGATGAATTCATTCTGGATAATGCTGTAAAAGGCGAAACTAGTCGAATAAAGAATTGTTCAGTCAGTGATTTTTAGACAAGTTTTTATTATTACCTCTCATTTAAATATGAACTATCACAGAGTAGATTTATCTTCCATTGAATTTATGAATCAGTTTCGTTTATATAGTAGCATTACATTCAGATCATTTTGATGAGTGTTGAGTTAATTTCTGATTGAAGTTTATCATAAAGTGTAATATGATGTCAACCTTACCTTCAGAATATTTGCCGTTATGCATCGTTATTCTCGCATGAAGGTACTAGTTGTCAATTAACATCACAAAAATTATCAATTCATTAATTTAAGTTTTCAACACCAACCAAATCACTACGACACTGAACATCAAATTATAGTACATGTAATTCCACTGATGTCAAATAAAAAATAAGTGAAATCACATTTTTAAGGGTTCTTAAATATTATCGTTTATATTACTGCAATCCTAAATGGTGTTCCATTATATATTTCACAATTTTATGGTCATCCTTTACTACCCATTGTTTTTAGGTAATTTGTACCATTGATTGGTGGGCGACTGTTATTTAAGCAGTTATCCGTGGAGGATAGTCAATGGACGATCTATGTTTTTGAAAAATTTAATGGAAAAAAAACTGGTAAAAGAAATAAGTAGGTTGAGTCCGTATATACGCTTAGGTTAGCTATATGTTAAGGCTAGCTTACTCCAAAAATGTAATTTTTTTTAATACGTTTTATTTATAGTACAAAACATGTTGAGTAATCAATTTATTTACATATGAAAGCACATATATGAAATTACTTGAGAAAACATTTTTTTTTTAAAATGGTGGATCTAAAAAGGCTGCTGAAACTCATCTGAATCGGAGATGAATGACATCATTTCTTGGAAAAGAATTATCTGAAAGCAAAAAATTTTCTAAGATTACATACGTTTATAAAATGTATATTTGGGGTATTAGTGGTATACTCCATCCGTATTTCCCCAAAGTATCAGCTATACAGCATTTACTGAAAAAGATTACAATTTCAATGGATTTTGTCTTAACATACCGCTGGGATTGAAAGACCTAGCTTGCAAGAAATATCATAAATTCATTAAGAAATGGGTTATATAGTTAATATGCTTTTTAATGCTAATTTTCCACGTTCGATGCCTTGTCCTTTCTATTGTTGCCATTTGTTTCTGCGGTGAAAACTGCATATAATCCTTACTTCATCCAGAAATTCTGTAGTATCTTATTCATATAAGGATAACTATCAATTGTGCTATTTTATACATCTTCGTAACACCGTTCGCGTTCAGGTAAATTAGTTAATAGTTCACCAATAAGGAAATGAAACGAGGACTTGTTTATTGCATTAACCCTGTCCAGAAACGAATCGTTTCAAATAATTCGAAAATGCACTGGCTATTAATTCTAGAACTAATTCTGAAGGGCATACCTTTCTAAACATAAAAACAGGAATGTAAATATTAAACTTCAATATTTTTGAGTTTCGCAACTGCGATAATTTAATTTTGAAAAATTTATAATAATCTACAACGTAGTACCAGAATGTTCTAGCAGGGACGATACGAACCTCTGGTAATTCACTCATTGATTGATAATTACAATTTGATTTGTTTGATGAATATTGTTCGGTAATTATTTGAATAAATTCCGCTTTATTTTGAGAGCATATAATATACTTATTCGTAAACCTTTTAGCTGATGTAATCCAGAAATAATTTCTTGAATTTACTAGGAATGAATGCGTACAAAATATGACAATTTTATGCGAGTGGAAATTTCGTCGATTTTGTATAAGCATACCTTTATTAATGAATGCCTTTCAATATTTATTCTTCGATTAATTTTGTGGGAGTATGAATTTATTAGTCAGTGCCTTTCACTATACATTTTATTTAGTTGACTAATTATGTAGCCAAATCTAAAACTGTTATCCTCGGAGATGAAAAGATCGATTTCAATGAAACTACTTGAAAATAATACTTGTTTTTTGAAGATTATTCTAAATAGTCTTTGACGAGAGCATTCAAACTGAGGAGGAATTGTAAAACAAGTTAGTGCTTCTTGAGTTCCACTATCTAATGAAGGTGATGAAATTCTTAAAAGAGATCTTAGTAACCATTCTGAATTTGATATGAAATAATTTTTCTTACGAATGCGTTCAATCTAAGGCATTTATTTTTTCTGAATCGCAACAGAATGAATAGAGTATTGTCCTTAAGAACAGGTCCAATTTTCATTTTGACATTTAAACTGAAGTTGAATGAGGTTTTGTAGTTACCAATAAAAATAACACTTTCTTTCGTAGTTGAAGTAGAACTTTTACAAATTCGATGATAATTATTTGGATTGGATAAATAAATTAAATTAAAATAAAAAGTTAATTTTTACATTTATAAATGACTCATTATAAATGACTGATCCTTGTAACTTTGGATTTCTCTCCAGTATCGAGTCACGACAATAAAATCGCCTTAAATCATTATCTATCTTATTATAAGTAAATGATATTATTTATTTTTGAAATCCCAAATGTAATTTTGCCGTCATTTTGGCGTGTAGCAGTATCACGAAAAATATCTACGCAATCCTGCTCCTCTTTTAATTTAGGATGTGGAGATTGAAATATTTGATTTACTGACTTATACGTGTCATCTGAATGATTTTGAAGATTCGAAGATATAGAAACACCTGTTGGTTCGTTATTTTATGCATTTTCGTCTGCATCTATTTTTTCAGATTTTTTATTATCGAAAGAATTAATATGCATCAGTGTGACGTGTGTATGGCCACATAATATGCATTCGCCCTACCAAGTACATTTTTCAGTTTCGTGATTGTCACGTAAACATATGGTACATACAGTGGACTCCCGGTACTTAGACAAACGTTTTGCAAGGAAGTGTCGGAGTATCGAAATTGTCAGATTATAGAGTATACTGCGTAAAACCTCCTATAGTTCGGAATTTCTAATACGAGATTACCTTGTAATCCGACAAATAACAAATCCAAGAATAAGATTTTATATGTTAAAGAATTCTTCAGTACTAAATCGAATTTAGTAGATAAAACAAAACAAGAGGGAGCTTACGTTTTATTATAAAATTAACGTCATTAATGTTAAAGAACTTACAAACATTAATAACTTTATCTACTTAGGAATTAACTGTGTACATACAAACAAAAGTACATACATACTGAAATAATTCAAAAATATGATTAAAATATGAATCAATAAATCATGCATTAGTGAATATTCCAAAATAAATATACATGTCTGGTTACAGGGATTTACCGTGGTCCACTGTAGTTTCATTTTAATGGCCTGCTCTAATCTTTCATTATCTTTTAACTTAGGAAATTTATTACAACTATAGAATCCATGATCGTATTTGGAAAAGATAATTGAATTTACATTACTTTCGTGGAATAAATGTGACGTCTCATTGGGTTTGAGTACCTGGTTGTTTGAAAAGTTCAGCAATTTTGAAGATTCATGGAATGCAAACCAGTCCGAAGAATTGTTGCCTGAAAATAGTGAAAGTTCGATATTTGTTCTTTGCATATTTTTAATTCGAGTTTGTTTTGAATATAGCGCATTTATATAATTTGAGCTAAACAATTTTCTCTTAATATCAGCTCATTACTTATAATATTTATCTTCGATCTATTAACCCTTATTTTGTTGAGACTCGCTGTCATCGAGATCTTAGATTTCAAACTACGAAACGCGTGGAATGATGTCTGAATATTGAACATTGTTTTCTAATTGAATTTTATTATCATTTTCCGCCACAAATCTATTTATCTGTGTAATTAATTCTGTGAATGTAACGGCATTTATTCTGACCTTATTTTCGCCGAATAAATATGAGGTCTCATTGGGTTCGAGTACCTGCTCGTTTGAAAGTTTACCTATTTTGTTGAGACTCACTTTCATGGAGATATTCAATTTCAAACTGTACATTACGGAACGTGCGAGACGATGTCTGAATATCAACAAGATTTCGTTCTAATTGATTTTTATCATCAACTTTGGAAGAATTTGAAATTTCTTCGATGCGTTCAAGCTCCGCAACAAATATATATCTCTTTAATTAATTTCTGTGTATGCAACAGTATTCATTCTGCCTATCAAATAGTTCGATAGATGCAAAGAGATTATTTGAATAATTGATTGGGAAACAAGGAAAATGAACCAAAAAAATTATTATCTTTCAAATATATTATTATCGATTCATAGCAGCCTGATAATGAATTATATCCACGCTGGTCCTCTGCTGTGTGAAGTCGAAGCTGTGGTTTTTCACTTATTTACTAGATTATTTTCATATATTTCCGCACATTATATTGCACTGACGCGAATTCATTTTGAGAAACACTGCACAATTTAAATTACAATGTTATGTGACTGTAATTCACTATTTTTCTTCATCGAAGTGTTCTGTATACCCAGCACAAGGCGGAATTACAATGATTTGTGACACTGAAATTCAATCTTCCCTTTATTCAGGTTCTGTATATCCGACACAAGTGGAATTACAATTATGTGCGATTGAAAATCACTGTTCACCTCGACTCCAGCTTCCTGTATATCCGGTGTGAGACCAATTATTGTGTCTTGTATGTTCGTGAAGATTTTTGCTGTGTTCTATTCTGTATAGGATCAATTATTGTGTCCTGTATAAATGGCTCGTTGTCTAATGCTGTTTCCTATTTATCCGGTACGTTGGACCAAAATGTTAAGTATAATCTGTCTCGATGAACCAAGATGTTGGATTTAATTAGAGGACTGTATATTTCTTTGATTATATAAATATACTGGCTTTTCGTTGTATTAATAAAAACTGTGTGTTCCTTATATATTCATTTAATAACAGCTTCCTCTCAGAGCTCTGCAAATACATACAAATACTGCCCTAAACTTCTAATTTCATGTCATTTAGGGGATACTACCTCCCACTCTGTATAGTAGAGCATGACCAGGCTAATTCTTGTTATCCTATCTAAGATTACATAGTCCATAAAATATACATTTGGGGTATTAGAGGTGTAATCCGTCAGTATTTCCGTCATTATCCGTCAGGTATTTCATTCGTTATCACTATTTTCCCAAAGTATCAGGTATACGGCATTTACTGAAATAAGATTACAATTTCAATGGAATTTGCGTTAACACTATAATAACTTAATAACATAAGGTAGAAAGTCCCTTAAGTAAGAACTGAATACCTAAATTAACTGGCGTATTACATGGATGTCACAACTTTTTAGAGTAGAAGAACTGAGTTGCGATATTTGTTTTTATAGGTTTTGTTCTTAATCACATCTGATGTTTTCCACTATCTTTTCTACTTCTTTTCCTTTCTTATACATATACAACTACCCTGATTCATTCACTGCGTATGCAACATTGTAATCCTATCTATTTAAATATATCGGATTATAAAATCATTTATGAATTTATCAGTTATCTACAAAACTGGAGCAAAATTACAGAATATTTTAATTTTTCCTTGATTTATGCGCTAAATTCTTACTGTATTTTGAATTTGCAGATTCTGTGCTAGAAATGCTTTAGGGTTCTGATGATCGGTCAGTGAGTGTTCAAATTGAGAAAGTTTGACTACTTATAATTATTGAACTGCTGGTTTAAATAGAATGAAATTCAAAATATACCGTTTATATATTGCATTTACTGCAGGCATTGTGCCTGCTTGATTGCTGATTAGTGTTCTAGTTTTATTCACAACGAAGTTATAGAGGGTCGAAATTTTCCTAAACTGCTTCAAGAAAAGGTTAGTAAGGCTGTGCCGCTTTTTTTGGTAGACTTGATGGAAGCAGATTTCGTATTTGGCCGATGATTCAATACCATAATCAAAATGAAAGAGGAATTAACTAAAGTTCATGTAAAGATGACCATTTTCCTTGTTCTTCCTTTCCACTGGTTTCAAATCAAGGTAACCATTGGTAGATATGACAAGGAGGAACAAAAATTCATAGCAAAATGTCAGCTAAATATCTGATCATAATATCGAAAATATTCATTGCACAGATATGAATGAATCACGAAAATTATCTTGTTTGAACAATCGAATAAATCATTTGAAATTGAAAGAAATGAATTGATGAAGGTAGTTAGATTTTCAGGAAAAATTACGGGCTTTAGAATGTTCCATATGACTAATACAGTTTATTTCACATACTATTAAACGTGCTATAAACTGTGAGTGTGACTGGAGAACTTAGGAACTACAGTTTAACCATATAATTCAGTACTTTTTTTTTCAATAAGAGTAATTCTTATTTCTCCCATGTAGTTATATAAAATATACATACATATATATATATATACATATATATATATATATATATATATATATATATATATATATATATATATATATTCATATATTCACAATCAAAGTGTACACTATAACGTTCTTTCGATAATTCTTGACGAATTTTTCGAAAGGATATTATAGCGGAGCTGGCTATGTGAAACATGAAAAATGCGGTGTCTCCATTGTCCTTCTAGGGATCAATGTTAGAGAATAATAGATTCTCCATTATCCTTCATGGGAAAAATGTTAAAAAATCTTGAAATCGCTGCCTTCATTTATTGAAAAAGTGAGACAGCATACTGTTTCGTACTACAAGGTACTCATCAGTCACGCCACGTTCAACGGATGAAAGGCAAAGATTTCAATCCTCACATACCCTCTATTCGATTTTAAGACAGAAATATAGAGTCTATGCCTGTATGATGCATAGATTAACGTACATCTCAAATCTTAGAATCAATGAAAAGCACATGAAGACATCAACATTGAAAGTTTCACACGTCTTTATCAATTGAGATACTACATTTTACAAGTAGTATTATCTTCTACAAGTGCGATAACGTAGCACGGGAACTACAGAATTCTTTTCTTGTAGTGTTTTCACTCTGATATATTTATATATATATATATATATATATATATATATATATATATATATATATATATATATATATATATATATATATAAATATATATATATATATATATATATATATATATATATATATATATATATATATATATATATAAATATATATATATATATATATATATATATATAAATATACACTTTAAAATGGTATAGTAAAATCGAAAAACAATAATAATCTACCTTTTCTTGAACCAGGATTCGTGCGGCAAATTCTTTTGAAATTATATTCATCAATATCAGCGCTAAAATCTAAACTGAAATTCCAAATTCGATATATTAGATGTATTTATCATTTTGAACACAAGGTTTTTTTTGTCCTTCTACATCGAGTTGTCGGTAAGTAGCCGGTGAAAACGTTTATGCGGAGATATCTCTTCTTATGGCAAAACATTTGCGTAGAATTTCCGTATTAAATTTGTATTAGCCCTTGTGTTAACCCTTTTTTCGCTCTTGTTTTGAATTTCGATCATTTCTAAGATTTCACGTTTTCTGGTTTTACGTTCCTTTCTGAGAATTTTCGTCCCATCGAAATCAAACTAATATTGAAACTCGATTATATGGTTAGTTAATGCTGTTTTATTTCTTTTGTCGTATTTATGGCAGTTTAGTCTGGATTTTAGATACTGGCTGGTTTGTCCTATGTCCTATGTACTTCATCGCAGTTGGAACAGGGTATCTCGTAAATAATATTGCTTTTCTTTTCTTTAGGTATTTTTTTACCTAAAGTTTAACAACCTTCACAACCTTACTAAAGGTAAACAACCTAGGTTGTTTACCTAGATTGTGACCCTTGTGACATTCTTTCAGATCATATTTTATTTTGCTATTGTCAATATTTTCGAAGAGTCTTGGTATATCTGAAAGGGGAACAAAATTTCCAATTGTTTTCTCTGCATGATAACAGAAGTTCTTGTTGTAAAATCCATGTATACGTTTTCTGAAATTACCATCTATTAAATGTAGAGGATAGTTGTTTTTCGGTAATGCCTCCTTTACCTTATTAATTGCAAGCTCTCTGTATTGGGGGTCAGATAATTTGATTGCACGATCCGCGTCCTTCTGGATGCGGACTACCCGAGTCCTATAATAACGGTTCTCTTTTGTGAAATATGATGTTGTGAATTAAAATTTAGGTATCTGGCAGACCACGTTGCTTTTGTGTACCAGGTTGTTCTTATTGTCCCTTTTTTATGATGAAGCGTTAGGTCAAAAAAATTGATTGTAACCTTCTCTTCTAACTCTTAAGTGAACCTGATTTTTTGGTGGTAGGAATTAAATTTTTTGAGCATATAATCGCATTTGTCATGTGGCGATGTTGTTATGCAATCATCAACATATCTATAAAAAAATGTTGATTTAAAATTCAATCCTTTTATGACAGTATCTGGCTACACTGGAGATCGATGATCCCATTGCGCAGTCGTCAATCTGTTTATAATATTTATTTTCGTAAATAAAGTAAGTGGAGTCAAGTACATGTTTTGTTGCCCTTAGAAATTCCGTGACCGGGATATCAGTGAATTTTTTAATGGAATTACATTTTTTGTTATTATATCCCCACCAAGTAGAAATACGAATATTCGTGTACATATAAACCACGTCAAGGGAAATAATGATGGGATCGTCCAGTATGTTAACATGTTTGATTTTTTTTTGAAGTACATAGAGCCTTTTATGTAACATTCATTCTGCTTTACAATGTTTTGCAATTGTGTACAGACTTAGTAACCCAAGAAAATCAGTCTTTTTTGTAGAGTTTTAATGTTAAAAAATATTGTAATGAGTGCCTAC
Source organism: Henosepilachna vigintioctopunctata (assembly GCA_030704895.1). Taxonomy (NCBI): domain Eukaryota; kingdom Metazoa; phylum Arthropoda; class Insecta; order Coleoptera; family Coccinellidae; genus Henosepilachna; species Henosepilachna vigintioctopunctata. The sequence continues at coordinate 11,516,599 of JARQZJ010000092.1, read as the reverse complement.
ATTTATTGGAATTGTGAGACAGTTCACTGTTTCGTAGTACAAGGCACATTTATCATATCATAACAGAAAATCGTAAAAACTCATATTATTAAGTCGTATGCATAAATGATGTATAACGTTATAATTTTTTTAGTGTCATTCATATCTTTTCGTCAGAGTTTAGTTTTGTTAGGTTCGGTTCATACTCTTTCGTCCTAATGTTAAGTAGGTCTGATTGTCATGTTGTGTTCTTTGTAAGATGATTGGAAAGTTAACCTGACTGGAAAACAAATTTGGCTGGTATTTTTTTGGGAAAATTATCAGATATTAATTAATATCAAGATAGGAGACGTGTTGAGACGTTCATCAATTATATACTTTTTCTTTAATGGAATTTTGTTTTGAAGAAAAGAATAAGTATCAGTATTTGGATTATTTGATGATCGTTAAATTCTTCTGGCATTATTAGTTATTTGGAATTTGTGACCAGAAGAAGTACCCTTCAGGGGATCACTGCACATGTTCTTGATACACAGTAAACCACACACTACATCTTTGCGTAAGTCAAGGAATTTTCAATTTAGTTTTGATTATTTGTTTCATGGACGCTTTTGTTCCAGGGTTTTCGTTTTCCGTTTTTGTTCTCGTTATCGTTTTCATTTTTACGTTTCCTTTTGGATTTCTCCGTTTAGTTTTTGAGTACTGGAATTATTGAGAATCGCCATTTGGAGAAGGTTTGGTAGAAGATCTTTGAGCCTGAACCTGAAAGCTTCAGTACACTTGGTGTGGTGAGAGTATTCCAGTACATTGTTTGAAGAGACATTGTGATATTTGATTTTATATTTATCTTATTAACTTTGAGTTTACTTTAATTTAATAACTGTTCAATTTACATTCTGAAGATTCCTCATTATTTAAACATTCATCATAAATATTTTTCATTGATCAATTTATCTTTTATTTGTTTCGATTTCTAGCAATCGAAACCAATCACTCAAACCAATTGAATTGTACCGAGAACTTTCAAACCTCTGGCGCCTGGCATTACATTTTTCTTACTTAATTAACTCACCCCATCTTCACTGTAGCTAACTGGTGTGGTACAATTCATTATGTTTGTTCATTCATTTCATTATATATATATATATATATATATATATATATATATATAAAATATGAAAATATTATTATGAGTTCTCGGCAATAATGAGGCCCACTATGATTGAAATATAACCAGTTTGTCAACCTGGTCTATATTTTGATTTTGATTATAATCTTCATCATGACTCATGAATGTCATGACAAAAAATTCTTAGATCTTATGGCTAATTAGGTTAAATATGAGACCAACACCATAAGTAGCAGTGTTGTACTTAAAAAACATATATACACAAATTACACGCCAATACTTCTTCCATTATTATGTATATATATATATATATATATATATATATATATATATATATATATATATATATATATATATATATATATATATATATATATATACATTCTTATTGTAAGAGAAGGAATATTAACCGAATTCTTCATCGAGAGCTGAATCACCACTGAACTAGGAAGTCAGTAGATATTTCATGAAAACGAAAAATGAGAGCTTTCTTCAACTCTCAACAATGCTTAACAATACGAACCTAGTGATCATTTTTAGGGAACATGTTTAATTGTTGTTATAAATCTGATTGTTTCTTCTGATTAATGGCTCATATTTTGATAGTTTATTTAGGAAAAAATACACCCCAAATACACAAAATAAATAATAATACACAATATAACTTTACGGCAAACGTTATGCATTTTAAGAAACGCCCTTGAAAATATCTGGAAACAATCCACTTGAAAAGGAGAATTGAGAAATACAGTTAGTGTCGTTGCATCCTTCAACTACTAAACACGTAGAATGCAATAATATTCGAACCCAATGCATCTGGGAGTACTTGTACTTTTTTTAAAATTCAAGACACAAATGTACTTTCGGACTAACTTCACAGTAATTGTAAGAAAAATTTTCAATAGTGCCTTGTGAAATAAACTGTCAATATTTACTATTTTAGCCCTGAGAAACAAATAAACATTTTCGAAAGCTTGGAAAATACTGAAGAAGTGACTTATTTTCCTGTACTGGACTACAATCCCAATTAAATACTGAAAATACATATCTACAGTCGTTAAACATTTAACTATATATATATATATATATATATATATATATATATATATATATTTATTGAGAATTGAAATTCCGTTTCAAAAGCTTTCGAAGTCCACTGGGATTCGAACCTAGGTCTTCAGGTTTACGCCCACTGCTTTTGATCGCTAAGCTACCGAGGTCTCCGCTTTGAGATGCAACTTCAATTCATATCTAACAACTTTTTCTTTGTCAACCTAGTTATTCGATGCTTGATTTATCGTCTTCGAAACTGCAGGCGAAGGTGAGTGAACATCTACCCGTCCTACCATATGTCCTCCCGGACATTCTTCATATACGTATATTAACACGCAAAATTACTGTATATATATATATATATATATATATATATATATATATATATATATATATATATATATATATATATATATATATATATATATATATATATATATATATATATATATATATATATATATATATATATATATATATATATATATATATATATATATATATATATATATATATATATATATATATATATATATATATATATATATATATATATATATATATATATATATATATATATATATATATATATATATATATATATATATATATATATATATATATATATATATATATATATATATTGGGAACGATTTGGGGAAATTTAAGTATCAATCGATTCAAACGATACGTATTGAAAATCGAAAACTGAAGAAGAAGCAGCAATCATTTATACCTGTCAGGATGTGATCATCATACAAATATGCATATAGGAAAATGAGTTCTGAGAATTTTCCTGAAACACAATTGAGCTTTTACAAGTCCTAAGAGGTAGAATTTTGAATTAATATTACCAATTTCGAATATTAAATTATACACAAATCATATTAATCGATATAATTCTATTATAATATTGGCCAAGACACAATAAAGTGAGAAACAATTGAACCGAAAGGCATGTAAGATATTAAAACAATTTAATCAGTTTCACAATCGAGCACTTGTGTTATTTATTCTAGTCATAAATCACATTTCTTTTGTATTAATACAATTATTATTTTGATACTTGCCGATGAATTATGAGGTGCTCAGGTAGGAAAATTATGTTGTGTCTAACATGTCTGTGGCTCGCTCGTTCTGAAAAAATGACAATTGTAGCTGCCTCACGTAAGGCGTCGTGCAGAGAGGCGATTTTGCCAACAGTAAAAGAATATAATTGCTATTGTTTGAAAGAATATTCATCGTTATGTGTAATCCAGATTTTAATACAACTTGAGTCTAATTGATTTATTCACGTATCACTATTTTTTTTTGAAATTTGAATTTTCGAATTATTTGTCAAAAAAAGTTTTCCATTGACTTTATTTGCAAACTCCTGTAAAGAGGCCGATGAAGCGACTCACTAGTACTTGCTTCTCAATCAGATAATCTTCTTTTCGAATGTTTTCCGCAATTCATACATTGTAGCTGCAGGTGCATATTTTGAACGTGTTCAAAATATGCACCTGCATATTTTGAAAAACACGTTTGTTCAAAAAAATTCAGGTTATGATATTTTCTTTGTGTTCGAACAAAAAATATACAAAGTGATCTATTTGAAAAAACACAGTTCACCATATTTCTGGAAAACGAAACAATTGAGTTCAATGTAAATACCACATAAATATTGCCATTATTATAAAACACAACTAATTTTGAATTTTCAAATATTCAATTATTTACATGTTTCGAAATGAGTCATTTTTACGACTTCACCAATTAATTGATCAAAACAAAAAAGATCCAAATATATATCAAGAGTGGTTGGTAATTTTACGAAGAAAAAATATAGGTATATTAGGTAATATATACACTTATAATAGGGCGTCTCAAAAAAATTTGTGTCTTTTTTCAACGACTACCCTCTAGTTATATTGGAATAATGTTAAAATACGTATAAATAAAATTCTATATCTAGGACACACACCCGTATTCTTTTGCATTTATAATTATTTTAAATTCATTATTTTCATTCAGTCAAGATGTCAGTAGAATTAAAAAGTTCTGAAAAAGGTATATTTTTAATGGGGATGTAAAACATCAAATTAACAGTTCAAAAATAATCTCTAATGGCCAAGTATTGGCAGTTCTGTTTTATAATATTCCCGAAGTGATTTTAAATAATGATAAAAGTGCATTTCTCATCATTTTATAGTGTACTATTCATTGTGATTCAAAATGATTTACCTTACACCAAGTTTGATTCACAACAACACGCGTACAAAACACAAGATATATTCGAGCAGCATCGCCAAGAGTTTGCTTACAAGCTTAGAAGTTGTATGACATTGCACATGCTGAAACTCTTCAATTAAAGAAAATAAAAGAATATACGATATCATTCGTGCAGCAGGGAGGGCAAGGCAGACCTGGTCGCTCATTGAATAAAAAGTTGACGTACAAATAGAAAAATTTTGACGTTTGAAATATAGAAGAACAGAAACATGTGGCTAATTATTATGCATTCTTTCACTGCTACCAAAAAATTCCTCTTTCCGATTTTAAGGTAATGGATTTTCAAGACGATTCGGCCACTTCAACCAAGGGCGCTCGATTTCAATGAAACGTCAACGACTAAAAATTTTATGACTCCAAAATTTGTGGAAGCTTCACACAGCTCTCAGTGAAATATAGAAATTCATGTGTACATTATTTGTTACATCATCTACATACAAGCTATTATCAAGGTAAGAGAACTTGATACCGATGTTATCCCGTAAGTAAGTTCTTCATTCAAAAAGTTCGTACGGAAAAACAAAAATAGCGAACTGAAGCTATTAAAGTGAAGTTACAAACCGGCATGACGGATACTGTAGATGTTCATTGGGATGGAAAACTGTTGCCAGCTTCAGAAGCGCCAATGTAAAGAAGACAGCCTCCGATAGTATGGTGTTAAAAAACAACTGACCGCTGTGACGAAGTTCGACAAGTTTCTAGTGAAAGAAAACAATCACCAATAGTTTGGAATGCGGTTAGACTGGAATTTCGAAAATAAAATCCGAATTTTTGTTGTGACACAACTGCTTCAAATATTAGTCCTTTCAATGGTGTATGCCTGCTTCTGGAACAGATAATTGATAAAGTTGTGCTTATTTTTGCTTGCTGTTTTGATATTCCCAATTTATATTAAAAGGGGTATGGAAGCTGAAAAAAGAAAAGTGGCTAACATCCCTACTATTCCAAAAAATTTGAGATAACTGGAAGAAAGTCGTTTCCCAGAAAATACTAATTCCTGCAGAAAGGTTTCACTACATTGGGTATATGAACACAGACATACATATACCCTATCTGTACAATGAGAATTTCTGAAGAAAATTTAAAAAATAATATTTTTTGAATAATTAATATACAGTTATTAGATAATACAGGTAAAGTAGTGTTGAGTTCAATAAATAAATTTCAAGTCTTAGAATCTCATGAAATGCAAAATGTTTGTTCAATATTTGGTATCAAGTCCATAAATCCTCGTTATGAGTGAAATATTATGAAGTGAAAAGGGTGAAAAATTTTTCGCCCTTATAAGTTGAAACTCAACCTGTAATGGTGATAATAATAATAATAATATTTATTCAAGATCTGTGTTTAAAATAATAATAATATTTTGCAAGAAATACTTATGAAATATTTAAGAAAATGAACACTAGAACATTCATTTGAAGAATTCAAATCAACCAAGAGAATGTTATACTAGAGCTAGATATGTGAACGTGTACGATGTGATGCCTCCATCATCCTTCAAGGGATAAATGTTAGAGAAATATTGGAATCGATGCCACACCTGATGGAAGTTCGAGACATATATGTTCCGTTCTACAAGGAACTCGTCAGTCGCACCACGTCCATCGAATGAGGCAATGATTTCAACCTTCAAGCACATTCAATAAAACGATATTGAATGGACGTGATAAGTTACATATGTTGATGAAGCAATTAATAGTTTAGAGATTCTCACTAGTCGAAAGTTTCGGGACGCTATAACACTTTGAGCACACTAGTGCTGGTGGATTGGATTGTCGCCGTGTTCTTGGGCCGTCCGGAATCAAAGTTCATTCGTTTAACTTCCGTACAAACACAGAGTGCTTCTGAAAGAATAACTGAATGTTAGGAAATTGTATTGCGGGAATACGTCGAAATATCGATTTGTATTGTTGTTCTTCTGTACGCTTTGCTTTCTATTAATTCTTCATCGTTTCTTTGTACAAGACATTTCAGAATTGTAGCAGTTACCTGTTCGCTCCTCATTTTTAAGCCTCTATTTGACATTGAAGATGAGGATATCACAAGAGCCTTGAAAAGCGTCATTGTCGATTTATTATCGGCCAAAGTTTTGAAAGTGTTTAGTGGAATTGATGGGAAGTACTCTGCATATCTCATCGATGTTTTCATCACTACTGCAATGTATCCCAAAATCCTTATGGAATCCATAGGAATTTCTGTATTTGAGGATGGAAGCGTCAGTCAAATAACAAATTATCATTCAATATCCATTTTGAGCGTGTTTTCCAAGTTAATTGGAAAATTGTTTTTATCAGAATGATGAAGTATCTCAATACATTCAAAATAATTGACCCTGCGCAACATTGGTTCAGAAGCGGCCACGTAATCCAATCAGCTGCAGTTTTTCGAATTCATTTACTAGTGTTTGAATAAACAGTTTTTTGCTTGTGGCGGGTTTACTTTTCGATTTATCTCCAGTATTGGATTTCCTATCTCTTGAGTTCATACTTAGGAAATGCTACAATTAAGGCTTTCTGGGCATTCTCCTGAATTGGTCACGTAGTAACCTTTAACAAAAAACGATGATATTGAGAATAGGCGAGAGTTATTTTAAGATATATAATATTCGTCTTGGGATTCTTTAAGATATATAATATTCTTCTCAAGGTTCTGTATTTGGACCTCTATCATTCATATAATTCATAAACGATCTGCCTGTGAAGTTATTCGGATTTTTGATAACACTTTTCACCGATTTCAACACAACCACAGATAAAATCAGGGTGGTTGTGTTGATTTTATCTGGCAGGAGTCTTGAGGAACTTCTGGAAGCATGTGAGTGTTTTGAGGGAATTCGAAAATTTGTATCCATTGAACAATTTGATTGTGAACGTTCGGCTACACGATAAAACTATATGTGTTCTTTTTGTCTGAAAAGTAATCAAATCAGTACCCTGAAGGTTAAATATGGAAAGATCACTATCTCATCTTCCGAATCAATTAAGCTAATTTTGGGATATATGTTGACAGAAATCTAAGATTGACAACTCGCATTGATGTTTTTTGTATAAAATTTAGTAACAAATTTTCGCAATCTCTAGATTTGAGATTGCGTAGAAACTATGTTATGAATGTGTATCACAATCTTGTATATAATAATTATCTGAACTAAGAGTATGGCGTATCGACTGTGGGGCTGCTCTACAGAAATAAATAGGGTGTTTATTAGACAGAATAGTTCGTTTAATATTCTATATTCATTAAAGAACATCTTTTCAGCCTATATTCATTGAAAATTACATACTCACCGTACAGTATATATTTATAGATGTTTATTATATGTCGAAGAAAATGGAAATGTGTTTATTGAATTGAATAGTAATTATTCGACCAGGAACAGTGGTGTGCTTCTTATTTCCAGGCTTGAGACAGCTTAATTTGAGTACTGTTTTCATTATCAGAGTATTGAAATCCTCCATTTACCATCGTATTTGAAACAGTAAACGCTCATCTGTTTGAGCGGAGTGTTAAGTCTTTGCGTCAACAAAAGGCATACTATAGTGTGATAGAGTACCCACTTTGATGATTCGAATGTAGACAGTAAGGTATGAATACATTTTCTCATTATACTTTTTTACTATGACCATCCTTAACAAAGTAGAATTGTCTGAAAGGATTGATACTTTCAATGCCAATGTTCTTTATGCCAATGTTAATTATTGTATTGATGTTGATATTAATTGCATAATATCATTAGTACAACGTAAGGAATGTTCCATAATAAATATCTATTACTACGAAAACTATAATTATAGATTTTCGTTCAGAGATTTTAACAATTTGAGCTCTCAGTTGCTACTGTTGTTTCAATGAAAGTTCTTTCTTCACAGTTGAAAGTTAGAGTATAAATTGCTTTTGCTTTCATAAACATCTTCGTTTTCTCTTGCTTTGATCCGATTTTCGTTCACAATTTTCATACGGTTATTTCTTAACCACACAAGAGTTTTTGACTATAAATGGCCATCAATATTTTATTTTTGATATCTCATGTATATATATCATATAACATGTACCTACATAATATGCCTTATATGCCTAATATGCCTAATATGATTAGTTTCTGATGTTTCTTTCTTGAGGTGAAAATCTCTGAATCGTTCGGTCGAATGCATAATACTTGATTTTAACAACTTGTTTCAGATAATATGATCACTTATATGTCCTCACTTGTTTGATTAGGTGATAGTTGTAGGAAATCCCAAAGTTTTTTGTTTACTATTATTCTACTCACGATTAATATTTCAATTTCAATGAACAATCGCTGACCCAAATAGAAAATTGAAAATACACATTTCCTTTTTTCATTCCGAGCGTCTAGATAACACATTCCATTTTAATAACAGTGCCGAGGTCCCCATTTCACGCACATCAACAACAGGTCTCCACGTTATGAGAATCTACCCAATCGTTACTTTGACTAGGAAATTTAACTGCCGTAACTAAATCGAATCGATATGATTCGGTCACACATTCACGTACGAATTAAGCAACGATACTGATCGATAATATTACATATCGATACAGTTTTGGTCTGTTTGAATGTTTTGTTCTCGTACGCGGTTTAATCCGAGTTAAGAAAAAAATACAGGAGTGAAGTGCGATATTATATTACAATTCAAACATTCACACGTACCGAGTTGATTTACGAAATTATTACCTGCATTGTTGCCAAGAGGCATTTTGCTCTTTAAAAATGTTAGTACGGTATCCAGTTTCCTATCGTTATTTTCACAATATGGTAACTAGCTACTGGCTGAACTTCATGAATTCGACATCAATCCATCTAATGGGTGTTTTTTTTAGAGGCACAGAACTTTAAATTGCAATAAAACAACGATGGATCATTCGATTGACAAGAATTTTTTTTTATTCAAAAGATAATCTTGTGGCATTACATTTTAAATATGATTTATTTAGCCACTGCTGGCTCGGATGTAGTCCAATCTGGACGTCCAATTTTCGATGACTTTTTCCAACATTTGTGGCCGTATATCGGCTATAACACGGCGAATATTGTCTTCCAAATGGTCAAGCGTTTGTGGCTTATTCGCATAGACTAACGACTTCACATAGCCCCACAGAAAGTAGTCTAGTGGTGTCAAATCACAAGAACTTGGAGGCCAATTCACAGGTCCAAAACGTGAAATTAGACGGTCACCAAACGTGTCTTTCAATAAATCGATTGTGGCACGAGCTGTTTGACATGTTGCGCCGTCTTGCACAGCTCCTGGACATCATGGTTGTTCAATTCAGGAACGAAAAAGTTAGTAATCATGGCTCTATACCGATCACCATCGACTATAACGTTCTGGCCATCATCGTTTTTGAAGAAGTACGGACCAATGATTCCACCAGCCCATAAAGCGCACCAAACAGTTTTTCTGGATGTAACGGTGTTTTGACATACACTTGAGGATTATCTTCACTCCAAATGTGACAGTTTTGTTTGTTGACGTAGCCATTCAACCAGAAGTGCACTCCATCGCTAAACAAAATTTGCTTATCAAAATCGGGAACAACGGCAATCTCGTTTTGGGCCCATTCGACGAATATACGCCTTGCTTGATGATCGTTTGGCTTCAATTCTTGCACGAGTTGAATTTTGTAAGCACGCAAACCAAGATCATTCTTCAAAATCTTCCATAAATGGACAAAGATCCAATTCCTCTGCTCGATGATGGATGGACTCATTCGGGTCTTCTTCAATGGTACGCTCTACAGTAGCAATAGCTTCTTCTGTACGCACCGTACGGCGTCTCTGGAGATGCGAGTTATCAATAAGAGTAAACGTGGTGCGATAACGTTCCATGGTTAATCGAATTAACTGTTCTGATGGACTATTTTGTCGACGATAAAATGGACGTAGTGCGCGATACGTATTCCGCATTAGAACCATTATTTTCGAAATAAAATTGCACTATTTGCAAGCGTTGTTCAGGCGTGAGTCTATTCATGATGAATTGCCAAACCAAACTGAGAATAAATCACTTCTCAGCTGTTAAATCGGTCGCCATCTTCAACAGTAATGCCAACTTAAAGTTCTATACTTTGAAAAAAACACCCTTCATAACAGCTAGACAATTTGAGATCTATTTAAATATTGTTCATTGTTAATACAAAGTTATTATCTTGTTTTTATACTATTTGTCGTTGTAAGTAGAGAAAATTTCTGTTTTTTCACAATGGGAGAGTTTAGATTTCATTTGATGGTGTTGAAAAGAGAAATGTAGATTCTTCATTATATTGTCGGACTTCCATTGTCTACAGGTTTAATTTTATGCAGTTTTCTTTTAGAACGGTTAGAGGTGGATTACTAACCGAAACGTCGTGTGAATTTCATTTCTGATATCATCCATCCGTCTGTTCATCGGCGATAAGAATTATTCAATTTTATTTCGATTTAATTTACGTTATTTTATTTTGGTTAATTTATATTATGTTTCAGTTTTCAGAACATCAATTAAGTATTAATCTTTATTAGTTTAATCCGTTTCATTTAATCATTTAATTGAAATTTCAATCAATCATAGTTTTTTCAGAACTTGAAATTAAATTTATAGGCAAAGGAAGTCCGAATATAATATAGAACTTTTATCTGAAATCCCAAACGATCTTTTTTTATATATATTTACTAGCTGACCCGGACAAAGTTTTTTTGCCATATAATTTATATATATATATATATATATATATATATATATATATATATATATATATATATATATATATATATATATATATATATATATATATTTTTTTATAAAGTTTTTAGCATTAACAGGCTTTTTTAATATGAAAAAGTTTATTTTTGTTGACGTTTCGTTGTTATATTACAACTTTGTCAAAACTTTTTATAAAATTAAAAATAAACTTTTTCATATTAAAAAGCCTGTTAATGCTAAAAACTTTCAAAATAAATATCTCAAACAGGCAATAAATCAATTTCAAGAAATATATAATATATATATATATATATATATATATATATATATATATATATATATATATATATATATATATATATATATATATATATATATAAAAATTAAATGTTTGGATATCAGGATAGCGGTTTGTGTGAAATACTTTATTTTCCTATACACTCAATATTTCGTCACTATTTCGTGACTTCTTCAGGAGTATACTAAAAACAAATGAAGGTACATGAGTCATCACAATTTGTAAAAATAAAATCATTAAAACTTACAGATCTAAAAGTTTAAATATCAAAAAACATTTAATTTTCATAAATTGTACGGTTGAAATAATTCAACGATCAATTGATATAATATATATATATATATATATATATATATATATATATATATATATATATATATATATATATATATATATATATAAGGGCCACATAGATCTTCATTAAATCAACAATGTATTTAAGGTATTCTATTGAATAAGGATTAATGCTGTATTGGTTGAAATCACTTGGAAAATCAGCCATTATTTGTCGTAAAAAGTAAATGAGAAAAAAATATTATTGTGGGATTTCCATAAGAGATAGGCCTGCGTTTGCAATGTAAGCGGAAAAAATTCAATTATTTACGACATCACATTAGAAACGTCAAAAATAACAGTATTTCTCACTATTCAATGGATGTTATTATACATATGAACCTTCCTCTTCAATCACTGTATCTATTGAAAAACCGCATCAAAATCCGTTCTGTGAAAAGCGTAGTTCTAAAGATTTAAGCATACATAAAGATATAGAGACAGACAAAGCGACTTTGTTTTAATAAATGACACGGAGGTTTCGATTATCTCTTGGTGAAACATTATGTTAAAAACTATAAAATTGAAAATTAACACACTTGACAAGTTTCACTGAATATATTGAAAACTCTACATATGTTTCAGGTGATTAACCCATCATCAAGAGTATACAATATTATTGAAATAATATTGAATACCCTTGATAATGGGTTAACCACCCAAAACATATGTTAATTACATATTAAATAACATATGTTTTAAATACATACCACATGCAACATATGAAAATTAACACAAATAACTTGTGTTAATTTTCAATATTATAGACTTTAAATTCAATGGACGATGAATCTACTCTGTGATAGTTCATAATTTAAATGAGAGGTAATAAAAACTTGTCTAAAAATCACTGACTGAACAATTCTTTATTCGACTAGTTTCGCCTTTCACAGCATTATCAAGATTCTTGATTCTTGATATTCAAAATTCTTGATAATGCTGTAAAAGGCGAACTAGTCGAATAAAGAATTGTTCAGTCAGTGATTTTTAGACAAGTTTTTATTATCACCTCTCCTTTAAATTTATAGACTTTGTTTTATACTCGTACTATGTAGTGATGTCATACTGCGGGTCAGAAGGCTTGATTCCAAGTTTTCTTTTATCATATTCTATTTATTGCTTTTCTTTCTTCTTTGTTTTCTGGTATTTCTTCCCTATTGTTTGTCACAATTTCATCTTTGCTCTTCCTTTTCCTTTCCACCCATCCATTCAACATGAGTTCTTTTGGTGGCCTTTGTTTTTGAATTATTCTTATATAGTGAAACGACCTCATTCATTCTGATCTTATTACATTACTTATAGAGAGTTGTTATATAATGCATTGATGTCTTCTTTTGTGCTCCTTTCACAAATACCCCTTACTTCTTAACAGACTTATGTTTTTCTCAGAACTTATGTCTCGAATAGTTTTAGCGCCTGTCTTCCGTTTAAATTTGGTTTTAATGTTTCAAAGCTGTAAATAAATACTGGATTCATCACATTGATTTTGATACTCTTTTATTTACATTTATTCAATCAGTTTTCGATTTCAAGATATGAAACAGTCCCACATACTTTTCGCACCTTTCTCAATTCTTTTTCGTATTCCATTCTTCGACTCTTGAATTATAATCGTTACTCCCAGATAATTAAACTAACTCACTTTTTCAGAATCGTTTATTGTCCCATCTGTTGATATTCACATGTTATTTTCTGTTAAGTTTATTACTTTGAATGCTGTTTTTTTCTTTTTGCTAGATTTACGATATAGCCAGCCGATTCCTCAACTGGTATTTTGTGGGAATATAAAGGTACATTCGATTGCTTTTTACTTTCTGTTAACGCATCGTCTAACAATATATTAAATTCGGTACATTAAGGTATTTTTAGCTGTGAAATTTTTTTATAAGTTATGAGAATTTGTTGAAGAATATTCAAAAAATTCGTTCATATTGAAACCACATTAGTTATGGCGAATGAAGAATTTATTTTATACTCATAGGCAGACTTTGTGCATGAAATATGTTCCATTTAAGTTCAATTCCTAATTTTCTTCTTCTGTTCTTTCTTACATAATTTTTGAAAACCTGTTTCGTTTAGGTTTTGACTGAAAACGACATCGGGTTAATGCCAAGTAGTTGATCTTCTTTTCAAAAAATCTCTTTAGTGTATAGAATATGTATTTATACTAAATAAAAATAGATAAAGGTATTGGATCTTTTATAGTAGCCAATTTTTGTGAAAATAATTAATAATGTATTTGTGTAACTCTGGTTATATTTGATCACTCAAAGAGGAGATAGATGCCAACTGCAGTGGATAAGAATTGCAGTTGATTGGCGAAAGAGGATCAAAGGATAAATTCTTAAATACTGCTTTCTTCAAATTTCTTCAAATACTTCAAAGGATAATTCTACTTCATAGGATAGTTGCACTTTTCGAGGATGCCACATATTAATTTTTTTTAAATATAATCAAATTGATATCAGTTGTCATTCTCTGTTATTTCCTGAAATCTTCTATCAAGTATTGACTAACCTTTATGTTAGAAAAATTAAATTTTGTCATGTTTCAAAATTCATAATGTTGAAACTATAAAATATAACAAAAATATGCTTCAAATATTAAGTAAGGTAAAGATTAATGAAATAATATCTATTATTTTTGATAAAGGTGAAACAATAAGGCAATCAAACTAATGAGATTATATACATATAATTTAGATATATGTACTAATAATATATATGTATTATTATATATAAATTATTAAATTATTGAATTGAATAAGAATAATATATATAATTAATCATTAAAAATAAAAAATAATTAATTAAATTAAATTATTGATATATGTATTAATAATTTAATATATATACTATTATAATAACATGCCACTAACATTGAATGTTCATTCTTTTCGAATTTAAATTCATTAATAGCTTTCAGAACTGAATTTTTCTTCATTTTGACTATCAGAACTATCAATCTGTATTCTCCATTTCTATTAAGCGCTCCATTTGACGAGTTCAATGAAATATACGTTATTGAATTCATTTTCGCTTTCGATAAATTCCAGACATTTTTTGGTTTTACTTTTATCTTTAAATTGCTCTGTTTCATTCACAATGTTTTTCTTGTTGCCAGTTGTTGTTTTTCTATTGTCTTGAAAATCTCAATTTTTTCCCTATTTCCTTTCAGTTTTCGTTACTTCATTCTATTTTTTTTCTCTTTTCCATTCGTCTTTAGAACTTCTTTAGATTGTGTTAAATTCACCCATCTAAAGATTCTTTCGTAGGCTAAACTTGATCAGTACAGATACCAATTTTGATATTTTCTCTCCGTATTTTATTGCTTTTGAGAGATTTGAAAAATTGTTTATTTATAGAACGATAAAAATATGAATATCAGTTTATATAGAATTATCCTTCCGTGATGTATTTTTTTAATCTTTTTTAGATTAATATAAACTAAAATTCAAACACTTGAACTTTTGAGTTACACTTTATTGACATCATAGCATGTTGTGTTGTAGCTTGCTATGTTATCCATAAAGTGTAAATCAAAGGTTCAAGTGTTTGAATTTTAGTTTATATTCAAGTATATTGGATTTATATCAAGTGAGAGTCAACACTATAAAATAATTTTTCAGATTAACGAAATAAATAAAAGTAGAATTCGAATTATAAATTATTAAAACAGATAATAAGTAAAAGTAAGAATTTTGTGTTTTAGATCAAACGATCCTAATAGAAAATGTATCAAAAATTTTAGTTTCTAATTTAAATTTGTAATATGTGCTCCTCTTTAATAGAACATTTTCAAACTGTCTTGAGCTCAACTGTGACGAGTAAGCCCCTGTATGTGAAAATGAAAAAAATTGAATGAAAGAACAATTTTATCGTTGGGATCAGAACATTATGCCGATTGTTTAGCTATTCTGCATGTTCGGCGTTAGTTAAGATGAAGGAGATGATTCCTTCTGTTTTTTCGTTCATTCCATTTTGTTTCTCATTCAACATTTTCAATGCAAGTGCTGAATTATTCTGTGTACAGAATGAATGTATAAAACAGATATTTATTTTATTCGAACTGAGGAACTTTTACTGAGCTCTAACATCACTGATATCTCTAAATATTATATTCAAAGCTGGAGCAAGTATCTCATTGGGGGCAACTCTCCGGCTTTACTCAATTGTTTGTAACTATATCGTTGTAATTTAGTGAAAATAGGTTTTCAAAATTATTAATTTCAATTACTGTAGTGTTTGAGTATTAGAGTATAAATGCTGCTTATTAGTGTGTCGTTCAAGTTATGCTATATGGTTCACTGCATTTTAGTTGACCCTTTTCGAGTCAATAAACACCTACTCTGAAAGATACACTTAATTTTGTTAGCAATGAAGTAATCTATAATATAAAAATTAATCGCAAAATGTGTTGGTAACCGCATAACTCAACAACGCCTGGACCAATTGTGTCAATTCTTTTTTGAAATGTTCTTTGAGGTCCAACGATAGTTATTACCGCGAGAAAAATTCGAATAGTTGCCGGAAAACCCTAAAAACAGACCTTTTCTTTTTCCCATACAAAAATTTTCTAACTAAAATGTAGTCAATTTGAACTTTATTGCTATTCAATAAAGTTCATATTAAATTACAAGCACTCACTGTTGTCTAAGCAATGTAGGTGTGTTCCTATCGTCAAAGAGTCAATTTGCACTTTATAACCGCTGCACAAAGTTCAAATTCAGTCATATCCATCAGAACAGTGTGCGTGTGTGCGTTGGAGGATCTAATGTCGCATTCCGAAACTCAACAAAAGCGATAATATCGCGAACCTGACCAAATTGAATAGTCACAAAATGTAAGAGCTATAGATCATTAGTACTGATTTTCAATTTGATCGTGTTCGCGATATTATTTCTTTTGTTTTAGTTTCGGCACGCGACATAAAATGCATGAGTTTTCACGTCATTACATCAGTCAAACACAAACCGCATTACCAAAAGTGTTTTATTGGTTTAAGTTATCAATTTAATATCCCTATCTGTGCAAAATTGTTTAAATACATACTAATATTATGTAAATTAGATGAACACCGAATAAACATATATAAAAATGAATCCCTATTTCCCTTGGTCACACCATCACGTGTGAACGACTGGACCGATTTAACTATTTTTTTTGTTGTGTTTGTTATTGTCAGGAGAAGGTTCTTATGAAAGAAAAAATTCGAAAAATTGTTCGGAAAATTAGAAAATTTGAGAATACTGAACAACCATATAATATATTATCATTTCTAATTTATCTATTTATATACAAATGAATCCCTATTTCCTTTGGTCACACCATCACGTGTGAACGACTGGACCGATTTCACTTTTTTTTTGTTGTGTTTGTTATTGTCAGGAGAAGGTTCTTATGAAAGAAAAAATTCGAAAAATTGCTCGGAAAATTAGAAAATTTGAGAATACTGAACAACCATATAATATATTATCATTTCTAATTTATCTATTTATATACAAATGAATCCCTATTTCCTTTGGTCACGCCATCACGCGTAAACGGCTTGACCGATTTCACTATTTTTTTGTTGTGTTTGTTATTGCCAGGGAAAAAATTTACAAAATTGCGTACAAAATTATAAAATATAAGAATACTTAATCTATAATATAAAAATGATTCGCAAAATGTGTTGGTGAACTCCACAACGCCTGGATCAATTTTGCCAATTCTATTTTTGAAATTTTCGTTTGATTCCAAGGATGGTTTTTAGATGAATTTGGTTTGGTTTAGAGAAAAATTCGAATAACTGCCAGGAAAACCCTAAAAACAGCCCATTTCTTCCTCCCATACAAACGTTTTCTAACTAAAATGTAGAGTCAACGGCTGGACCGATTTCACTATTTATTTGATGTGTTTGTTATTGTCAGGAAACAATTTGAAAAATTACGTCTGAAATAAAAAAATTTAATAATACTCAATTTATAATGAAAGTAAGAAATAATTATTAAATATAACAAAAAAGATGTAAAAAAAATTAATATCTCATCACACATCTGGGTTATTTCAGAGATATCTCAACTATTAAAACTTCAATTTAATATAATATTTTCGTAAGTTTGAATGGACCAACATACACGTTACTAACATAGCACGTCGTTTATTTGAATATGAAGAAGAATACATAGTTTTCTTTAATTTGCCGTTGAAATTGCGTTTTTGAAATGATAGCTATTAGATGTGCAAACTTAAGTCGCAGAACTCGCAATGCAGCAAGTCAAAGATATTAAAGAGCAAGTCAAACTGAGGAGCAACGCGAAGCTCGGAATGAAGTTGAAGGGAATCGATGGAATCGAAATTAACAATATGAAAAGGTTACGTTTGACTCCTATCGACCGAATTCGATTATAACATTGAAATAGATTACAGTTCACAGCAAATCGTTGCTATTGAACCAATGAAAATTGGCTGTCAATATTGCAAGGCAAAGTCTAATTGTTATTGATAAGAAAATACTACCAATAATGCGACAAAATTTTGCGCGAAGAGTCAATTCAAATAGACGCTATTGCTACAGCCAGCAGAGCCACTATATTCATTGGTTTCCGGGAATGGACTAAATTCTGAACATTTTTTGACTTATATCCAGCAAATATCTCATATAATTAATGAAGAGATGTATGGGACAAGTACTCGATACGAAATTAGGAATGACGTTCAACTATAGAACGGACAGGTTAATCACTTTCAATACATCAAACGTGTTAATATAGGAATTTTTTGATAATTCGACTTATTTGAAATAACAGGAAGTATTGCAGTCCTTCGTAAGAGAGTCCTTGGCTCAACACGGGATAAATATTAAAAACAAGATGGTGTAGCACAAATAGTAGAACATGTTTCACCAGATTTTTGAAAAATATTCAGAGAAAAATAAATGGGCGTACAAAGTTCGCCAGGTCAGCTTGTTTGTAATGAAATATTACTCTCATGAAATGGAGTCATTTTTTCTTTCTCTTTGTGAGCTATCTTCTATCGAATGTCAGAGATTAGAAGGATGACTACACCTTTGATACATGACACGGAGGTTTCGCTTATCTCTTGGTGAAACATTATGTTAAAAACAATAATTTAAAATTAACAGACTTGACTTACGTTTCACTGAATATATTAAGAACTCTACATATGATTCAGGTGGTTAATCCATTATCAAGAGTATACAATGTTACTGAATTTCAAAATGTACAGCTTTCACTTATGTATCCTACACCACAGAATATAACACTGGTTTCACGGAGAAATCCATCTGGTCATTGCAATAGGTAAATTTTTCTTTTTGGCTATCGATGCAATGACCAGGTTGATTCACTCCTGTACACTCGAATCTCAAAAGCTTTCACTTTCCAATACCGTACAAAAGAATAGGGAATATGTAGCAGCGTATCAGTCGGATGAGGAAGCTAATAATAATTATACTTCTATTGCAAAGCAATTACTTCATTTCGTATGAAACATTCTGTGCTTGTTCTATGCGCAAATATTTATATAAAGAATATTTCATGTCGTTCTCCAGAGCATGACGAAAGCAAGTGTGACTTCATTACTTCATCAAGTTCTGCGCAAAAAAAACAATGAAATTGTGAAAAAAGATTTATGTAGAAACAATTCTCATGAAATGGACCACCAATGGTTTTCATGGATTGTCAATACCTTTTTTCAATGAACTATCGAGTTTGAAACTTTAACTATAGAATAATTATTTAATAGTGTTGGCGTTTACTTGATCTAAATCCATTATAATTGAATATAACTTCAAACTTATGATTTACTACATAGCATGACGCGTTTCGTCGTTATAAACGACTTCTTCAGATGCTTACAGAATGATTCTGTAAGCGTCATGCTATGTAGTCAATAAAGTGTAAATCATAAGTTCAAGTGTTTGAATTTAAGTTATATTCAAATATAGAATAATTCATCATAAATCTATCTGTTTCATTTTAACTTCAACACATTCACATGTATCTAAATTAAAATTTAACTAAATAATATTTTTTTACTTATTAAATAACAAATTTTTTTTTTACTTCATAAACGTTCATAAAGACAATATTCACCAAATGGCAAAAAACGATGGATAAAAATACAAATCGTATTTTCTTGTAAGTTTTTGAATTTAATAAACATTTAGTGTGCCTATCGATTCTAATACAATAGATTGCCTAAAGGTGCTTATAGGTTGTTAATATAAATGTACAATAATACACATATAGGGCGGAGCCACCTCTTATGCGCATTACTCCTACTATGGCCACACCACTCTGATGGAATAATGAGTATTAGTTTTTATTTCGATAAATAACAATAATAGGTATCAACATTTATAAGAAAACAATATTTAGAATTTTTTCATAATATAATACAAATACGCATGACGACGTTTCGAATCAAACAAATGCTGGATTAATACTAGGTGTAATTTTACAAACTCAATACTCATAGCTATTTTCACAGAACATACCAGGTATGTTCTATGACTATCTTGGATTAAGGACCTTAGAATACACTGATATATAACGAAATGGATCGTTTACCTGGAAATGAACACAGAAAATCAATTTCTTAAGTCAGGTATTCCAACTAAATGTAGGAAAGATACAAATATACAACTATGATTTCTAAGAACAAATAAAGGAAAGTCAAAATTTTTGAACATGAAACATATAATTGAAAGTAAATTAACTAAAACCTAGGTAATCAATCTGATCTGCTACCTGGAATATTCTTATTGAACATATTAAGTAGAGGGCTAGTGTTAACCTCTAACTGCCTATTGAGTGAAAGTCTCTATTTAATATTTCAAACTCTGAACTAAATATATGACTTTCGTCTAATAAATGGTTAGCATAATGAGAATCTGTTTTCTCTTTCTCATAACTACCTTTATGTTCCGATAATCTAATTTTTTTCACAACTACCACATTTGATTTTGTATTTCCCACACATTTGATTTTTTATAATTTTTGATTTATTATTTGTGATTATTTTAACAATATTATTAGTGTTCCGAAAATAAATATTAATCTTATAGCTCGCTAAAAGTGATTTTAATTTTGAACTAGGTGTCCTCATATATTTTAAAACACTAAATATTGACTTTTCGTCAATATTTTATTGACTTTTCGTCAATAAGAGGATAAACTTCTGAAACCGCTCTTTTGAAAAGTTTTTTGTTTATTAAATTGTTTTTTATTTCTGGTTGGTATTCATTGTTTGAGGCATTCATTTTTTGAGGCATTTTTTGCATAATTAAGCTTTTTTTTTTGTTGAAATCACCGTTCAAAAGCGGCAGGTTAACAAGTCTATGAACCATATATGACGACATTTTTTGGTGTATGGGGTGAACCGAACTATTATGAATTACTGTATCCGTGTATGATGGTTTCTGATAAATGCAGAACGAATATTTATTATCTAATTTTTTAATTGTTATGTCTAAGAAATTAATTGAGTTGTCAAGTTCTTCTTCTAATATAAATTTTATATTTGGGTGTATATTTTCTATTAAATTATGAGAAAATTCTAAATACTGTTTCATTATGGATATTGATTTTCTCCAAGTATCGGCCTCATGAATTGTCAATATCAACATTTCATTGCGCAATCATTATTTGATTGGCTACACCCTTAATTGAGGAAAATGCATGGATAAAAGTAGAATAAAATGACGAAAAGTCGGGAATTTTGAAATTCGTGACAAAAAATCCTGAAAAATAGTTTTATTTTATGTGGAATCTGTATGAACACTAAATTTTCTGAAAGCGCAGATTTTGAAACATAAATGACAATCAGCACGAATGTCTCCACCAAATCCTGCATTTTTTATATAAAAAGAAAGATTGAAAAAACTCTAAAGTGGCCATAAGTGGGTTCCTACAAGGTTCACAAATTTTATGCTGCAACTGAATCCAAAACTATTTTTGAGTTGATGTTAATTTCGATATACATAGTGCAGTTTAACGTGATAAAAATTTGATCACATCAATTTGCAGTTTATTTTCGTTAACCATCTTCAATGATTCGTCCTTCAATAATCCGATGTTTTGACACTTCCACAATTCGAAAAGTTTAATAATTTTATGAAATTACATTGAGTTCTATGGTCGCCGTAGCTTAGTCGGGAAAACATCCGACTATGGTGCGGTAGGAGTTTGAGCCCCGGTGAAGACATGGGTGTATGGTCTATGATTTAAGTAGTTTAATGATGATAATTGTCGGTTGTGCAATGTACATTGATTACAAGCCTATTAGCCTTTCGGAACCAGCGTCAAACTGTATGTACACTGAATTTAAAAAAATACATTGAGTTCTCACAGGTGAAAAACCTTCTGATATTGATACAATTATAATAAATGATGCTTTCCAAAGAAATTTTTTTTTGTAACAATAAAAGTTGTTTAGCAAGACTTATATATAGATAAATAGGTAATTTCTAGACCGAGCGATACTTATGAAGAATTGAGGTTACGGGAATAATCGGTCTGGTGAAGTGGTTAAAAACTCATTTTTTCCTTACAATTCTCGATATCTCGACACTTTTTTTGTGTGTTCTTTAGGAAAACAAACAAAAATTGGAGTTAATGCAGGGGTAATAAAGAACTAAATTATTCAACAAATGTCTCTTATTTGGTTTCGGCGTATAACCTACATGTTGCTGCAATGCTCAGGAACATGTAGAGAATGACCGTTAATTCCCGTTAACCTAAATTCTACATATATATATATATATATATATATATATATATATATATATATATATATATATATAAATACGAATGATCCCATGCCTAATCGTTCCACAATGTTACATTTTGTTACATGTTTTATCTTCTATACAAGCTCAATATTTATTGGTGACTACAGGTGTTTCAAACAATGAAGAATAGAAATATATAAGTATATTGGAGAAACCTCCGAAATGTCCAATATATAATAATAATAATAAGATTAATTTATTGAGAAACATTTCTTACATTGTAAAATTACATTCATTTCAATTGATACAATTAATTACAACTAAGAAAAATGTTCTCAAAAGGACCGAATTCAGTTTGGAGTCCGATCTTCCATTCAGCCCTCGAGCAAAAATATTGTTTCGAACAAAAATTATGGTTAAATTCATATCTACAATAATATACAACTTTGATTGAAGAGAAAAAAAATTGCCTCAGAGATATTAAACATTTGAGACAATTTCACATGGTGTAGAACATTTGTGTTAAAAAAATATACAAACATATTGATTCATACATTATTGCCTATGAGCTTTCAGTACTTTCAAATACGATGGTAAATGGTTGAAAATTTTAATACTCTGACAATAGAGAGAGTGCTCAAATTTAGCTGTTTTATGCATAGGAATAAGTAGCACATGCCTTTTCTTTGTTGAATACTCATGATTACTATTCAATTTAATAAACCTATCTTCATTTTCTTTAACATATAACAAACATCTATAAATATATAAACACGGTAAGGTGAGTATGTAATTATTAATGAAGATAGGTTTACAATATGTTCGCTGATGAATATTGAAATATATATTTATGTATATATATATATATATATATATATATATATATATATATATATATATATATATATATATATATATATACATATATATATATATATATATATATATATATATATATATATATATATTATAAATATATATATATATATATATATATATATATATATATATATATATATATATATATATATATATATATAATATAATATGTGATAGATTTTCATGTTTCATCTCTCAGTACTGCAAAAAATTAAATTCAGCTCATTACGGTAAGGACACTTTGAAGTCTTTCGAAAAATCTTGAAACAGTTCTCTACTCTTTTCATTACAGTGGCAAACTAAGATGAATAAAAAGTTTCGATTCGTATAGAATCCATTGAGTTCATAATAATTAGAACTGAATTTTATATTAATTTAACATTGTCCATAATAATTAATACAGCTCTTTCTTCGATTTTCTCCCCTAGAAAACTGTTTCGTTTCTGACTTTATTTTCAATTTGTATTTCTCTGTATGAGAAATATATAATCGATTTGTAAGGCAATAAAACGACCGTTGAATGTTTTTATTGTTTTGGTTAACTTGTATGACAGGTTTGGTCAACATACAATAATAAAACTAAGTAGATTTATTTAAATTATATATTTAGATTTTCATCAGTATCCAAGCCCAATAGATTGGAGATACACTAATTATTTTCTCTATGTTGATGACTTATTAGTTATGAGTAATTATGACTTTATTAGAGCTATTTAAACTATATGATTCTCTTATATTTAGCACATGAACTCAAGCGTAGACTTGATCAGACGAGTGCGTCTGATCTTCTACAAAGGAATAACCCTGATTGTTCCAAGGTTTTAAAAAAATTGGTTTATAGACATGCGTTTTGGACAGAAATAACGAATATATTTCGAAAAATCATTAAAAATTCTATGTAGGTTTCGAATCTAATGTGGCTAAATGTTGAATAGGTCATTTCAGTTCTAAAATTCCTAAAGTTCCGAAATTAAGTCTGGAAAATTTTCAGTTACCGGAGTGTTGAAATCAATCGAAAATATTGTCGGTTTGCTCTATTAACTATTTAATTGAATATAACTTAAATTCAAACACTTGAACTTATGATTTACACTTTATTGACTACATTGCATGACGCGTTTCGTCGTTACAAACGACTTCTTCAGATGCTTACAGAATAAGAACAACATTTTGAAAAATACAGGTATATGTATCAGGAATTTTGGTGTTCAATGGTTTTGGTTTTACCTAAGATATTCCATTCTGAGAATAATTTCTATTACCTGAAAAGGTTTAACAAGGGTGAATTGTTTAATTCTATCTGTTCATTGAGCAAGTTTCCAGAATTTTAAGCCGATTTATTTCCACTACCTCCCAATAATCTAATTGACTACTTCTCTCTATATTGTGTAGAATTTTGAAATTCGTATCAAAAGTATGGTTTTCTGTTAATAAATGGTTAGCATAATTCGAATTACTTTTATTATGGGCGAAGCTATATTTATGTTCCTGTATTCTAGTACCGAAATTTCTACTAGTTTTACCTATATATATACCGGGACATGTTCCACAATTTAATTGGTAAACACCTGATTTGTCTTCTCTTTTAATTTTGTTTTTATTGTTCTTAATGTGTCTCGATAAATTGTTGTTCGTTTTAAATGAAATATTAAAATTATGTTTACTTAAAAAGGTTTTGACTTTTTGACTGACGTTTCCAAAGTATGTTAAACTGTTATATTTACGATTTCTATCCGGCTGATAAGGAAATACTAATCGTAGAGCTTTCCGATAGAGTTTTTTGTCCAGAATTTTTGACACGACTTCGCTTTCATAATTATTATTAACCGCAATCTGTTTAATGATATTCAATTCTTTATTGAAATTTTCTGCCGATAAAGGTATATTGGTTAATCTGTGTATCATACTTTGAAACGCTGCCATTTTATGTGGATATGGGTGGCATGAGGAGTTATGGATTATCGTATCCGTATGGGAAGGCTTGTGAAATATGGAAAAATCAAATTTATTATTTAATCTTGTTATTGTTAAGTCTAAAAAATTAATAGAGTTATCAGATTCTATTTCAGTTGTGAATTTTATATTAGGATGAACCGCATTAATGAACTTCTCAAAATTTTTTAATGACCGATCTGTGCCAGTAAAACAAGTGATTATATCATCTACATATCTATACCAGAATACAAAGTGTTTGAAATTCGGGTTGTTTTGAATACTATTTTCCAACTTATCCATAAATATCTCGGCTAAAAGAGGACTTAACGGATTTCCCATAATTAGACCCTTCTTACTACTAAAAATCTTATCATTGAACATAAAGTAATTTTGGCTCAAACAAATTTCCAATAACATGATTATTTCAGATTGAACTATTATTATTTCAATTGTATCGGAAGGTGGGATAGAGGGAAATAGGTTAACTACATCGAAGGAGATAAGTTTACAGTTACTAGGCAGTGTTAGCTTTTCAATTTTATTGACTAATTCATAGGAATTTTTGATGGAAAATTTTGGTTTGAAATTACAATACGATTTTATAATATCTATAAGCACTCTTGAGATTTTAGTGGAAGGAGCTGATGTGAAACTTACTACTGGCCGAATAGGAAGATTTTGCTTATGTAATTTGATAAGTGAATATAGTTGCGGACATTGCGGGTTGGTAAGAGTAATAATAGTTCAATCTGAAATAATCATGTTATTGGAAATTTGTTTGAGCCAAAATTACTTTATGTTCAATGATAAGATTTTTAGTAGTAAGAAGGGTCTAATTATGGGAAATCCGTTAAGTCCTCTTTTAGCCGAGATATTTATGGATAAGTTGGAAAATAGTATTCAAAACAACCCGAATTTCAAACACTTTGTATTCTGGTATAGATATGTAGATGATATAATCACTTGTTTTACTGGCACAGATCGGTCATTAAAAAATTTTGAGAAGTTCATTAATGCGGTTCATCCTAATATAAAATTCACAACTGAAATAGAATCTGATAACTCTATTAATTTTTTAGACTTAACAATAACAAGATTAAATAATAAATTTGATTTTTCCATATTTCACAAGCCTTCCCATACGGATACGATAATCCATAACTCCTCATGCCACCCATATCCACATAAAATGGCAGCGTTTCAAAGTATGATACACAGATTAACCAATATACCTTTATCGGCAGAAAATTTCAATAAAGAATTGAATATCATTAAACAGATTGCGGTTAATAATAATTATGAAAGCGAAGTCGTGTCAAAAATTCTGGACAAAAAACTCTATCGGAAAGCTCTACGATTAGTATTTCCTTATCAGCCGGATAGAAATCGTAAATATAACAGTTTAACATACTTTGGAAACGTCAGTCAAAAAGTCAAAACCTTTTTAAGTAAACATAATTTTAATATTTCATTTAAAACGAACAACAATTTATCGAGACACATTAAGAACAATAAAAACAAAATTAAAAGAGAAGACAAATCAGGTGTTTACCAATTAAATTGTGGAACATGTCCCGGTATATATATAGGTAAAACTAGTAGAAATTTCGGTACTAGAATACAGGAACATAAATATAGCTTCGCCCATAATAAAAGTAATTCGAATTATGCTAACCATTTATTAACAGAAAACCATACTTTTGATACGAATTTCAAAATTCTACACAATATAGAGAGAAGTAGTCAATTAGATTATTGGGAGGTAGTGGAAATAAATCGGCTTAAAAATTCTGGAAACTTGCTCAATGAACAGATAGAATTAAACAATTCACCCTTGTTAAACCTTTTCAGGTAATAGAAATTATTCTCAGAATGGAATATCTTAGGTAAAACCAAAACCATTGAACACCAAAATTCCCTGATACATATACCTGTATTTTTCAAAATGTTGTTCTTATTCTGTAAGCATCTGAAGAAGTCGTTTGTAACGACGAAACGCGTCATGCAATGTAGTCAATAAAGTGTAAATCATAAGTTCAAGTGTTTGAATTTAAGTTATATTCAACTGGAAATATAGGTTAGAACATGATTCACAAAAAGAATAAACTTTTATAACTTTGGAAATTATGTAAAACTTTGCTTAAATTTTATTATTATACCCAAAAAATGTTCCTTTGCTTGTGAGAAAATCTGACGTGAGACAAGATTCAATTTCATTTTTGAAAGAAGCGATGAAAATTACAAGTCAGTCCTCAAATTTTAGGTAAACCGGTGTCATAACATCATAATATTGAAATCCAATAATATTTTGAGAAATTGTACAATGTAATAGAATTCTGAATATAACAATAGCTAATACTCATTATTGTAAAGACATTAAAGCCTTTGAAGCATTTATATAGCTGACTGGAGTGCCGTAGTGGTTTGTGGCCCTTGCAATGTGGAGTTAGGGACACCAAATATAGGGCTCATCCGTATTGTACTCTTTACGAGTATATGTCGTATTTGAGTATACATTTATATTCATTGCTTCTTGCTTCAATGCCGTAGCAAAAGCCAAGTTTCACCACTAACCTCACGAATTGAACTCTATATTATGGACGAGGCAGGCTACTGGAAAAAATAAATCTATGCACGATGAGTTAAAACACGCAAAACAGATTCGAGCGAATAAATTATTGGCAAATTGAATTTGAGGGTATTATTTAGGTGAAATGGATGCGATGCTAACTATAGAATAAAATGCGGAAAGCGTGCGAACTCTCCGCCTGAAAATTATATTTAGATTTTTATAATGTTTTCGAGCTCGCAGGTTATAAGAAAAAGTTTATCTTGATCTGACCTTTTTTCAGCGAGCAAATGATAAAATAGTCGCTGGGGATTCTTACTAGAAAAAACATCTGAATATAAATGTTTTAGTGGTACCTATTTGGATGAAATACTAAGATATGCTTAATAATAGATGCGGAAAATCATCTTACATGGATAAACGTCCATGTCTCAGCCGGGGTTCGAATCCAGATCTCCTTAGTGAGGGACCTTCCCACTTCGCACCAGGCCATAGTATAGAGAGACTAACATTTCTTGACAAAAATAATGTATTCTAATGATTTTCAATTTCTATATATTTTCTACGTTTGACTATTACTCCTATTTTCAAGATGAAACTTAAAAATCACTCAACTGCAAGCATTACAAAAAATATTATTAGAGACTGTTTTTTCTGTTGTCCAAGGACATGGAATGTGTTCTATTTATGAGCGAGCAGATGGAATTGTAAGGAAGTTATTTTCTTCCATTCGCATTATGCCGAAATACATAAAAGTCTGTGCAAATCAAGATTTTTTCGAAGGATGGGTGCTGTTTTTGGGAGACTTGCAACAATAAGAACAACAGGGTTGGCCTTATTCATTGACTTTAACATCAAATTACCGAGAACATGAGGAACCGATATATGAACACTGAAAATTTTTATTTTTTCTGAATACTTGAAGTGGTGCTGTTGTTGACTAAATCATCAGAAGTAATTTTTTTCCATACAGATTAAATAGTGAAGAATATCGTTATCTATTGATATTTGATTTGCCTGGAATATAAGAAGATGTAACTGCAAGTAAGAGCATCAATGTAGTTTATGCACGATGTAGCTCTACCTCACTTAAGTATAGTAGAACATCAATTTATGGATGCAACTTATAAGGAAGACCGGATCGCTCGCAAATCTCCCCAGGCTTGGTCACCAAAGCTACTAAAGTCAAATTTTCAGCCGTTTTTTTATAAGCATAAATTATATTTCATCACGATGCCATCTTCAATATAATCAACCTTTTCCTGATTCAAGGAATATATCCTCAAAGACTTACGGTGGCAAGGATGGGTCCATTTCGTGAGTTTATTGAATCTATACCTTTTTACTAAAGTTTATTGAATCTATACCATTTGTTCAATTGATTGTGATGGTGTAGATCATTTTGATGTCCTCCATGAGTTCCATTTCGGCTCATTTTCCTCTTTCTCTCTCTTTCTGATCGATGGACATAATTTTGAAGCAGTTTTACCATTGTGGGGTTTGAAGCGGTAATGTTTAATGTATGAGACTTCCTCTCGATATTTCGGATTTAATGTCGTATTTATAACCGTTTATTTTAATTTATAACGCAATCAAAGCAGAAAAAATGAACGAAATGGATCTTTTGTGACAAATAAATACTAACAACATGTCCCTGAATTTTTATGTCCGATTTCAGGCGTTACGGCTTCCACATTCTGTCAAAGGAAAATTTTCATCTTTTCCGGATATTATTTATCGGTAGGACTCATCTTTGTGGGAGCACTTTCCAAATTATCAGGCCCGTGGCGGCCCATGACAGTATGGCTGCCCATGACGTTCCCCATGACAGCAATCTTCATGGTGAAGACCTCCCTGGCGTTGATTTCCGTTATTTCCTAGCAGTCTTTGCTATGTTTACCAATTTCTATAATTTCCAATACAGATTTTCAAGTACAGCATTTGTACTTTAAGTTCTCGATATTTAGCGATTTTATCGGCGTTCTTCTCTACTAGGTTATTTTCCTGGAATGGCCACCTCGATAAAGTAGCTTCCCTGGATCTTTTATCAACCAGGACATGGTTAGGTCTCTTGTGGGGAACTGTTTGATCAGTCAAGACAGTGCAGTTTCAGTAAGGTCTGAACAGGTCATTTTCCTGAATTGACTACGACATATAATTGTAACAAGGCAACTTTTCCTACTGTAGAAGATTTAATTTTGATGCTAGTTTGTGATACTCAATGTTTGCTACAGCGTCATGTAACTTGTATTCCTTAGGTGCTTATATTTGACATCCCTTGTTATGTGTTGGATTATCTCTGATGTTTGCTATTAAATAGCAAGGGTCTTTCAGTTTGGGAAATATTCTGCCCTAAACCAATCAGTATTATTCAGTAATATGGAGCAACATTATTAATATCATCAATAATTTTCATCATTATTATCGAAAATATTTCATCAAGATAATACAGAATTAAAAAATAATGATAAATAAGAAGAAATCACAACGACTTTTTCACAATGCAGATCAATCTTAGAATTAATGTCCAGTTAAAGCTTATTGTTATGATGACTCGGAATCAGATTTCTCGACTATTGTTGAACGGAACAAAATTCGAGGGTGATTGGTTAGTTGTGTCCGGGTCTACGTATCTGATATACTCCACCTCCCTAGAGATATCTTTACAGCTCCCAATCCCTAGTTCTCTAGATCCTCGATGTGATTCGGGCGCGCGTCCTCTTATGTTTTGTGACTCGTGTAAATAAAATGAAACCGAGTCATCTCGGATTTGTTATCAGAAGCGGGAATCAAGGACAGCGGAACGTGGAGATCGAGTGGGGTGCGACGAGTGTCGAGGAAACAAGAGTTCGGGGTGGAAATGAATAAATCATGAGGTTTATTTTGAACATTTGTGAATAATTTTCATTGAAAGAATGTTTAACCCCGCATAGATTATTTCAGTTGTGTGTTTTCGTAAAGATCTGAATTGCTTGTGTTAGAACGTAAACAAATTTCTTTCAGACGGTACGTCATCAATCTTGTTCTTCTTCCAAACTTATTTACAATCTATGGACAAAGAAAATTTTTTGCCATTAGAAATAAAATCATTGATTTTCAATACTTAGAAAAAATAACATCAAATAAAACATTCACTTAAACGTGAATTGCAATGCACATTATATCAAATAATAACTGTCAATAGTAGAAACTACGGTTTGTGTCCAAACATTTGGGATAAGTAATACTCATTGATGGAATTGTAACCTTTTCATAACTAGTGGACTCCTATTCAATCAATACTGATGTCAAAAAAAATGTAACTAGATTATCGACTATCGACTATTTATAGAAATATTATTTTATTTCGGAAACCTTAGTGTTTAAGGTATAGAGGGGCATGATATGCATGATTCGCTATATATATATATATATATATATATATATATATATATATATATATATATATATATATATATATATATATATATAGCGAATAATTCCATTAGGAAAGCGATTGAACTTGATTTCGCAATTTTAAAGAATTTTGCTTCTGGTTTTTGCCACCCAAAACCGCTTCTTCCTTTCGGACTGCTCTTTGTCAGTTAAGACAGCTTTGACCTTGAACTGTCTTAATGTAAAGCCTGTTTACTCCACTAAGTAGCCCTGGCTTTGGTACCGACTACGTACTACCGGATTTCCACTACATTATGTACTACCTGGATTTTGCGTACCTTCTAAGAGATACTGGATTTTATTTACCTACTACCTGATTTTTGAACTCCCGACCCTTGTGAAAAAATAGAACAACTGAAAATAGCATTCAGCTAATTATTCAAATAAATCTGATAACTATATAAGTTCAGAAACTGAATAAAATTTTCCATATCAATGTTCGTTTCATTGGGAATATCTGCAGAGTTTTCCTGTTCAGTATCACGGCGACTCAAATTTTACATGATAAAAAAAACCTCATTTCAAAACAAAATTCAAGAAAGGCCCTTTTAACAGTCTGCCGAAATTCAAGTTAACTTTCACTAACTCTTCAGAGTAAACTGGACTCTGCTAGAGGAAACGTTACAATATATATAGGTAAATAAAAATATGTGTATAATATGAAAATATGTGTAAGTATATACACACACATATATTCCTTAATGGATAGTGGAGGCACTGTACACTATAGCTAGTCGTTCACATAGCTACCTCAACTATAACATTCTTTTAATTAGTTTAAATTTTCGAATATATATTCTACATATATTTTACATACATTATGTATATTATATTGTATGTAGTATATATTATATATTACATATGTAGAATTTAGGTAACGGAAATAATCGGTCTTGTGACGTGTTATCTAATTCTCGTTACCTAAATTCTACATGAGTATCCCACGGTGAAGAAATTACCTTTATATATATATATATATATATATATATATATATATATATATATATATATATATATATATATACGATAATAATTAATCCCTCGATTTACTCGGATGAATTACTTTGTGACAACATCTGTGTGAAAACATCTCGATTAATATTCGAATATTAGAAATTTTATTATTTTAACAATTAATTACCATATGAAAAGAATGAAAGACATAATATTAGAAATGTAAGCTGTATTTTGTCCACTTACAGAGAGATGTGACAATTCGATATATCCTATACCAATATCACATTTCAAATTGCAACGTACCGAATAGACCACTTTCTGACATTTCTTCGCTTTTCTGTCCATTGGGCAATGAAAGATACACAAAGGGATAGATATTTACTGATTCAATTCAAATTGTCACATTTTTAGCATATACACAGAAAGAGTTAAAACTAAAAATAAAAGAGAATAAAAGTCAAAATGATTAAATATCCCCTACACAATCTGTTAAAAATTCATCACATGAAAAGTAGTTTTTTTGCAATGAATGCTTCTAATATATCTGACAAATTTTTCTTGATCATTATTCCTCACATGCAGAGGGAACCTATTATACTAAAAATGTAGTTGAAAATGAAATTCAATACAATCGAAATTCTGACCATTCTGCGATTTGCCCAGCAAGCACGTAGTTCTTGTTCATTGCTGGTGTCATATACATGAAATTTTTCATTTGACTCAACATTGTTGTTTGTTCTCAGTTTATGACAATAAATAAGGCATTCCAAATATAACGAGAAGATAAAGTCAGGATTATGCATAATATGCATATAAGTTAGGATACCTATGCATTTTTGCAGCAGGATCGAGTCTAGCTTTTCTTATCCTAATTCAATTTTTCCGAAAAAAAGTCCGAAAATTCTCGTTGCTCCAGAATAGCAGCCCTATAGAATTATGTATATATAATGTGTTTCAATTAACTCGAAGTATTATTCTCAAAGCATGGAGCGACAACAAGCCAGATAAATTGTGGATGACAAATATACTCTTGACAACCTTGTCGGACAATTGACTCACACTAGTCTTCCATGTTCTTCCACCATGAAATGTTATATTTAATCATTAGGATCATATTCCCAGAAACACGTCGCAAAGAAAATGAATGGACCTCAACTTAATGTTGAGGTTGAATTATTTTTGTTTTCGAAAATAACTTTTACGAAAGTTGACTTGAATTATTGTTTTATAACGATGCTTCAAACAGTTATATCGTGTCTAAATAATTTAGATCCATCTAACGCTCTTCTTGAAAATCGACCGAAAGGAACAAATGAGGGTTATAAAAAAGCCATAACATCTAAGTTTGCATAGAAGTCAAAGCCGACACAGCATGTATCGTGTAGTTCGTGCGATCCCCATCGAGAGGTTTTGTCGTCACTTTATTTTAATTTTAATTGGAATCTCCGACTTTAAATTAGGTCTGTCGGAAACAGGTATACAAAAAACGATTCAACAAATTGAAAGAATATTCAGCAACAATTAGAATTAGAAATAATTGATAAATTATTTAGATTTTCATTATGAGGTCTCATAAGAAAATAATAGTTTTCAGGAAAATGATTAATAAATTTTTCGAAAGCATTAAATCTTTATAGTAAAGTTACTATTCTTTGATTTGGGAAGATTCAAGAAATTTAGATTAAACTCAGTTTTTCATCAGATAATATTAATAAATCTAAATAAATTATTTAGATTTTCATTAATATCTCACGAATACTAGTTTTCAGGAGACTTGATAATTTTTTGAGAGCATTAAATCCTTTATAGTATGTATACTATTCTTTAATTTAGGAAGATTCAGAATTTAGATTCACAACTCAGTTTTTCTCGAGTTGTATCCATTCACATAACTGATATATGTTACATTTTTTATTACATTATATGAAAGCAACTGAATTTCAATCTTAAATATGAATATATATGTAGCAACGAGTATTTTGGTTTAACAGACATAAGTACCAAATAGTTCAGCAGATTTTTAACTGAGATATATCTATTGCACATCAAGATTGTGCGGATAACCAAATTCTATATTTTTCGCAATTGTTGAGTTTTTTTTTTAGTTAAACTGAATACTAAAGTGGAGCAATATTCAAAGTGTAGCATTTTTATTGACTTTAACAATAATAAATCCATACATATTTTTGATGACAGATTTTTCCGAATTTTTTTCAAAAAAATCGATTTTTCAGATATTTCAAATGATATTGAATCAACATGATCATTAAAACTCAATTTTTATCAAACAAAATGCCTAAATTTCTAAATATTTTCACTCTTTCAATTTTTTGTTCATTAATCTTTGTATTATATCCTCATATCCTCATTTGTACTAATCTCCAGAGCTTTGTTTAAAGGTGTTGGATGATCTAGATTCTTCATTATATTCTCGGACTTCCGTTGCATAAATGTAGTTTCAAATTCTGAAACAAACTATGATTGATTAAAACTGAAAATGGTGAAATTAAACAGATTAAACTGAAAAGGAGATTAATAATTAATTGATCTCCTTAGCAGTGAAACATAAATATGAATAAACAAAGTAAAGTAAAATGTATTGAAATGACAGATGAAAACTCAGAACGGTTCTCTGTTTTCACTTGAGAATGGTTAGAGATACATTACTAACCGAAACATCGGGTGATTTCTAATTTTTCATTTCATTTTAATTCGATTCATTTTATTTCATTTTGTTGAATTCATTTCTTAGTTTCTTACAGAATTTGATATTAAATCTACAGACAATGTAAGTCCGACAATACTCACTACAGAGGCTTACATGTACACAAAATTACGAAGTTAGATTTTTGCCTGTTGGGATAAGTTATTGTCACATAACCATCCATTAACTTCAGAAATGTCTCCATTGGTCGACTCCGTAATATTCTCAATTTCTTTGCCACATAAATAAAGCATAGTCCGATCAACGAATAGCTAATTTTTTCACAAAAAAATTAATATCCTTTTAAATGAGGAGAACAACAATGGATCTAAGACAGTGCCTTGAGGTACGCCGAGCTCAACTTCTTTGATATCCCACATTATACCATTAAACAAACCCACCTTGTAGTAATGATGTTACAGCCAAAAATTAGATGCAATAAAATTGTTAATTTATTTACATGTCTTAGAATTGAAGATTTGAAATTTGATTCACAATCATAAAAATATCACAAGTTGAATATAATATATTATTGTCGTCTATATATTTCATCATATCGTTGATCAGAATCATGTCAAACATTTTGTGAATTAGCTAAGTAATTTTGAGTAACTTATATCAGACAAAAGCTTATAACCACCGTATTTGAGTTTCGTTTATTTGTTATAATTGTAACACTAGATACATAATTCAATTAAATATGAAAAAGATGGCATGATGAGGATCGATTACAGTAGCGTATATTCTATTCGATTTTTGACCTTCCGTCTAACTTTAATTTATGAAATTATATGGATATTAACTGAAGAATTTGAATAACAATTTTGTTGATGGAAAGCTAATGGTAGGAGTGTCTTTTGCACGCCTCTTTTAGGCATTGTGGTTGCATTATGTTCGCTATAGCTTTGATGAATTTCGAAAATATTAGACTCAATTTTTTTATGAACGGTTCGTAACCACTACCGCTACAGGTCAATTGAACTTTGGAGAATGTTTTATAGTTCCTGTTCAATTACTTGGAGCATTATCTGGCATTACGAAAACTGATTGAGTATATTATACTCATATCGATAAAAACCCTATTCAGGGAATTTCGTGGAATAAATTCCTTGATTACTTCTGTGAAATGAATTTCATACGAATATTTCGCTTAATATGGATTGATATTGGTCTGACTGTACTTTACATATATATTCAAATATAATGAAATTATTTATTCGAAAATTAAGAAATTCAATGGACGATGAATCTACTCTGTGATAGTACATATTTAAATGAGAGGTAATTCTTGTCTAAAAATTGACTGAACAATTCTTTATTCGAAGTTTCGCCTTTTACAGCATTATCAAGAATGCTTGATAATGCTGTAATCATTCTAGATAATGCTGTAATCATTCTTGATAATGCTGTAAAAGGCGAAACTAGTCGAATAAAGAATTGTTCAGTCAGTGATTTTTAGACAAGTTTTTATTATTACCTCTCATCGAAAATTAAGAGTTTCGAATTTCAACTATAAATGAATTTATGATTTGTTTTTCAGAAATTTTGTTCCTTACTGCTGTACCAGCAAAAAAAGGTTAGCATCATATTAATATCGATATTATATCGATATCAATAACCAAGCTGTATAATAAAACAATATGTTAAGTAAACGAACTTCTGTTCTATATATATATATATATATATATATATATATATATATATATATATATATATATATATATATATATATATATATATATATATATATATATATATGAAATTATTCCATTTCGTTGACATATGTTTCGGGATGTTAACCATTATCAGCCCAAAAGGCCCAATTTAGTGTTTCAAATTACATTATTCATTTTGTAATACTATATTTGAAGAATGTTTTACAAAGTTTTGCGTTAGAACTCAAATGATACCACGTAAGAGATCTAATATAAGAATATTTTTCGCAATACATACTTATATATATATATATTCTGAAAAAATTAACAATCCCTCAGGAGACAAGTCGTTTAATACCTCTTTTGTAATGTAATGTTCAAACGAAACAGTCGAGGTTGTTCAGAATAGGGGAACTGCGATAAACTATCAATCTTGCCTCGAATATATTCGCATCACATGTGCTCCACGAAATAGTGAATGGAAAGTAAGGGAGGGGTGTTCGACTCAGCATTGTCCTTTCGAGTAATTCCTCTGGGATTTGACAGAAGCAAACTCCGACAACCATATGGGCCTTCCCCGTCGTTTCTACAACGTGGAAAATGAAAAATACCTCAAGAATTGAACGAAAGTTTATCCAGTATTTGAAGTGTAGTACTGAAATAAATATGTAACTATATAAAAATATTCATCCATATCGAATCACCAATATTACGCAAAAAACTGTTACAATATAGAGAAAACCTTCAAAAGAAACTCTTATGCAAATGGTAGTTGAATAATGAACTATAATGGACAAAAAAAAATTTGATAATTTTGAAAATTGATTTTACGGACACACAGAACGAACCTATCTGTTAACCTATTAATTATTTACTCCTAATTATTTTCTATTTGTATTTACCTTATAACTTTAGGAAGGGAATTGAAACTCAATTGCATCAGTAGAACTTGTTCGATAGCAATCCCAATTTATCAGAGACTGTTGAGATAAAGTATATAAACAAAAAAGGAAACGACGAAGAGATGTGAGATAATACGATACAATCAGTAGGTGATATTCTATCAGGTCTTGCCTAACAATTGCAAATATATCAGACGTGAATATTGAAACAATTGCAAACAGATTATACATTTTCTCAATATTGTTAAACGTGAGAAAAAATACGTGTTTAACTTTTTGTGCTACGCTATTTATGTATCAACTATTTATCCCGAGTGAAGCCAAGAAGTGCACACATAGATTGAAGGAAATGTAACACATCCAGCAAATTCAAATTAATCTGAATACAGAGATCTGCAAGAAAAATGCTTTCTCGATTTTTTCAACTGATTTGTATGTATTTGAGTGTTCTAAATACTAGAAAACTACACAAAAAATTTCAGAACGTCAGGTTATTTTGCAAAACGAAAAGTTTTATTATAAAAATTGGATTTCTTGAAGTCATAATCAATAAAATTTTATTTTGATTACTGTTTTCAAATATATACAGTCCATAACTATCATTACTCTCTAAATCAATGAGCGGGGTGAATAAAAACGAGTGGGACAAGTAAGTACTTGAACATATTAAAATGACAAGTTGACGCCAAAATTGAAGTGAATAAAACAAGTATTTACTCTTACTCGCGAGTAAATACGTGAGAGGCTAGTAAACCCCGAAAAATGCCTATTTTGGTGTGAATAAACGCAAGTAAATTCTTCTGTAGCAAGTAAACACTCGTCCATTCGCAAGTCAACCCGACCCCAGACTTGTAGTCGTATTTGTATGTGAACAGAAAAAGAAAAACAACAATAAACATTCAGATGACTTGTGACGCTAATGAAAAAATTACAAGTGTGGACGATCAATGGTCAGGGAGTGTACATGATGGCAGGATTAACTTGGGAATTACTTTGGTTGGCTACAAAAAGCCAACCAAAGAAGTTGAACGTTTCACCAAAAGCAGGATCACATACACAGAATAGTGAAATTACTGAGGAGTCAAGAACTACTTCGACACTACGAACTACCTTATGTATATGTATATGCGTATATATGTATGTATATGTGTATATATGTATACTACACTACGACTACAAACTATCTTATCTGCACACGGGCAGGAAATGCCTTGCAGAAATATTCACATATTTACGGATTTATTAACGAAGTTTATTATATTTAAGTCATTTAGTTATTTCAGAATTTATTATATTCTTGTTAAATTTGTTACTTTTCAAACATTCAATTCAATAAAATTTATAATTATTCATTCATTTGGTATATAATATTATAATTTCAGTTTGTTTCATTTGGTTACTTTGTATTACTATTGAAATTGCTTTTGATTTTATTTTGGTACTTCATCAACTATATTTCATCAACTTCTGTTGACTGCGCTTGACTTTGTAATATATTATTTTCATTTTGTTCCATTTTGTTATTGATTATATACTTTTAAGTTTATTTTGAATTTATTCTCGTTGTATATACTCGTATTCGCTTGTACTCTCTCTTTTCTGTTTTTTCTTCAATTTTTCTTGTTATCATTATCATTATTTGCGTACAATTTGTGATTTTTGCCTTGTGATTGGATGTATAGCTGTTGGGAATGAATATTATTATTATTATTATTATATTATTATTTGGCGAGAGGAATTCAGGACGTGGTGCGCCGATATGATGGTGATGTTTGTCTCCTTGGTGATAGCGGATATGGAATTACTCCTTGGTTACTTTCCCCTTTATTGACGAACCAAGAAATGCTTGTGAGCGGAATTACAATTCGATCCATGCTCAGGAAAAGAGTAATAATTGAACGAGTTTTTGGCCAGATGAAACGTCGTTTTCCCACACTCTTGAGCCAAGTTAGAATAGCAGTCAAAAATGTTCCCAATTTAGTAATAACTTGTGCAGTGCTTCACAATGTAGCAAAACATTTGAATGATGCTTGGGAAGTGGAAGACGGAATCGAAAATGGTGTGGCTGAAGAAAATGTACCTCTATATAATTTAGATCGGAATGAAGTTATAAATAGACGACGTGGTCAGACAAAACGATTAGAAATTAGTAATAATCTGATGATGTAAATACACATTTTTGCATGGAAATAAATTTAATCCTATTTCCTTTACTCCAATTGCCATCGCATATGTGAAAAAATAAAATAAAGAAGTAATAAAAAATATATGAAAAAACAAAAATATATCTTTTTGAATAAGTATGTCACATGTGCGCATGTGTGTGCATAGGCCTACAGTATTGTGAGAGTTTCAATTTCTCATCTTTTTTCAACTTTGTCGCATCGGTATTACGTATGCAAGTCACTGGTGTTATGGGCTGGTTTGATGCTAACATGTCAACTGGGTCATCTTCGTCTTCCCTATTCTCATTCTCCTCATTCAGTTCAGGCGACGTAGAACTTGCTCTCAATCCAACGCATGAAGCCCTAGGTATTTTCCAATGAATTGGGTTCTCATTTGAATGGCTAATTTTTACGAAATCTGCCTCCCATGAAAACAATGTTATTGGTTTATTTCCAGTTGCGTTGACATCAGTTTCTTTCTTGACTGCGGTTTTCATATTATTCAATAGCTTTTTTAACTGTCCAACACTTGTTTGCTTCCCAACGTTTTTCGAAAACTGGTCGGCTAAACATGCCTATGCCTTCTCTTTAGTAGATGCAACTTTAGGCAACATGGATTTATTTAGCACAACACTAAAGTCTTTCAATAACGCTACAAAAATAGCTCTATTGTCACCACCGGAAGTCACACTACTTTCATTCATAGCTGCAAGAGGACAAAAACAAACGGGAACGACAACTGACTTGTGAGTAATGACTGGGAGTCAAGTTAGGTTAGGCGCGAAAACAAAAGAAGTCACAACAGGATGCGTAGTAGTCTGTGTGGCGCTACAAGTATTTACTTGCCTTTCTTGTGAATTCAATTGTCTCGAGAGTAAATACTTGCTAGTATGCCCTCGGGTTGGCGAGTACACGGTCACAAGTAAACCCGACGCTTTATTCACATCGGTTTACTTGGAGTTTAAATACTCGTTACAATTTACTTGTAAGTAAATACTCGTCGTACTCGTTTTTATTCACACCGATAAATAACGTTCTGTGTGAGCCAAATTGACAAATGTAAACTTGTTGTAACCTGAACGTGCGCGCTCCGATAGTGTTGAAAGTGGCACGATACAATTTCTTGTTCAGTTGTTATTGTGTTATAGTGCAATGTCTGTATTGGACTATATTGAATAATATCTATAATTTCTTTATTGATAATTATCTATTATAATTGTGGCGAATATATGATATTGAAGCATTAACTCAATATTACGGAGTCTAGTCTGGGCACCTGATACGATGTGTCGAAGACCCTCGAAATTGGTTTGAGGTAAAAAAAGCTTTCCGATATGCATTTTATGATATGACGCGAGCAAAAGAATCAGAAGTGATGGTTGTTACTTTTGTTCTTGTAATGTGAAAGGGTATTCAAAAAGTTCAATTCAAACCCCAATCAGCTATTCGTCCTATTCCAAATGTGACCGAAATACAAGTGTTCAAGGACCCTGCTACCTTGAAAAAGATTACAAATTCTGACGAAGATAATGCTGTACCTGAACCCGATGATAAGGTTTAGGTTGCCTAAAGAGCAAGTTTCATGAAGATATTAAGGATATCGTTGATCAGCCTTTCAATGATGGCAGACTATTGTTGGACGCTTCAGATAGACCTTTCAGGTGCTTCTTACAAGCGGAAATGTACCAAAGGGAGTCTCACTGGGTAAACATGTGTTTGGTGCTTACTAATGGATGTATTCTAGATTTTGGACGGAGTATTCAAAAGATAATTATAGCAGAGCTGGCTTTATCCTTCAAAGGATAAATGTTGGAAAATATTTAAATCGGTGCCCACATTTATAAACGTGAGGCAGTACACTGTTTCGAGCTAGCATACTCTTCTCATAACATTGTTCATGATTCACATAGCCAGCTCTGCTATAATGATCTTTTGAACAATTAGTCAAAAAATTATCGAAAGATAGTTATAGTATACGTCTAAAATTGAATACCTACAAGTGCTATGATAAGAGCACGATAACTAGAGAATATTCATCTTGAAGTTGATTTCTCTATCTCCCTCTCTCTCTCTCTCTCTCTCTATATATATATATATATATATATATATATATATATATATATATATATGAATATATATATATATATATAGATATATATATATATATATATATATATATATATATATATATATATATATATATATATATATATATATATATATATATATATATATATATATATATATATATATATATATATATATATATATATATATATATATATATATATATATATATATATATATATATATATATATATTACGATTGTTCCCCATGATGAGAGCGACTGAACCTGAATTCGCAATCATTAGGAATTTTGCTTCATCTTTTTTGCCTCCCAAACACGCTTCATCCTCTCTGAATGCTCTTTCTTCCGTTCATCTGTCCACTTTACTCCAGGTTGACGATTTAATTTTTGCTCAAACTTCACATGTGCGATTTTATAGCGACATTCAGTGCGATCTTCGAGATTTTTTATATTGATCTGTTGTAGATTCTTTTGGACCTCTTTTAGCCACTCTGTTCCGCATTTACTATTCATAATTATATCGAGTAGTTTCTTCGGTATTCTGGACTGTTTCATTTTGTGTAAGAGACATGTGCATAGAACTTTTTTTCCGTTATCGTATTTGTCTTTTGATACAGTTCATTCTGAGGTTTTTTCATCCAAATACCGTTTCTATTGATTGGCCAGTAAATCTTTCTGGGAATTATTCGTTCTTGTTTTTCTATTTCTCTAATTCTTGAATGGCCGCCAATAACCATTGTTTCAGCTGCGTAGATTGCTTCTGGAAGAATCGTTGTGTTATAATGCCTCAATTTGGCGCCTCTCGAAATGCACCTTTTGTTATAGTGAGCCCATGTTAGTTTGTAGGCCCTTTGGATCTTAGTAATTCTATGTTCATTAGCGATTCGGTTTAAACCTGAGGACTGTATAACTTCCCCGAGGTATTTGAAATGGCCTACTTGCAGAATTTCACCATGTTTTGTCATAAGAGAAGATTAATTTTTTGGTTTTCTTTCCATATATTTGGTTTCATCATAAGAAGTTTGTAACCCGGTTTTCTGCGCAATTTCATGTAGTTTTTCTACGGCGCGAATGGATTCAGTTCTGTTGTCTGTGATGATAGCAATATCGTCTGCAAAGGCGAGACATTTGACATTTATTCTATATATATATATATATATATATATATATATATATATATATATATATATATATATATATATAATATATATATATATAAATATATATATGTTTCAATATATGTATATATACATATATACAATATGTACAATATATATATATATATATATATATATATATATATATATATATATATATATATATATATATATATATATATATATATATATATATATATATATATATATATATATATATATATATATATATATATATATATATATATTTCAATCATGTTTTATTTTGATATTCAAATACTTACTCCTAAATCAAATCTTGAGACATTTTTCTTAATTTCTTTAAGTAACTGGTTTCAAATTCATTAAAAAATATCCATGTTAAAGAATTAGTTAAAATCATATTGAATTTTCTGAAATAATATCATGCATGCCGTTTAGCGAGTATTCACTCTGTAACGTGCTTTTGTTTCTGTTGAAAGCAGATCAAGATTTGTCACGGAACAATTCTCCCATTCAAAAAACCCACATTCTCATTTCCTACCATACATTGGCAAATATTCGCAACATTAAGAAAGCATCCTATCATATATTATGACGCTACAAAATTTTCTTTTTACAACATAAAACTCTCTGGAAGACTACATGGTCGATTAGGACATCCCGTCTATATAATTAACACATAATTACCCAAATCAAGGCCCTCTTTTCAGTAAGCACACATGTCCAATCGCTCAGTAAAAGTGGTCCGTTGCATTCTGTTAACATGGGCACATACTCAGTTGGACAGCTCCACATGTGCCTCCGACGTAACATAAATCTTACAAAATTATAGCAGTACGAATCTCTTATGACATAGAAATCGTAGGAGAACAGAGCCAGACATTTGTTTGAGACAGATATTGCGAAAGTGTTTATTTTCCTTTGGTATTTCTCTAGCTGAGAGTTCCTATAAAACGTTATTTCACAAAAATTCAAACAACATTACCCTCAATGCAAGATCAATCATCTCGGTCCGATGAATGTACTGAATTACAAGAATAAATTGACTTCTAGATCATCTTGGATTAATTTGCATTCTTATTTAATTTTTTATTTGATGATGAAGTATTCTATGTTTTAATTAGTGACAATATTTACACATTATTTATTATGTGTACTCCTATATATATATATATA
The DNA here is from genome assembly GCA_030704895.1 of Henosepilachna vigintioctopunctata. Taxonomy (NCBI): domain Eukaryota; kingdom Metazoa; phylum Arthropoda; class Insecta; order Coleoptera; family Coccinellidae; genus Henosepilachna; species Henosepilachna vigintioctopunctata. The sequence goes on along the minus strand of JARQZJ010000092.1, from coordinate 11,472,486 downwards.
TATATATATATATATATATATATATATATATATATATATATATATTGAATGTTTTTAGCAATAACAGGCTTCTTTCAATATGAAAAATTTTATTCTCGTTGACGTTTCATTGTATATCACAACTTTGTCAAAACTAATGAATCATAATAACAAAGTTGTGATATACAACGAAAAGTCAACGAGAATAAAGTTTTTCATATTAAAACACCATTCAAAATAAACTATCTTAAACACGCAATAAATCAATTTTAAATATATATTTATATATATAAATATATATATTTATATATATATATATATATATATATATATATATATATATATATATATATATATATATATATATATATATATATATATATATATATATATATATATATATATATATATATATTTATATATATATATATATATATATATATATATATATTTATATTTATAAAAATGAACACTAGAACATTCATTTGAAAAATTGAAATTAATCAAGAGAATGTTATAGTAGAGCTAGATATGTGAACTTGTACGATTTCAGTACACGTACAGATTTGATTCAGTGCCATGAGCACAAAAAAAACGAATTTCCTTTCCTTATATATTTATATATATATATATATATATATATATATATATATATATATATATATATATATATATATATATATATATATATATATATATATATATATATATATATATATATATATATATAAAAAACACAATTTTCGGTATAGCCGCAGCTCAATTGGAAGCAGTCGTTGACACCTGTTTCGAGCTCTCTTCAGAAGTTCAAGGTGTACAAACCTGGAGATGGAATCAACATTAAAATAACACTCCTGTAAAGGAAGTCTCCACTGCTAGGCTTCCACGTGAACTCTCCGGATTTGGAGATTTGTTCAACGTATCAGCCAATGTGGCTACTATTTATCCTTTAAGGAGTCTTCAACCGACAAAGTTGACAACGAATGAAAATTTTTCTTGCGGAGCAAAGTACAAATGACAAAAACACAATTTTCGGTATAGCCCGCAACTCAATTGGAAGCAGCCGTTGACACGTGTTTCAACGCTGACCAAATCTCCAAATCCGGAGAGTTCACGTGGAAGCCTTGCAGTGGAGACTTCCTTTACAGGAGTGTTCTTTCATTGTTGATTCCATCTCCAGGTTTGTACACCTTGAACTTGGCTACGCCGTTCTGAGGAGAGCCAATAAGCTCGAAACACGTGTCAACGGCTGCTTCCAATTGAGTTGCGGGCTCTACCGAAAATTGTGTTCTTGTCATTTGTACTTTGCACCGCAAGAAAAATTTTCATTCGTTATATATATATATATATATATATATATATATATATATAACGAACGAAGAAGTTTCTTGCGGTGAAAAGTATAAAGGAAAAAACACAACTATCGGTATAGCCCGCAACTCAATTGGAAGCAGCCGTTGACACGTGTTTCGAGCTTATTGGCTCTCCTCAGAATGGCGTAGCCAAGTTCAAGGTGTACGAACCTGGAGGTGGAATCCACAACAAAAGAACACATCTGCAAAGGAAGTCTCGTGGAAGCCTAGCAGTGGAGACTTCCTTTGCAGATGTGTTCTTTTGTTGTGGATTCCATCTCCAGGTTCGTACACCTTGAACTTGGCTACGCCGTTCTGAGGAGAGCCAATAAGCTCGAAACACGTGTCAACGGCTGCTTCCAATTGAGTTGCGGGCTATACCGATAGTTGTGTCTTTTGTCATATATATATATATATATATATATATATATATATATATATATATATATATATATATATATATATATATATATATATATGTATATATATGTATATATATATATATATATATATATATATATATATATATATATATATATATATATATATATATATATATATATATTTATATTTATTTTCAAGTTCGAACATCTGAAACTAGAACTGCCCCGTTCTGAGGAGAGTCAATAGTTCGAAACATATGTCAGCGGCTGTTTAAAGTGCAGGTTTATACCGTGAGTTTCTTTTTTTGTTTATATAAATGTACCTGCTTAAATTTTTTTGAATTATCGCAATTGTCAGTTCAAAATTCCGTAAGGTATAAATATCGCCCCATGAACATAAAATGATTCTGTCTTCAAAAGCAGAGAGATATTCAGTTCACAAGCTACAAAGAGGTCGATTCCATTTCGCAGATTTTTGTGTGTTGTTTAAGTTTCAAGTTCGATCATCTGAAACTTGAACTGAGCAGTTCTGAGGAGAGCTGTTTAAACCGTGAGTTTCTTTTTCTATATATATATATATATATATATATATATATATATATATATATATATATATATATATATATATATATATATATATATATATATATATATATATAGGGGTGAGTCAAGGTAGACGCGATGGTCTCTTATTACGAAACTTTTAATTTTTAAGATAATATGACGAAGCTGTCATGTGGGTATTCATCAAGGGTACATAATGAAAATAATTTGATTCATACTGTGTGTTCCCGAAATGTGGACATACCAAAGTTTTGTTTTTTCTTATGAAACGCCCTGTAGTTGACTACATTTTTGGGTTTTACGTAAAAATAAGATATACTTTCTTCAATGTATCATATTCCTAACAATTATAGTTTTAAAATATTTCGATTTCTCAGAAATTGATGAGTCCACAAAAAGGATAACATCTACGAAACAATTGAATTTACCGAAGTGAAATTTTTTGTGTGAATAAGAGAGCGATTACGGAAAATTTCAATGAATTCACATTCACTGAAAGTTCTACAGGGTATTCAAAATTTGATGTTCCTCTGTTAACTTATTCAAACTACAATATCGTACTTATTTTAAATGAAGCACACTGTAGTTTTCAATCCCATCATGTACCAAATTACATTCTCTTTGAAAAGTTATAGAGGTATTATATGTCTATATCTATTAGTTTCAGAATCATTTTCAATTTTATGAAATTATCATTTATTTTCATCTAATTTGTCACTTTAGTATGCGAATGGATGAGTACTCCTTCTCAAAAAAAGATGAATTCACTATACTTACTATATAAAATTGTACAATATTAAATTTATATGACCAGGGACTATTGAAAATTTTTCTTTCAATTACTGTGAAGTTAGTCCGAAAGTACATTTGTTTCTTGAATTTCTAAATAAGTACGATATAAATGAAGGACTACGAATAAGTAATGCAATAATATTCGAACCCAATGCGTTTAGTTTGGAATACTCGTACTTATTTTCAAAATTCAAGAAACTTCACAGTAATTGTAAGAAAAGTTTTCAATAGTGCCTTGTTATATTTATAAACTGTTAATATTGTACAATTTTAGACCTGAAGAAGAAAATGAACATTTTCGAAAGCTTTTAATATACTAGAGAGGTAAGATATTTTCCTCTCCTGGATTGCAATCCTAATTAAATACTAAATATATATATATATATATATATATATATATATATATATATATATATATATATATATATATATATATATATATATATATATATATATATATATATATATATATATATATATATATATATATATATATATATATATATATATATATATATATATTATATTATATTTTCAGTGTTTAATTGCGATTGCAGTCTAGGACAGGAAAATCAGTTACCTCTTTAGTATTTTTCAAGCATTCGATAATGTTTATTTTCTTCTTCGGGGCTGAAAAAGTAAAATATTAACAGTTTATATAACAATATTGTAACTGATTTTACTGTCCTAGACTGCAATCCCAATTAAACACTCAAAACACATATGGGCCATGCGAACACCTCTGGCCCAAAGTTGAGGTCACAACTTCAGAAATGATTGAGAAAATCCATCAAATATTATTGGAAGACCGCAGATTGCACACAGCATGGAAAAGCTGTGCGTAAGATGGGTACCGCGTTTGCTAACGCTCGACCAGAAACTGATTCGAAAAAATTTCTACCGAAAATTTGGCGTTGTAAACGCGTAATCCAAACGAATTTTTGAGTCGATTCATAACTGTATGATGGGACTTGGGTTCACTACACTCCTGAAAATAAAAAACAATGAAAACAGTTATCAAAAATAAATTGCGTTTCGTATATTCATATATCTACTCGAAGAAATCTATATGAATACATGGAAATGCATAAATATAGTTATCGTGGACTTGTTAATATTTAATATGTACCTAAAGAATACTATCACATTGTTCCGATAAATATTTTACGAATTAATCAAAAGAATATCTCAGCAGAGGTGGCTGTGTGAAACCTGTACGTTGTGATGCACCAATTTCAATATTCTCTTACATTTATCCCTCGGAGTATAATGACAGTATCACATTCTAAGAACATGTTTCACATATCCAGCCCTGCTATGATATTCTTTTGATTAATTCCTGAAAAATGTATCTAATAATGTTATTCCAAATTCAAGTAACCGACTAAATAATACACATTTCATGAAATAAGCCAACATAAGAGTCAACATATTGAAATATACATGAATCGAGCATCACAAATTTTACGGAATAGACATTACAAAAATTTCAAGTATATATTTATTTTGCAATCAGCAAAGTTCCTAATGGAATATGTCAGTTCTATTCAATAGATCTTCCAGGTTTGAATGACAGTTCATTCAGAAAATTCCTGCGAGAAGTTCCTAACCAAGAGACATAAGTACCCACACCAGCTAGGCGGCTTGGTTCAGTTAGTTTGTATCGCACAGTTTACGAAATATTGGAAGACATTTCAAAATGCAACACGAACCGATGTAGATGTTTTGATTATATTCAATTTCTTCTGATTTATTTGAATTTAATTTAAGTATGTCATCTTTAAAAATTGAACAGTATAAAACAATTGAAATTGTTGAATATAGATGAAAAGATTATACATAATTATAATTAATGATAATAATAATCTTTATTCATATTCATAAACACTTTATAGTACAAAATCTAAATTTTAACAGAAATTTAACAGAAATTGCATATAATTACAAGAATTAGTTAACATGCTTCTCCTAGTTGTATCAACTAGATATAAACAAAGACAATAAAAATTTTTGTCAACCCTCACAAAGGTATAATACCTGTGGTGAAAGATTTTTTTTTACAGAAATATTGTTTTGTATATTATTATTTATACAGTAATTATTATTTCGTACATTTCAATCTTAATCTCTTCAATTATCTGATACATTCAACTATATACCTACTCTTCCATTTATCGAAGTATTACAGTAGACCATCCCCACCTGAGATAACCATTTCTTTAAGGCTTTCTTAATTTTCGCGTTATTGACCATCTCTTTCAAGTACATAGGCAATTTGTTGAAAATTCTAGGCGCTAAATAGATTGACGAACGTTGACCAATTGATTTTTTAAACTTAGGAACCTCCAGAGAAAGGTGACCATATCTGGTATTCAAACCATGCTCAATTCGTTTCGAATCACTCATGTTGTTGAACGTGTGTTTCATTAACGTGTAACAATACAACTGATTTAGGTCCCACACTTCAGCTAACTCCAACAATTGATTCGTTGGGTAAAGCATGTTCTTTTTGTACATTAGTACTTTTGTACATTTAAGTAACCACTTCTGTTGTATTATTAATTTGTTCAAAGTAGTTGAATATGCGCATCCCCAAGCAATAATTCCATATCGCATTTGTGACTCAGCAAGGGCCTGATATATCATTTTCAAGTGAGTACTCCCAGTTATACAGGTCAGATATTTGAATCTAGGAATCAATCCTCTGAGCTTCAGTATCAACTTATTAATATGTGCATCCCATTTCAATCGAGAATCAAGAATGATACCCAGATATTTGGACTCGTAAGAACAGAAGAGAATTGTTTATATATTTATAGATGTTGGTTATATGTTTAATAAAATGAAGAAAGGTTTTTGTATTAAACAGTATTGAACAAGGAACCGTGAGGTACTACTTATTCCCAAGCATAAAACAGATAAATTTAAGTACTCACTCTATTATCAGAATATTTAAATCTTCAACCATTTACTGTGGAATTCGAAAGTACTAAATGCTCATTGGCTTAAAAAGGGAGTTAAGTCTCTGCTGTTAACAAAGGCATTCTACATTGTCGCAGAGTACTTTGATGATACGAATATTGAAAGTTACGCATTAATCCGTTTTTTGTAACCTATGTTTGTCAATTTTTCCACTACAACTATCTTTCACAAGATGAAATTGTACTAAATTGGATTAAATTCCATGTAAAATTAAACCAATATTTTTGTTCAAGGACTATATGGAAGATCAGATTCAAAACTGAATTCAGTTCTTCTGTGAGCATTATTCCTAGTTGTAATTACCATATTAATGGAATTGTAATATGTACAATGTAAAGGATGTTCCACAATAAATATTTTATTATCATATTATCATTATTATATTCGTATTATGAATTTTCACACGTCCTCCCGCGTAACAACCAGAGTGTTTATGACTATATTTCTGTTTATCGCTTCTTTTCACGTAAAGAACTTATGATTCAGTATGGAAGGCCTTTGAGAATAACTTTACAGTTTCAAAACCATCTGTGTTTCTGAATTTTGGTAGTCTGAAGAATCGGTAACCCGTCAAAAGTAGTCAAGTGAATACAATAAAAGCGTAATTGAAAATGAAGGCTTCAATTATCCTATAGTTCTTGATTTGCACCGAGCAAATGCCAATGCTAGTTAATAACACATAAAGAGAAAATAAATTCTAGTTACCTATAATTATTAAAATGAAGAAATTACACCATTTCTAGTTGTAATAGTGATGGTGGTGTGTACCTAAACTGGTATTTCTTTTAGAAGTTATTCTTTCGGTCACCTGTTTCAATATTCGACCAGGCTGTTTGACAGAATTGAACACATTTAGGTCCTCATTAGTAACCTAATTTATTTCTTTCCAATACTGAGCATGAAATTAAATGTTCCACTTGACCAACCTATTTTATCTACTTCTTGATAGTATAAAACAAATTTTTTTTGTTCGATTAGGAAAATACGATTACGGTCTCGTAGGTAATGTCATTTAAAACGGTGGGTTTGCCAGTGATCAATTATTAGATTGATCGCTTCCTCTGATTCGTGCAAGATATTTGATACCACACAGTATAACAATTCTAATTGGCCGTAAGAAAGCGAGTTATTTATTGCTCCATTGACTACCAGAACAATGTTATCTCAATACGAGCACACCGCAATACCATTGTTCATAAATTTATCTTTTTTCTATGCCCACTTGATCACTTAATGTCAAAACGTTTTATTGAACATGAGTTAATTTGTCTATGTCCGACCAATTAAAATGCAAGATTGAAATGGTTCGGATGGGTAGAGCCGATATACATTTTTCGAAATGGAAGGTAATGATTTTGAAGTAATCGCTTAAAATGTAGATGAAACTATTGTTCGAAACGAATATATCTTCTCTACGCTACCAAACAAAAGGTGAAAAATGGCGTTCCTAAATTAATCAAACAATTACACGAAGTGATCACATGCACACAAAAATTTACATATATATATATATATATATATATATATATATATATATATATATATATATATATATATATATATATATATATTAGGGTGGAGCGAAAAATTTTTTTTCGCATTTCCAACTTCAAAGAGTAAAAAGTTTATGCCTTTTAAGCTCAAACATATACCTGTAAAATATTATTTGATAAAAATAAATATAACTACCTCCGAAAGGTTATTGAACTTTTACTGAATTCAGAATTTATGCAGGAGTTAGTGATTTATTTTTTCTATAACATCTGGATCTTTCTTTCTGTATTACTATATTAATTAATCGGAAATATACTGTATTTTAACAATAAAAAATAAAAACCAGGTACTGTAAGAACGAACAAGGAGTGCGGGGGGGTGCAAACTGGACAATTCGCGCGTGGACCACGCGGGGAAGTGCACTATTGTCTTTCTAGGTGAACTATCGCTGGCACGTAATTAAAACATAATCTAAAACATTGTTTTTGTTGAATATGGAAAAAACTCGTAGTGCTTCTAAATGCCCACTATTTGGTGAATGTTGTGAGTTAAAAAAAAATGTTCTACCTACCTACGAAGATGTTGTGAAACATTACGAATGGACGAGGCAAAGCATGAAAACGAGCAAACAGGAGCCCAAATTTTCAGAAATTTCCGATAAAATTGTGCCTGAAATCGAGAGCATATGGCAAGCGGCATCTTTTTCAACAGTGACTAGTACCAGAATTATACAAATATTAAAAACTTACCACGAGAAGCGGAAAAATCTTCTTAAGTCGATGAAAAAGAATTCCCAGCAAACTTTGGAAAATTTTATGAAAAATAAAAAGTTACTTTATGATATATCAGCTTGTAAATGAAAGATTTTATCTGATGCACGTGTCCAAAAAAAAAGAAACGTGAACAAGCTTTTTTAATTGACCAAAGAACGGCTCGTAAAATCATAATTGGCTGAGTTGATGATACTGTAAGTAAAAAAAATGTAATAAATCAGGAAAGGAAGCTAAAACAACAAAATCGCTCTGTTAGCCCGGCGATTGCAAGTACGTCCTCTGTTAATTTAGATATCAGCACCTCTTCTCTTTCTTCCGAAACGGATGAGCCACTCAAAAACGATGCCTGCGCTGAGAAAATTGAATCCGTTTTTCCTCTAAAGAAAAAGAAAAAAGTGTCGTCCATTGACTTGCCTACGGTATCGAAAACGTGTGATAGATACGGAGTGTCTGACAGGACTGCTGCTGCGATTGTGTCATCAGTATTACATAATATTGGTTCTGAAGTTGAAGTTATAGATAGAAGTAAGCTACGAAGAGAAAGAAACAAGACTAGACAGGAGATACAGAAACAGGTAAACCTCAGTGATATTTCTGCGTTATATTTTGATGGCAGAAAAGATAAAACTTTAAAAATTATTAAGAAAGCGAACCGAAATTACAGAAAAGTAATTATTTCGCGCATGCTGAGAATGTATTATTGGCTATGATAACCGACGAAAGGAAACATATACGTGAATTGGCTGCCCGGCGTATTTTGAAGGCTCGTAGTAGTGCAGTACAAGCTCCAAGGCTTTTTGCTTTACCAAAAATTGATTTTGATGCATCGAATTATATCGAGATGATAAATTGGCAAAACGAGATAACTGCACCTCCAATTTTTTTAAAAGCTTGTCGACAGAAGAAATTTCCTGTATTGTTCAGTCTGGTGGTGAGGGCCAGCTATCATTTTTGCGTCTTCCGTGCCATACCCAGCCTGTAGAGCGAGCCGTGAAGATCACAACAGAAGCTGCTATGTCTCAGTGTACGAAAAAATCGCGACTAGGTGCCATGAAGGCAAAATTAGAGTCAAGAGCCCAAATGCCAAAATTTGATACAAAATGTCATTTTAAACCAAATTAAAAGGTGTTCCTAGCATTTCTTTTATATGTTACATTTACTTCTTTTTGCATTTATTACATACTTACTTGTCTGATTATTGCTTTGTGTATTATTTCACATCCATTTTTCCGTAATTTCCACAAAATATAGATTTGAACAAAGAAGTCAGTTTTTTCAAGAATTTCGAAATTTTAGAGGCGATTCGGAGGTAAAAAGAAATTTTCAATAATTACCAAAATTGGCATACGTTCATGTTTTCTCACATAAGGCATAAATCCCCGCCATTTAGAAATCAAAAATATTAAAAAAAAATTTCGCCATACATTCGTGCTCCACCCTACTGTATATATATATATATATATATATATATATATATATATATATATATATATATATATATATATATATATATATATATATATATATATATATATATATATATATATATATATATATATATATATATATATATATATATATATATATATATATATATGTTGATATATATATAATAATTACATATCCATGTCAATAAAAGACATGCTGCTAAGTTTACCTATTTTTACGTTGAATTTCAAATAATTGAATATTATCAAACAAGTGATGAAATTCTGATTTAGTATTAATATACTTCAATTTGCTCTTATTCGATGGCTATAAGTATTTTGCCTAATAAAACAAGAAATATAAATAATAAAGAAAATGTTCAATGGTCCTTTCCAAACTCAGTGTAATAATGCAATATGGAATATATTGTATATGATACAGCTTTACATGTTAATTCAAAGTGTACCGTTGGCATTTTGATGAAATTGATTATATTCTATCATTCTAAATAACAATAGGATATTTTCTATGATGCAATTAGGAAGAATGTGATCCTGAGAGGAAAATATTCTGATTATATACTTTTGATGGTATTTTGAATGAGATCATACTACAGTGGACACCCGGTAAACCGGCCCCTGTCTAATCCGTCACCCCTGTAATCCGACATGTAGGTATATTTATTATTGAATTTTCACTAATGCATGATTCGAAATTGATTGAGTCATATTTTATTCATATTTTTAAATAACTTTTATATGTATGTACTTTTGTTTGTATGTACACAATTATTTCCTAAGTAGATAAAGTTATTAATTTTTGTAAGTTCTATAACATTAATGACGTTAATTTTATAATAAAACGTAAGCTCTCTATTGTTTTGCTTCATCTACTAAATTCGATATACCTACATACTGATGAATGATTTCACATATAAAATCTCATGTTTGTATTTGTTATTTGTCGGATTAGAAGCTACTCTCTTGTTACAAATTCCGAGCTATAGGTGGTCTTAGGCAGTAGGTAGGTACTCTATAATCCTACAATTTCGATAGTCCGACACTGCCTTGCAAAACGTTTGTCGGATTACCAGGTGTCCACTGTATTTGATTTTGAATAATAATAATGTACATTCCGATACACCAAATAATTGAATATTTCCCAAAACTAGTTTTTTTTCAATTAACTCTGTTTTAACGTTTGTCAATATTTGTCATTAAACACTTTTATTGACCTATTTATTTGAATGCATTCATATAAATTTATTCAATTTTTCAAGTTATGAATATATATATATATATATATATATATATATATATATATATATATATATATATATATATATATATATATTATATTGCGATCGCAATTTGACAATAATAATAATACATTAATAATAATTTTTCACAAATAATAATAAATGATAAAAAATTTATGAAGAAAAAATACAACAAAAAAGTATAAGTGAATATACACAACGAAAATGAAATTAGAATGGATTGAAATTGTAAAAAACGAAAACAAAATGTAACAAACTAAAAATGAAATATTTTTTATTACAAAGTTACACGTAGTCAACAGAAGTTTATGATATGTAGTTGATGAAGTCAACGAACATAAAATTAAAATCTATTAAAATAGTAACCAAAAATTAAGTAACCAAATGAAAGAAAACTATAATAAAAATATTGTATCACAAAGTCATATGTAGACAACAGAAGTCCATGAAAATATCACGATATCCCATTGCGCTGTTTTGAGTGGCATGTCAAAATGACTTATAACCGATCAAAATAGATATCCCAGATCAGGCCTTGATATGCGAGTATTATTTTGCTGAAAAGAAAGGCGAGTCGATAGAATTGTGCAAAAATTTTAAGAGAAACGTTACACCAAACCGTCTTTCTCAACTATAATATTTTAACTCCCTGACTATCTGTTTGGATGGAATGGTCGAAGCATATCGAAAGATATTGCCGCTGACAGCTGTAGCACTCATACTACAGACATTTCCTCTGAACTGCCTCCAAGTCGACAATAGAATTATTGTACAAAGAAGACCAAATTATAGACTCATGTTTCAGTTTATTGCGAATAATGAGTAGTACAGCGTTTTCATTGTGCAAAGATTCGCAAGCTGCCTCAATTTCTGACCAAATAACACAGTGTTCTAGAAGCAGAAACCGTACAAATTATGTGTTCAGAGAAAAGGATAGCTTATAGTCGAATAGAACCCCCAGATCCTCAAACTTATTCTAAATGCATCTAGAATTCAATGTGCCAATGTATAGCTGCGGTGGATTGAAATCATTTACAGCACATACACCCATGCCTTTACTGGAGCTCCAACCCAAATTCTACCGCACTACAGTCGAGTGTTCTCCTGACTAAGCCACGGAGCCGATTTTCTAGCATTACTGCAGATTGAAGCACTTCAATGAATAAATTCCGATTGCTTGAATATAAGTACAGTGTTGAAGAGCCATAGTGTTGAGACTCTGCTTCTTCTTCTCAGTATGTCCTACGTTAATGTGTATTGTTCTTCCTCATAGTGCGTCTATGACCTGAGTCTCGAACATGTTTGGGAGAATTCGAATTATCTTTGTTTAATCTGAAGGATCTGTTGGTGTTCTTTGAATCTAATAAATAAGTTAACGATTTTATTGGAAATTGATTTAAAATAAGTTACTGCCATAGGTATTTGCTTGTTTCAAAGTATTAAAAATATTAAAATAAATTGAACTCTTGGCTTAATGTTTCACGATTTATTCAACAATATGAATAGTCAACATGTTTCGAGCGTTAGCTCATTTTCACGCAGGTAATAAAGGGAAACGTTTGGACTTTCTGGAAGCAATTGAAATAAGCAGTTCTTGGAAGAAGAAAGAAGAAATCGTAAATGAACAAGTAGATTTTCATTTATCCTCCCTACTCACATCCATTGTATAGATATAAATTTGTTGTACTTTCCTTATAGTAGTTTAGTCTTGAAAATGATCTAACGCTCGAAACATGTTGACTATTCATATTATTGAATAAATTGTGAAACACTAAGCCAATAGTTCAATTTATTTCGATATTCAATTATGTTTCACCAAGAGTTAAGCGAGAATTCAATCTGAGTCATTGCTTCAAAGTGCTAATTTTTTTGTTTTGACTTTGTCAACGAACACAAAGGTCCTCCAGGCTCTGAACACATTCAAACAATCAAAATTTCCTTATAACTGTCTTGAAACTGTAGTAATACTACCACACTGCAGTCGAAATATAATAATGCAGTGATAAAAACAAAGTCTATATTTCTCTAAGTGTATTGAATAGATTAATCTATTGAATAATAAATGAAATAACTCTCAAAACCACTGCAGTTTGTATTGCAGCAGTGGTTTCGCCTATGAGAGCATTATCATGTATGGATACATTCAAACAAAGAATTTATGTATTTCATAATTTTTATTGTTTGAGAATTGATACTCGATAATGCTCTGATAGGCGAAACTAGTTTCGCTATCTACTATTGTAGTCACAATACAAACCCCACTGGTTTGAAGACTTGTTTTATTAAGTATTCAAGAATGAATAATTTATTTCTGCTCTAAATGAAGTGCCACAAAACACTCATCATTCATAAAAACATATCCTTGGAGATGGAGCAAAATAGGAAGCATCTCCGAAGTCTACCGCCCATTGTAAAATTATTTACGGTGGTACCTGCCTTAGAAATGAGCAAAATCACCTTCCCAATTACCATACTGATTAAAGTCTGTCCCTAAAAAAAGTCATAAACTGGCCGCGGTTGAAATACAACAAAAAAAATTCTAGCCCACATTTTGACTACTGCATTGGATGCTAGTGATTTAGACTGTGACATTCCAATGGAAATGTTTGTGAGCGTTGCACAGTCTTAGTCGGCGGCAAAGGTTTTGACTGATCGTCATTTTTCATTCTGTCTCAGAGATCTTAATGTATTACATTTGTTTCGGCCGACACTTCATATGTATCACGTGTCGGAATTCCTTTGGAAGCTCTTGTTGGGGTTTTGGATCAAGATAATCATTTCAAGAGAAAATCGTTAGATTGTTTTTATACATGGTTTATTCAACCAATGATTCAGCTCTAACACATATATTTTATTATTTAGATTACATGTATTTATTTCTTATTAGCAACAGCGCGACCGCAAACCTACGAGCAAACCCAGAAATACGACGGTTTTTATAACACAGAAAAGATGAGGAGAACATCAGAACAACCAGAATGAATTGATATGACATAAATTGATATATATATATATATATATATATATATATATATATATATATATATATATATATATATATATATATATATATATATTATATATATATATATATATATATATATATATATATATAATGATGATAAAAGGAGTATTGTCTTGTAATTAAATAGAAATATTATGGGTTATAGGCAAGAAAGGAGGCCTCTATGAATGAATTTTATCCCATTTGTTTGCCTGGTCTATATTTCGACTGTGTTTACAGTCTTCATCAGGACTCTAAAACAGACGTTTATAACAGAAATCATGTTAACATTTGATTTAAAAACTTACGGCTAACTAGGAAATATAAATATGACCAATATCATCATTTTTTTTTTGGGAATGGTCCATATCAACAACAACACTAACAGCATAAATAAGAAGACGGACGTTTCCAGGTTGAGCTGTATTTATAGTTATTTGTTTTCAGACCATTTTAAATAACCCTCGCAGACAACCCATAATCTTAATAGACTCTATGTGGTACGTGCTCAGTGTAACTTTTGTTTGTCACGGTATTTGCTCTCTCATCACTGTTACTTTTTTCGGTGACAATTTGTGTTTCTGTGCTCCTGTCATATATATTCGACTGTTTATCTATCTCTGGTGCTTAAGACAATTTTATATATTTTTGAAAATTTTTACATTTTAATATTAATTTTTGATTCCTGTGCAATATCACTTACACTTTGTAATTTAACACATTTCCTGTTGATGGTATTGGTCATACTTATGTTTCCTAGTTAGCCGTAAGTTGTTAAACCAAATGTTAACATGATTTCTGTTATAAACATCTGTTTTAGAGTCCTGATGAAGACTGTATACACAGTCGAAATATAGACAAGGCAAACAAATTGGATAAAATTCATTGATAGAGGCCTGCTTTTTTGCCTATAACCCATAAAATTTCTATATATATATATATATATATATATATATATATATATATATATATATATATATATATATATATATGACAAAAAACACAATTATCGGTATAGACTGATATATAGATATATATATATATATATATATATATATATATATATATATATATATATATATATATATATATATATATATATATATGACAAAAAACACAATTATCGGTATAGACTGCAACTCAGTT
Organism: Henosepilachna vigintioctopunctata; assembly: GCA_030704895.1. Taxonomy (NCBI): domain Eukaryota; kingdom Metazoa; phylum Arthropoda; class Insecta; order Coleoptera; family Coccinellidae; genus Henosepilachna; species Henosepilachna vigintioctopunctata. Next base: position 11,457,310 of record JARQZJ010000092.1, on the reverse strand, counting down.
GAAAACAGCCGTTGACACGTGTTTCGAGCTTATTGGCTCTCCTCAGAACGGCGTAGCCAAGTTCAAGGTGTACGAACCTGGAGATGGAATCCACTACAAAAGAACACACCTGTGAAGGAAGTCTCCACTGCTAAGCTTATGAGGAAGACTCCACTGCTAGGCTTATGAGGAAGTCTCCACTGCAATAGTCGCCACATTGGCGATACGTTGTCCAAATCTCCAAACCCGGAGATTTCACGTAGAAGCCTAGCAGTGGAGACTTCCTTTGCAGGTGTACTCTTTTGTTTTGGATTCCATCTCCAGGTTCGTACACCTTGAACTTGGCTACGCCGTTCTGAGGAGAGCCAATAAGCTCGAAACACGTGTCAACAACTGCTTTCAATTGAGTTGCGGGCTATACCGATAATTGTGTTTTTTGTCATTTGTACTTTTCACCACAAGAAAATTTTTCATTCCTTGTATATATATATATATATATATATATATATATATATATATATATATATATATATATATATATATATATATATATATATAATTAATTCAGTGGACCTTCAATTTAACGCCGGTTCCGATGATGAGCACTGCATCTTAAATTCTTCGATTTGATACCCATCAAAATTAATATATATTCATCATACTTGACATCATGTTTGACAAGTTTATACATCTGATCCAGCATAGTTGAAAACATTAGACTTCTGATGATTTCTCACACACCGAGTGAAAAAAAATAGAACATTTTCGCTTTGTAAGAACTTACTCAATACACTATTGTGGTAGCTTTCACTCAGACTTTTATTTTAACACAATGCAATTAGTTTTCACATTTTTTATTATGAAAGAAAACTCAATTTGTGTGAATTGCATCGATAAAATTATTCAAAATCGAAATAAATGTTACTACTAAGTTATAATTTCAACCTTTGATCATAATTCGAAAATAATTTCCAGCCCCCTTTTATTCTCCCACCACTTAATTTCTGTCGTTATCCAGACAGTTGTATAAAAATGTTGTTAATATTTATCGTGAAATATTCTTTACATTGTACAATTACATTTATTCAATTGATACAGTAATTACAACTAAGAAGAATACTCATAGAAGGACTGAATTCAGTTTTGAGTCAGATTTTCCAATCAGTCCTCAAACAAAATACTATTTCAATCGGTATTGACAATAATATACAACTACTTTTGAGAAAGAGAAATGACCTTGCAAATATTTATTCTTAAAGACAATTCTACTTTGTGAAGGATGGTACTAGCAAAATAATAAACAAACATATGATAAAAAATTGATTTTTACTTTGTTGCCCACATTTCAAGCATCAAGGTACTCTCCAGTTTATACGTTTGTTTACAGCAAATACTCAACTATCTTCTCATACTATTAACTATCAACTATCTTCTTAACCATAACATGTGATTGAGACATCCATTGGTGAAATTATTAAACCATTATGCTTCATAATGAACAGGGCTTTTATTGAGGATATCTTCCCGGATGCTCTTAAGATCGCAATTGTGAAACCACTTCATAAAAAGTTAGACATCGAATATATGGAAAATTATAGACTAATTAGTCTTCTTACAGCATATTCCAAAATTTGGGAGAAAATAATATCAGAGAGGCTATTGAACTTTTTAGAAAATTCAAAATACTGAATAATTCACAACATGGGTTTTTGAAATGTAAAAATACAGATACTGCTGTATTCGAGTTAATACAGAGTATTGTTGAGTCATTTGAGAGAGGGAGATTACGTTGGGCCTGTTTCTTGATCTCTCGAAGGTATTTGATTGTGTAAATCACAAAAGGCTCTTGAACAAGCTTGAATGTTCTGGTATTAGAGGCATACCATTGAAGCTTATCGACAGTTATCTGAAAAATAGAGTTCAAAGAGTTATTATAGAAGCTGATGGTCGTAGATTTATTTCAAACGATAAATATCCCACAACAGGGGTTCCACAAGGAAGTGTCCTTGGACCTTTATTGTTCGTGGTATATATAAATGATTTGCCTGATATATTCGATATCAAAAAAACTATTATGTTTGCGAATGACACAAGTTTACATAACAGGTGAAAGTGTAGAAGAGGTAATTATTGATGAAGCGAAAGTAACAACAGATTCATTCAGAAACTGGTGCTCCAGAAATAAACTGTCGTTGAACATAAATAAATCTGAAATTGTTGTATTCAGCACAGAACGGTCCAAAATAAATGCTCCAATTTCTATCGATCTAGAAGGCAAAAGTGTTACGATAAATCAGTTGACAAAATTCCTGGGAATATATATTGATCAGAATCTGAAATGGAATGAACACGTTAATATTTTAAATAAACGTTTATCGTCCGTGTGCTACACTTTACATGTACTGAAATATCAAGTAGATATAAATGTTCTGAAGGTAGTATACTATGCGAATTTTCAATCCCTAATGGCATATGGAATCTCATTATCTGAGCCAGTAATTCTTGTTATAAGATTTTTATAACTCAGAAACGAGCACTCAGGACGATTTTTGGTCTTCGTTTCTGGGAGTCTTGCCGAGGGGTCTTTAAAAAGAATAACATTCTAACTGTAATAGGGTTGTTTATATATAAGTCTATAATTTTCCTACGCAAACACCCAACTTATTTTCAAAACCTTGGAAATAAAAAAGGAACAAGGAAAGTCCATCCATATTTGTATCCAAGACATAGTCTAACACTCACATCTAACAGTATGCCTTATATGTGCTTAAAATTATACAATTCAATGCCAAAATTTTTTCACAATATATCGTCTGAAAAAGTTTTCAAGAACGAGCTTTATTTGTTCATGGTAAATTGTGAGCCGTATACGATGGATGAGTTTTATCAATATTTGTCACGTGAATAGAAACATGGTATTGAGAATTTTCGACGGGTTTTCATTTTGTAGTATTGTAATGTGATTTTTTGTTAGATTATATTGTACACAATTCTGAAAATAAATACATATCTATCTATCTATCGATACTGATTGGCATTCAGTCATTTCGAATTCGACGGTAAATGGCTCAAGATTTTAATAGTCTGATAATAGAGTGAATAATCAAATTTAGATGTTCAATGTAATGATTCAATGATTGAACTCTATTGAAAGAATTTTCAACAGTTCAAGTGCATTTTCAACAATATTTCATGGATTTCCTTAAACCTTCAAATATTGAAAAGATTCACTTTGAATTTGTCGAAGGAAAATAATTATAGAATCCATTTTTCGATCTGAACAGTAGCTCCCAACAACTATTTTCTATCAATTCGAATATCGTTGAGTCATCTACAGAGACTTCAGACCTTGGTGAAATATGACCATCATATTTCTATACGGCTGAAATTGAAATTCTTTCATGGGTTCTTCACGTTGCCAAAGGACGTCAGGTTCCACCGTTTTCTCGTTTCACGTTGTAAACTACGATATCTTGAGCGAGTAGTTTGTTAAGGTGTGAAACAAATCATCCATGTATACTAGACGATGTTTGTTTTCAGGTGATTTGTTCTGCAACGATAGCCATTTTTCACGCCTTTTTGATTAGGATATTGGTTGATTGTCAATGGGTTGTTACTCAAAATCGATCAAGCTATTTTTGACGTTATAGAAGGAATAATTGTCGATTTTTAAATTGTGAATGCTTAATATTTAACAATAAATTCAACTTCTTTTGATCAACGTATTTAGACATATAAGACTTATATATATATATATATATATATATATATATATATATATATATATAATATATATATATATATATATATATATATATATATATATATAAATATATATATATATATATATATATATATATATATATATATATATATATATATATATATATATATATATATATATATATATATATTGTTGTTAAATATTAAGCATTCACAATTTTAAAAATCGACAATTATTTTTAATTCTATAACGTCAAAAATAGCTTGATCGATTTTGAGTTTTGATATCAACATAAAATTCATTTATTCATTGACAATAAACCAATATCCTAATCAAAAAAATAAGCGTGAAAAACATGGCTATCGTTGCAGAACAAATCACCTGAAAACAAACATCGTCTAGTATACATGGATGATTTGTTTCACACCTTAACAAACTATTCGCTCAAGATATCGTAGTTTACAACGTGAAACGAGAAAACGGTGGAACCTGACGTCCTTTGGCAACGTGAAGAACCCATGAAAGAATTTCAATTTCAGCCGTATAGAAATATGATGGTCATATTTCACCAAGGTCTGAAGTCTCTGTAGATGACTCAACGATATTCGAATTGATAGAAAATAGTTGTTGGGAGCTACTGTTCACATCGAAAAATGGATTCTATAATTATTTTCCTTCGACAAATTCAAAGTGAATCTTTTCAATATTTGAAGGCTTAAGGAAATCCATGAAATATTGTTGAAAATGCACTTGAACTGTTGAAAATTCTTTCAATAGAGTTCAATCACTACATTGAACATCTAAATTTGATTATTCACTCCATTATCAGACTATTAAAATCTTGAGCCATTTACCGTCGAATTCGAAATGAATGAATGCCAATTAGTATCGATAGAAAGATAGATATGTATTTATTTTCAGAATTGTGTACAATATAATCTAACAAAAAATCACATTACAATACTACAAAATGAAAACCCGTCGAAAATTCTCAATACCATGTTTCTATTCACGTGACAAATATTGATAAAAAACTCATCCATCGTATACGGCTCACAATTTACCATGAACAAATAAAGCTCGTTCTTGAAAACTTTTTCAGACGATATATTGTGAAAAAATTTTGGCATTGAATTGTATAATTTTAAGCACATATAAGGCATACTGTTAGATGTGAGCGTTAGACTATGTCTTGGATACAAATATGGATGGACTTTCCTTGTTCCTTTTTTATTTCCAAGGTTTTGAAAATAAGTTGGGTGTTTGCGTAGGAAAATTATAGACTTATATATAAACAACCCTATTACAGTTAGAATGTTATTCTTTTTAAAGACCCCTCGGCAAGACTCCCAGAAACGCAGACCACAAATCGTCCTGAGTGCTCGTTTCTGAGTTATAAAAATCTTATAACAAGAATTACTCAGAAAAACTGACAAAGAAAAGATTACAGCGTCTCCAAAATAAAGGGAATGCGTATAATCCTGAGTTGTGACAGCTCAGAAATGAGATTCCATATGCCATTAGGGATTGAAAATTCGCATAGTATACTACCTTCAGAACATTTATATCTACTTGATATTTCAGTACATGTAAAGTGTAGCACACGGACGATAAACGTTTATTTAAAATATTAACGTGTCCCTTCCATTTCAGATTCTGATCAATATATATTCCCAGAATTTTCAACTGATTTATCATTTTGTCTTCTAGATCGATAGAAATTAACATTTGAATCAGTTAACACGTCATATTCTGAAAAGATAAACACCCGTTATTAAATATGAATGTTCTACGAGTCTTCAATAAAAAATTGGAAGTGGGGATTGAACGACATACTGTTAGAAGAAAATTGATTGATAACTAGGATTTTAAAGTGTTCTTCGGTAAAAATATAAACGCAATTGTCTCATGAAGGCATTAGCCAATATTGTAACACCAAGTAAAAGCCGACATTGATAAATTATAAATCCAGTCTAATGCTGGCTCAACACTGCTTTTTAAACAGCACCTTTCTACTTTTTTCTGACCCGAAGCACTAGAGCTATCGAAGTTAACAGGGAGCAAACGAGTTGATGTGATTGACAGGCTATTAATAAAACTGAAGCAGCAACCAACGAATGGTTTGGACATACATGAAATTATTTTTCTTTTATGTATGTACAATACACCTTAAGAAGTGAACATTTTATGTTGCCATGCCGAAAGCTTATAGATACTCCTTACTGGTTTGATTGTTAATTAACCATGCAACATTTCAATCGACTCGGATCAACTGATCTAACTTAATGAAATCACTTTATGAACTCACTAATGAAAAAACTCAATGAAATCACAGAAAACATCGAAAATGAGCAAGAGGTATAAATCAGATTTGAAATCACTACCGGTCTCTTTTCTTGACTTTCGAAGCTACGACATAGTTTCATAGTTTTTCTTGTCGCACAATATATAACACCGAAATTTAATTTCTGTTATGCAAACTACGTCAAACTTGAGGCGATTGATTGAGAATTTCGTCGAGGCGTAAACGTGAAACCAAGCCGATATTTACGTTGGCGGCAACGAAGTGGCATCGATGGTAACCGTCCCCCGTTTCTCGCGGTTTCCAATTTCACGCCACGTTCCGAAAAATAATTTATCCTCGATGCTGACTCCTTTTAGATTGCACAGATCCTCCTCTCGTACAAGATGTTAATCCTATATTTCTTGAACCAGTTAGCTTGCATTCGATAAGTTTTATATATATATATATATATATATATATATATATATATATATATATATATATATATATATATATATATATATATATATATATATATATATAAATAAATTTTTTGTGCTTATGGCATATATGTCTGAGAGAGGTGTTTTCTACTGATTTCTATAGATGGAATTGTAGAGTATTCATTACTCTACGATCTTCCACTTGAAGTCACAAGAAGATGCTTGGAGGTTGAAATCGTTGCCTCACTTCGATGGACGTGGAGCGACTGACGAGTTCCTTGCAGAACGAAACATATATGTCTCGCACTTCCATCAGGTGTGGCATCGATTTCAATATTTCTCTAGCATTTATCCCTTGAAGGATAATGGAGACATCACATCATACACGTTCACATATCTAACTCTGCTATAACATTCTCTTGATTAATTTCAATTTTTCAAATGAATGTTCTAGTGTTCATTTTCTTAAATACATATATATATATATATATATATATATATATATATATATATATATATATATATATATATATATATATATATATATATATATATATATATATATATATATATATATATATATATATATATATATATATATATATATATATATATATATATATATATATATATATATATATATATATATATATATATATATATTTATTATATATATATATATATATATATATATATATATATATATATACTCTCAGGAAGCTTTCTACACAAATGTTGTCAACGAGAACGAACCCATCACTTTCGAGAGTGAATATTAAGAGCGTTTCGAAAAATTCATCGTCTTGTTGAACGATAATAGAATACAATTGTTTCATCATTATTATGAATCATCAGTCCATATTTAATCTATCAATCAAGAATCGATGACTTTCAAAACGAACATAGGTCCTATACCAAATTGGGGGGAATGTTTCCTAGTGAAATATTCACGTAGTCTCCCTCATTCGAAGACTACAGAAAATTGTCCGCAATGTGTACGAATAATTCCATGTCTAATCGCTCCAGATCCCGCCTAGGCGGGCAAAAGTAAAGCTAGTTTCAAGATTCACAGGTCATTCAATACTAGTAAATACTGAGACTCCTAAGAGTCTGAGTATCCAAGACCTCTGAATCTTGAATCTTGAAACCTCCTCAGAATGGCGGAGAGCCAATAAGCTCGAAACACAAGTCAACGGCTGCTGCTTCCAATTGAGTTGCGGGCTATACCAAGAAATGTATTTTGTTGTTTGTACTCTTCCCCGAGAGAAAATCTTTCATTCGTTGTTTACTTTCTCTGATTGAAGACTCCGTAAAGGATAAATAGTCGCCCCAAAGGCGATACGTTGACCAAATATCCAAACCCGGAGAGTTCACGTGAAGGCCTAATAGTGAAGACTTGCTTTACAGGTGTGTTCTTCTATTGTTCATTCATCTCCAGGTTCGTACACCTTGAACTTGGCTACGCCGTTCTGAGGAGAGCCAATAAGCTCGAAACACGTGTCAACGGCTGCTTCCAATTGAGTTGCGGGCTATACCAAGAATTGTATTTTGTTGTTTGTATTCTTCCTCGCGAGAAAATCTTTCATTCGTTGTTTACTTTCTAGGGTTGAAGACTCCGTAAAGGATATATATATATATATATATATATATATATATATATATATATATATATATATATATATATATATATATATATATATATATATATATATATATATATATATTCAGAAAGAAATTATTGGGTTTTCTGGTTCTCAAAAATATTTATTAAACATCTATATCACATAACGTTTCGGTCCCTTTCTTGGGCCTTTTGTTGGGAAATGAAGTTTCATCAATATATTGTCATCAACTAAAAAAGAAGAAAGAAAATATCAGGCATGTATACAACATTACACGATCAAAAACTTACCACACAAACAAAAACAATACTTATTATTATACTATGAACCAATATTTAAATGAAGAAAGGTTTTCAAAAATTGTTATATTTCTAATATAGATTTATCTTAATTTGCACTTGATGCGCTGTCGTTCACGTTCAGACAAAGACTAATTTCCGTCTTAATTACCTCGGTTTCTTCGGTGACACTATGCGCACAGGATGTTATTGTAGATTTTACTGAGACCTTTTATATCTACCTTGTCATTAATGGCATCCGGGTTTTTTTATATACATCATTTCATATATTCATGTATTTCATTTCATGATATATATATATATATATATATATATATATATATATATATATATATATATATACATATATATATATATATATATATATATATATATATATATATATATATATATATATATATATATATATATATATATATATATATATATATATATATATATATATATATATATATATATATATATATATATATATATATATATATATATATATATATATATATATATATATATATATATTTAGTCAATACTGGGACCCTCAATCGAAATATCGAAATATTTCAAAACTCTCACGGAGCTATCTACACAAATGTTGTAACGAGCTCTCGATCGCTTCGAAAATTCCACGTGAGGAATCGACATCTTTTTGGTTTGAATTGAGTATCTTTGATTGGATATCTATTCGACTCTGTTTTGAAGACTGGATCAATGTCTACCTGTGATACGATATTTATACCTTCTGGAAATTTTGTACCGACAATAAGATGAATTAAAAAAGGTTTATGCAGGTATGATAATAGAAAAGAAGAAATTTACGGTATTTACCTCCAATTTTTTTTTAATCAACATCGAACTTTGAACATCTAATTAGTAATTACCTCAACTACGCCGTTCTGATGATAGCCAATCAGCTTGAAACATATGTAAACGGGTGTCACAAAACCAAACACCGTAAATTGCAGGTAAATACCTTAAATTTCCTCTCTTCTATTTTCATACCTATATAAACCTTTTTAAAATTATCTTATTGTCGGTACAAAATTTTCATAAGGCATAAATATCGTATCACATGTTCTGTAAGCATCTGAAGGAGTCGTTTGTAATTACGAAACGCGTCATGCTATGTAGTCAATAAAGTGTGAATCATAAGTTGAAGTGTTTGAATTTAAGTTTATATTCAATTATAATGGATTAACATCAAGTAAACGCCAACATTATTAAATATTAAAAAAAATGAATAATTAACAATAACTTTACATTTGTCTACAGATTTTTACGCCTCATTTTCGAAAAATAACTTTCTTTCAGAGATTTTAGATGATATAAAATCAACATGATCATTGAAACTCAATTTTTCATCTGATATTATGCCTAGATATTCAATTGTTTCTACCCTTCCAATTTTCTGTGCATTAATCTTCATAACTATATTCTCATTTCTATTAATATTCAGATTCCTACTTGTACCCGGAACTATGAAATTAGATTCTTGCGCAATTAGAATAAGCTATTGCCACATAAACATTTTTAATGCTAATAACTGGCTTTGTAAAACCTAAAATGTTCATATATATTTTGTGCGTAGTGAACAATGAAAAACTCGAATATAATATTCAATTATTACAAAATACGTTTGTAACCAATGAAATGCTTTATTTCATTAATATTTACAACTTTAGAATCATGCTTTGAAAATACAATCACGTCAACCACCCTAGTAGCACGTGAACCCCTCGCAGTAATTTCACATCTCAGCGCTTACCACCCCCTGAAGTCAGTTTTATGATGACCCTGCATAGCTGGTACCCCGGGGGCGGCAGCGTCAGAAGCATAAACTGTAACATACTCAGCGGCCATTTTTCTACTGTGTAATTTGTCCTATTTAGCGGGCCAAATGAAAATGAAAACCTACAGCAGATAAGAGCAAAAACACAACCTGAGAACGCAAGAAAACTGCATACGAGTATAACGTTTCGGGTCGAATTTGACTTTGCTAATTAAATACATTCTGACAGGGATGAACAATTGACCTTACGATATATAGAGTTAATAAAAAAAATTATTTTGTGAAACTCATTGATATACAAAAAAAGGAGACATTGTCAAAAAAAACTGATAAAGTATTTATTACTTATATCATTACATCATAATTCACTCGAAACGAAATTCGCGAATTCTTCGATCGAATGATGTTCAACGTCAACAAGAATTTCGCATATCTCGAATTTTTTTAAATCTCTAATACTCGTATCAACAAAAACTGTGAAATGAAGCATCATAAAGTTTGTTACACATATACCTACTCACTTCGTATTTATTTCGGTTAATGCCAGGGATACTTCGAAAAATGGAAATGAATATTAGCACGTGTTTAGTTAGTAAGTTGTGGTGTTTCTGTTCAAGATGTCATCAAAATAATGATTATTTTTCTTCCTTAGTACCTAATAGTATCAACTAAAGTATATAGACTCTGTGCAGTGATATTGTTATGTGGTTTTGAATTACCTATGCATGATTCTGTATATAGCAAACAATATAGGTAAATGATTAGTGTGTACCTCAATAAGATTGAAGATTAGCAAAGAAGATAGTTTTTAAGAGCTTCCTATCCACTTGCCTAGACAACTGAGAACAGCGCCTTATTGAGTTGCTTGACTTAGAAAATTACAACTGGTAGAAATTTTATACAAGTTATCTACACCAGCGTACTTTTTAAATTTATTGTTATAGGCTATTCAAGTCTAAAACGATAACTAATAGGGAATTAACATTCAGTGGTTTTTGCATTGAAGTTGGAACCTTTCTGTTTACACCAATGGTCTATAATGATAATAATATAATAATAATAACAATAATAATAAAATAATGGAATTAATAATAATAATCCGACAATAATAATTTTAATAATAATAATAATAATAATAATAATAACAATAATATCGAAATTGTAATAATATAATAGTACTACTAATAAAACCACCTAAGCTCGGAATTTGTAACAAGAGAGTACCTTGTAATCCGACAAATAACAAATCCAAAAATAAGATTTTATATGTTAAATCATTCTTCAGTATGTAGGTATATCGAATTTAGTAGATAAAACAAAACAATAGAGAGCTTACGTTTTATTATAAAATTAACGTCATTAATGTTATAGAACTTACAAAAATTAATAACTTTATCTACTTAGGAAATAATTGTGTACATACAAACAAAAGTACATACATACTTAAATAATTTATAAATATGAATAAAATATGAATCAATCAATTTTCAATCATACATTAGTGAAGATTCAATAATAAATATACATGTCGGATTAGAGGGGTGACGGATAACCAGGGGTCCACTGTAATAATAATAATAATAATAATAATAATAATAAATAATAATAGTATAATAATAATAATAATAATAAAAATAATAATAATAATAATAATAAAATACGAGTATAATAATAATATGAAACATTATCAAATATAAAAATCTGAATCCATAATATCAATATATAAATATTCAATCATTTAACTGATTCTCTAAACAATGGGTAATAATAATAGACAAGAAAACAGATCACTTCCAACTCAAACCAGAAAAAAACAAGATACCTCAGTGGTTAAGATTTAAATACACATCAACCGGTCGGAAATTTCACGAGATTAACTGCGCAGTTCAGGAAAGAGGCACTGTCGCGAGTCAGAGTGTTCGCATGGCATAAACATTTCGTGGGTGGTCGTGATCGTGTTGAAAATGAGAGCCATGATCGCAGACACCGCACCAGCATTACAGCGAACAACATCAGTTGTATTGGACGGCTTATTGAAGGTGACAGGCGTCTTGCCATTTCTGAAATTGCAAGTGAGGTCGAGATAAGTTATGGGTGCACTTACTCCATACTCACAGAGGAGCTTGGTTACCATAAGGTGTGCGCCAGGTGGGTTCCTCGCTTTCTCACAACAGAACAGAAATTGAATCGACTTCAGGTGTGTGAGCGTCTTCTGGCACGATTTTGGAAAGAAGGGACGCATTTCTGACTCACATCATCGCCTGTGATGAAACTTGGTTGCACCACTACACCCCTGAGTCCAAACAAGCAAGTATGAAGTGGACAAAAAGAGGGAACCAGGACCAGTGGAAGCCAAGTCACGACTGTCAGCTGGCAAGGTTTTGGCTACGGTTTTTTTGACCAGCGTGGTTTGCTGCACCTCGATTTTTTGCATGAGGACAGGACAATCAATGCGGTCTACTACTGCTACATTTTTGCTGTGGTCCGACTTGCATCTCGCCGCAAAAGACAAGACCTACTGACAAGGGAAGTGGTTCTTCTCCATGACAATGCTCCATCTCACACAGCAACCTTGACGAGGGAAAAATTGGAGCAACTGGAGTGGGAGACACTGGACCACCCTCCTTACAGTCCAGACCTGTTACGCTGTGACTTTCATGTATTTGGCCTCTGAAAGGAAGCTTTGGGAGGCCAAAGATTCGACAATGATGCTGAGGTCGAAGCCTACGTGCGCAATTGGCTGCAGACATGACTTGCATCTTTATACATGGAAGGAATTGGAAAGCTGCCTATCCGCTGGGAAAAATGTGTTTCTATAGCAGGCGATTATGTAGAAAAATAAGATATGTACTTTTTTGCATTTAAAATAAAAATAATTTTTTGAGAAATAATTCTCGTTTTTATTTGATTCACTCTCGTATATATATATATATATATATATATATATATATATATATATATATATATATATATATATATATATATATATATATATATATATATATATATATATATATATATATATATATATATATATATGATAATTATGTTGGAATTGTTCAATGATTGAATGGATTGTTGAATGTTCGTTTTGGCTCTAAATCTCTTAGGATTCATGAAGATTTTTGTAGAACAGATAGAATAGTGCATCAGAAAAATTAAATTAAATGTCAATTATCCTTTTACAATGCATATCTCAGTTATTTGTATACAATTTGCCAAAATGGCTTCAGGAAGATACCTAAATTTTCATCAAAAAATGCATATTTTTGTCGAGATAATCCAAAAAGTACTAGTTCTTACATGAAACTATCACAGTATTGAAGGCATGACATTAGGTAGCATTCATTTATATATATATATATATATATATATATATATATATATATATATATATATATATATATATATATATATATATATATATATATATATATATATATATATATATATATATATATATATATATATATATATATATATATATATATATATATATATATATATATATATATATATATATATATAGATTATAGTTATCTATATAGTTATATATAGATTTTGCAGAAATGGAAATGCGCCTGTGATCGGTAGGGCTATTGATAGACATTTCGTTTGAATGCTTCAACAACTCAGCAATTGATGGCAAATGTATGAAATCAGGCTTAAGGAATGATTTTTAAAGTTTACAATTAAATAAGCAGATTCACACTAAGACATTAGATTTAATTTCACAGGAACCATCATGACTAAATGGACTAATAAATGCACGAAAATCTGAGAAAAAAAACGAAGGGACACCCAACGACTTTTTCACAAATATTGAATTGAATATACCTGAAACTATTTCGAGCAACAAGAGGGATTCTAATAGTCATTACGGCAAAAAACTGTGGCACCTTTTCAGTCGAAAAATCAGGTGAACAACTACAGAAAAATAGAAATTACCGTACCTCAGCCATTGATCATTCCTGACTATGTTTACGGGAAGTGTAGACCAAATAGATGAGAACTTTGTTTCTGCCACGTTTATTCATAATATCTGACAAGTCTATCCAGGAAATTCTGAAAGTAGATGAATGGACTATGCAGCTTTTCCTAGGTTCATCAACCAAATTTATTTGCAGAAATACTCCACCTTTCTCATGGAAGGTCGTAGACCATGATCGTCAAAGGAATCGTACACCACTTTTTAGAAAACGTAGGTTATGATCGAAATCAGTCCTCTCTATAGCTTAATAGTGGAATGAGTGAAGGTCCCTCACGCGGGACATCTGGGTGCGAATCCCAGGCAAGACATGAACATTTGTGCGTATATACATGATTTAAGTAATTATATAATGAGGAATAAATATATGGGGTGGGTAATGGGCATAGCTCACAAACCTAAAATGGAGAAAAAAATTATCATTGATTCAGTGGAATTCTTTGGAATATCATTGTATTCCAGTATCAACAAATAAAAACAGATGTGGATCTGTTCGAAAAAACCATGCAAAAATGAGATGTCAAATTTGACGATTTTCATGTTACAAAATTATACAATCATTTTGAAACAATAACAAATCTATCAATAATTTGGATTAAAATGATTTATGTCATGAAAGTCTGGAATTCTTTTCATGTTTTGTGAACTCATTTTTTGAAAAAAGTAACAAGGTCTAAAACAAACAATATTATTGAAAAACGATATAAAACACAAAAACCAGCGCCATGAACATCAATATCACCCTCAATTGAAATAAATATGCTTTTCATCAAAAAAAAAAAAATTTCATCAATACCGAGTTCAAAAGTTAGTCAAAAAATGTTTAATACAATTTGATTGTATCTGTACATTTTCCTACATTCACTGCTTGAAAAATAGATATTTTGCTGGGTTCTACCAGAAAAGAAGAGTTAGTTCCAAAACATTTAGTTGATTTTTGCATTGAAAGTTTCATCGCCACTCAGTTTTCCAACTTTTTGGTGAGAAAACTATTATTTTCCTAACGAAAAATCTATTTGCGTCTGCTTGTCAACTGGAAGTTAGTGGACATTTTCGAAGAAATAGATCCAATTAATATTTTAGCCACCACATTCGATTACTTCACTTTACTTGAAAATGTTATTACTGAATCATCCTCGGTTTTTTTTACTACATGGCCTTCGAGATTGGTGCTGAGATTTTTTATTTGTTATCGGATATAGTATTTCCCGATTTTTTTGTTATTGAAATATAAAAGAAATATTTTTCTTCTAGAAAAATGTATTATTGTGTGACAATAGACTGGTGCAAATAAACTGGTAAAAGAAGAGACTTATGTCAGAAATTTAAATCCTCATAATATTGAATAATACAGAAAGCGTTAATTGGTCAAAATTGGAATTATACTTCTACAGATGTTGACAAAGTATATTCAGACTTTATGAAAATCCTTCAAACGACGATAAATCGGATTGCTCCACTAGGTAAGATGAAGCCTAGGAAATTTCCGTGGTCAACAGAATAAGTTAAACTGGCTCAAAATACGAGAGATATTGCTTATAAGAGATTCATGTACACCAAGAATGAGGAAGACTGGAAAGAATATAAAAGAAAAAGAAACAATGTTAATTCTCTAACTAGGAAAGAAAAAAAATATATTATAACCGAATCATTGATGATTGCAAGGGTAATGGGAGAAAAATGTGGCAAACATTTAATGGACTTGTTGGCAATAAAAAGAAAAGTGCTGAATTCAGGAAACAAAAACATCGACTTTGGATCGTATGACGGCAACGTAGCAGAGAACATGAATAATTTTTATGCCGATAGCTTAAATGAAATAGCGGAAAGTATTGAGAAAAGACATGGAAATATGTTGGCGATAGGATCCTTGACAGCTTCTCCACTTTTAAGGAAATTAGTATATCAGAACTTTCAAAAATTGTTACTAATATGAAAATTAAGTGCTCTAGCGACTCTGTTCTAAATATACGGCTTGTAAAATATTCATCTTGTGTAATAGGGTACCCTCTGTTGTATGTGGTGAATGCATCTCTTAGTGCTGGCAAAATTCCCGAGAAACTGAAAACTAGTGTTATATGCTAATACCCAAGGTCCCAACACCAACCGCGGCTGGAGATTTTCGACCGATTAACTTGCTACCAGTGATAAATAAAATTTTGGAAACTATAGTGTATGGACAGTTGAAAAAATACCTAGAGCGGAGTTGTAATATGTACAGTAGTCAGTCTGGGTTAAGAAGAAGGCACTCCTGTGAATCTGCGTTGCAGTATACGTGTGCAGTTTGAAGAGAAGCTATGAACGAATCGAAAATAATTGTAAGTGTTTTCATTGACTTGAAACGTGCATTTGAGACTATAGACAGGGACATCTTTATAAAGAAATTGGCTTTTTATGGTATCAGGGATAGCGCACTAGACTCGATCAAGCATTTCTTATCAAATAGATATCATAGGACGAAGGTTGGTAGTTATGTTTCCAATACGAGAGAAAGCAGATGGAGTTTGCCACATGGAAGTGTGCTGGGTCCTCTTTTGTTCATAGTTTATATTAATGATATGTATAAGGTCTTGAAAAATTCATTTGTTGACTTGTTTGCTGATGACACGCTCATATCAGTCTGTGGGAAAACTGCTGATGAGATAGTTCCTGTACTTAATGTAGAATTACAATGTGTGTATGAATGGCTGTGTCAAAACGAATTGAAGTTGAATTGTATAAAAACTAAAAGTATGGTTATCGGATCTAAGGTTAATCGTCAAAAATTTCATGAATCGGGATATTTGTTGTATCTAGAGAGGAAAAAAGTTGAGACTATTTTTGAAACTAACTATTTGGGAGTTATCTTGGACCCACAGTTGAGTTTGAACAGTTATGTTGAATACATATGCAAGAATATTGGTGAAAAACAAGGGTTTTTTTAAGCGTATATCGCGTTTATTATCTCAATGGACAAAAATACTAGTGTATAATACCATGATTTTTCCTTACTTTTCATTTGTTTGCTCATTATTGATATTTCGTACTAATGAAAAGTTAAGTAGGTTGCAATCGCAGCAAAATAAGGTTATGAGAGTTATATTGAATTGAAATATGTATACTTCTATTAAGAATTTGCTGGACAGGTTGAATTGGCTTGATATTAGACAGTTCATCAGAAGAGCGAATTTGATATTGGTATATAACATTGAACATGATCGTCCGCCTGGCTATTTGAAATCATATTTAGAGGTAAGAACGAATTTTCATGGGTATGAGTTGAGGTGAAATAAGGATTTTAATATTTCTTTAGTTAGAACTTCTAACTTGCAGAAGACTTTATTTTATGATGTGATTCGCTTTTTTAATGGTCTGCCTGATCATATTAAAAGTGCGCCTACTTTAAAAGTATTTAAGAGATTGCTTGATGTGTATTTGCATAGTTGTATTGTTGTATAAATTGAGAAAACTTTTTTTTTATGTAAATAACAGAAGGCTAAATAAAGTGTATCTTTTTCTAATATTAATATTTGATGACAACATTCCATACTTCAGTGAATCTGTTCTATTTGTCCAATTCGCGATGAGTTCTATAACCCCACATTTTCCTTTTGTATACGGAGCAGCAAACAAATCCGATTTTCCACAAATCAAATCTACGTTCCTGCGCTTGCTTTGATCTTGAAAGTCCATCGAATAAACTTGAACGACATATGCCGATTCAAACATTCAGACAATGCGACCAACTTGTACGCGAGCGACTAGACCCATTCCCCGAGATAATCGAGTATAAATCTTATTAGAGTGTTAAACTGTAGGCCTTGCTTGTTTAGTGTCACTAATAGGGCCCCCTGGTGACCCAGCAGGGGGCCCACGGGAACCCTTCATAGCCAACTGTTACTTACAACCCGCGCCCCAATGGGCCTGCCTAATATTTCACACTATAAACATATCAACTCAAGAGTTGCTTCGTTTTGTGAACGCAGTACGTGTTCGAATATAGTGCTAGGGCAGTATGTGCTTCTTTCAATGATATGAAAATGCGTTGTTGCCAATTTTCAGAACGATGGCTATCATATTCAGTTTGAAATTAGAGTACCCAAAAACTTTTGTGATACAGTCGAACCTCCATATATCGAACCTCAAGGGGAACGAGAAAACTTCGAATTATCTAGTATTTCGATATAGGGAGCTTCGATTTATTGAGGTGATTTCTGACTTACTTCGATATATAGAGGTTAGAGGTTTATAATAAAAACATATATACTCAATGTACTTATAGCAATATGTATCTATTTTATTTAAATATACAGGTGTACAAGAATAATTGACGTCAATTGTTAAATTTATGAAAATGAGTAATAATTTTTTTAGCAACAAAAAATTGAAAGGTGCTTTGGAAATAATCTGAAATAGTGGTTTGTCTACCTGAAAACGATACTTTGTCTAATGCATCATCCAAAACTGCAATATATTGGATTGCCCGATCACTCATCACAGTTTTTTCTGTAAAAATCTCCGCAGGGTGATAACAGCACATCGAGCATCACGAAGTGTCGGGTCTGGATCAATACAACTAATATTTATTTACAAATTAAACATACGAAGGATTTACAAACATACATAATATATACTTGAAATTAGTACTAGTACACGTGTTTTTTTTATGAATTGATCTATTACATTTACAGTTCCTGCTTCATATAAAATCTCACACTGTGACTTATGTTAAATAGTGGCCCGATAGAGCCTCACGATAATCAACTAGTCTATTATTTTAATGATTGATGTGGTTTAAATTTATTTACATATAATATCTACAAGAAAACAAACGTGAAAAACCTGCTTGAGGAAATTGAAAGCTAATGTTATTAGTTCATTATCAGGTTTGTAATTTTATTCTAATGGTTTTTTAAATATTGGTAAATGTTGATAGGGCAACGTATGTCTGTGATCATTATTGAAATTTTTGAATCTTATTCCTGTTATATTTTTTGTTATAACATTGGCTTTTAACTGATTTTCGTGAAAGTTGTTTGACATATGATTTATGTGGTCCCTCATGGTGGCTATTTTTGCTAGGTTGTGGAGTTCATCTATACGAGTGTATATATCTTTGTTTGTAATTAACCTCAACATTTTATTTTGAAAATTTTGTAATGGCCTGAGGAGCCAGGGTTTAAGATGTGACACCAGGCTAGTGATGCATACATTTCGGGTCTGGATCCGGTCCGTCGACCTCACAGTCCACATTGTCTTCGCCGGCATCTTCATCCGTGTCTTTGGAAACTGAAGCAATGATGTCTGCATCGCTTAGCACCCCACATACAGCCAGATCATCGTCAAAGCTAACAAACTCCTCGAATGTGAGCTCTTTAATGTTGAGCTTCTTTGTAACATCGCTCGATCGTTCAGGAGCTTCATCTCCAATAGGTGGTGTATCAACAGCAACACAATCCTCTTCAACTCTTTCTTCATCCTCTTGATATTGTCGTTTAAACCCGCATTTCTTGAAACATTTTTCAATTGTTTTTTCCGTCACATTGTTCCATGCCTTTGAAGCCATCCACATGGCATCAACCATGTTAATTGTCGTTAGGTTTTTATCGTCGATATCGCGAAGAAACTGACGTACGACTTCTTTCCTGTATAAAACTTCAAAGTTTTTTATTACACCTTGATCCAGAGGCTGTAATTTGGATGTGGTGTTCGGGGGTAGGAACTCAATTTTTATGATATTTTGATATACTTAATCAAAAATTTATAAAGAAACAACTGAACTACTGAAGGCGAAACGTATTGCACAAGTGTTTGATCACAAACTGAAACAATACGAAAACAAATGTGAGGGGGAGAATTGCAGGATTACTTTGGAAAAAGACGGTTCCAAGAACGATAATCCTTCGAAGAACAATTTTTCTTCAGTCAAAACGCTAATTGTTATATCAAATCGACTTCGATATGTAGAGGTTTATTGAAAAAAACTTCGTTCTGTAGAGGTGCGGTGTAGGCCTAGGAATCTTTGGAAATTCGTTATATCAAGTTCTTCTTAACTAATACTTCGATATATAGAGGTAAAAATAATGAAGTAATGGTAGGCAAATTCAAGGGGAATAGAAAAACTTCGAATTATCAAGGAATTCGCTATATCGAGGTTCGACTGTATATTATATAAACACGATTTATAAGTTGGATGATATTCACACGCCTCCTTGTTGACATCACATTGAAACTTTGGTTATATAAACCCCTTATAATAAACACATTTTAGAAGTTCAAAGATATTATATGTATTGTCCACTACAATATATTTTTTTCAATTAAAACGTAAAATGGCTTTAACTATAAATCATTAGCCAACAGGATATTTTAATATATACCAATTCAAAAGAAGTAGAACAAACCACTGAAGGAGGACATAACAAGGACACAATACGCCAAAGGACTCATCAAGGCGATTTTCATCTTCATACTCAAACAGAACATAAGCCACGGATTGGATAGGAAACCACATTGGGAATTAAACATAGGGTAGCATAAAACTAATGGATAACGATCAGTTATAGTATTAACATTTCAATCCTATACTCTTAATATGATCATAAATCAATTCAAAAACTTCTATATTGTTCAGTGACAAAATAAAACACAGATTGAAAATTTGACTAAATCTAACAATTCTGTTCAATTTTATGACACTACAATATTGTTTTGGTATACAAAACGTTCATCCGATTGATGAACAATGGGTACAAAAATGAATTAATTTTATTTGTGTTCTATTACTAAACGGAATGTTTAGTTGTTTTGGTAGTAAGGTTTTTTTCTGGGCGACTTGCTTTTTTCCAATTTTTTGAGAATTTTTTTATTTTATCCGAAGATTTTTCAATGTACTGTTTCCAAAAATAGTTGTAAACTGATAACGGTTTTTATTCTTAATTATTGTGTATATTAGTGCTGATGTGAAATGATTCGCTATATTCTTGATTATGTTCTGAATCAAATTTGTCTTCGGTTATCAATATTCAATAATCATTGAATTGACACGGACAATTTATGTGTTTAGAGGTGAAACTATATTATTAGTATTGTGCATAGTGTGATCTGTACCTGTTGGTTTATGGTAGAATTTGCCTCATACCAACACATATGGATACCACCATAACAATATTTCGTTTCACCCTTATACACCTTTATTGTCGCCGTACCAGAGATTATTGAATATCCTCCCATTGAATGGAAATCCTTAAATCGAGAGTAAACGTATCATGGATAATATCAATCATAAAATCCTCAAGAAATGACAAAAATTACTCACATCACAACTAATTTCTGATGTAAAATTTAATGAAAAACTACAGAAAAATTAATGTGAATGTGAGAAATGTTACATTGAACAGGTGGAATATCTGATATAAGAATGAGAGACACGTAAGAAGCTACCAGAAAAACTGATGAAAGTATTGTATAACGAAACAATACTAAAATAGAGAATATGATAAATATATATATATATATATATATATATATATATATATATATATATATATATATATATATATATATATATATATATATATATATATATATATATATATATATATATATATATATATATATATATATTATATATATATATACATATATATATATATATATATATATATATATATATATATATATATATATATATATATATATATATATATTCGTACACATTGAACTTTGCTACGCCGTTCTGAGGAGAGCCAATAAGCTCGAACCACGTGTCAACGCCTGCTACCAATTGAAACTTTCCCAGTTGAAGACTCCGTAAATGATAAATATCGCCACAAAGGCGATACGTGACCAAATCTCCAAACAAGGAGAGTTTACGTGGAGGCCTAGCAGTGGAGACTTCCTTTACAGGTGTGTTCTTTTATTGTTGATTCCAGCTCCAGGTTCGTACACCTTGAACTTGGCTAAGCCGTTCTGAGGAGAATCAATAAGGTCGAAACACGTGTCAACGGCTGCTTAAGCTGAATCACAAGACATCATCAAGACCACAAAATTTTTGCCAATAATATATTTGTATTTAGAAGTAAAGAAGATTTAAAGACTTTTAAACCGCCTAGAAATTGTTGCAAAGAAATCTTGTTATCTTCGGTACATATCTTCTCAGATAGGAATGTTATAGTTTCAATCAACTCAGAATGAAAGACGAGCTCAAGAATATCAGAACCTCTTTTAGAAAGGTAAATTATATAAATCAACGGATATGATGTTTCAGACGTTCGGTCACTAAAGTAACAATGAATCTGAATTTTGTAGCCGAATTAAATTTCATGATGTTTGATAAAAATTGATTTTATAATAACAAACTGAAAAATAATATTCACAAATCTTCAATGACAATATTATCAGTAATATATCTACAGAATAGACAATATTCAAATATATTCAAGTGATTTATTTGTTAGAAACGTGGTTATGAAAAAGTGAACTTTAAGGAAAATATATGATAAACTTGGAAAGTTTTGAAGTAATACAACTAGATTAAATTATTCACGATAATAATTGCATTATTATACGTAGGTACACATTGAGCAGAAAGTATATGAATATATTCAAATTTTTCATATTGAAAATTTAAATATATTAATCGGAAATAATAAAATTAAAATCTGACAAAATCTCTTATTTATCAAATTTTCGACTGTTGTAGTGCAGTATATCACAATTTTTTAACTAAAATGGATAAAGAAAGATTACATAAAATTGAGAACTTATGCATCAGATTTGTTTGTTGTTGCCCATATAGGAATTTTATCACGCCCTTCAGGAGAAAACTCAATGAGCAGTTTTGGAGAAAGAGCGGAACCCATATTGCAATGGAGTACTAATGAAGTTCTATTATTATTCTATATGCGGTTTTTTTGTATAACGAGAGCAACCTCTGAAGTATCTTTACAGTAGCCTAGAATCACGAAGTACAGCACATAATCTGAACATCAAAGGGTTGTTTTGATTATATGAAGCAGAAATTAATGAACAATTGTATTCTTAGGTTCAGAATACGAGTAAAAGTTCTGGTGGAACATTGAAAACGAAGCTGAAGAGTTTGATTTTTGAATGTTCAAATTCTCTTTGATTAAAAACATTCTTTGTGTATAAAATTTTCTTTTCTTGTTATAATATTTTTTTTATAATATCATCTATTCATATTTTGAGTTTGAATAATTTGTATGGCATCAGGGATCTTATATGTATAGTACAGTATGTTGCCAATAACTATTTGCTGGAGTGAAAGATTGGCATGACAAAGTCTTAACATTTGTATAATTAAATTTATACAATAAATATTGTTATTATTATCATTATTTTCATTATTATTATATCGAAACACAATACAATGAATATTGAGTTTGTCGTGACATCGAAGAACTTGAGTCCTTAAATTCGCCTTCAGATCGTTTTCGATGGTTAACAATAACAGCCTCTTTCTATTGAAAAAATTTGCATTTTTCTTGAGGTTTCGTTGCGAATTGCAAGTTTGTCAAAATATTAGAAAATCTAATAGACTGCATTCCTGTTTTCTGCATTTCATATATATATATATATATATATATATATATATATATATATATATATATATATATATATATATATATATATATATATATATATATATATTATTATTATTATTATTATTATTATTATAACGATTGTTCCCCCTGAGAACAGTGATTTAACTTGAATTCGCAATTAGTACTTTTGCTTCATCTTTTTTGCCTCCAAAAAACTTTTCATCATCTCTGATCTTTCTACCGTTCATTTGTCCATTTTATTTCAGGTTGACGATTTGATTTGTGCTCAAAAATTCACATGTGCGATTTTATAACAACACTTAGTGCGATCTTCGACATTTTTTATATTGACCTGTTGTAGATCTTGTTGGACCTCTTTTAGGCACTATGTTCCGCATTTAATCTTCATAATTATATCGAGTAGTTTCTTCGGTATTCTGGACTGTTTCGTTCTGTAGACATGTGCATAGAACTTTGCTCGTCGTTTTCTGATTTCTTGATTTTCACTTTTTGTTATAGTGAGCCCATGTTAGTTTGTAGGCCCTTTGGAGCTTGGTAATTCTCTGTTCATTAACGATTCGGTTCAAACCTGAGGACTGTATAATTACTCCGAGGTATTTAAAATGGCCGACTTGAAGAATTTCACCATGGTTTGTGATAAGAGAAGATTAATTTTTTGGTTTTCTTTCCATGTATTTGGTTTCATCATAAGAGATTTGTAAACCGGTTTTCTGCGCAATTTCTTGTAGTTTTTCAACGACGAGAATGGCTTCAGTTCTGTTTTCTGTGATGATAGCAATATCGTCTGGAAAGGAGAGACATTTGACATTTATCCGATTTTCTTTTTGGATACCCACTTGTATGCCCTTCACGTGAAGATCCTATTTCCTGATGTCCTTTTCTAAAACAATATTGAAAAGGATTGGCGAAAGTTTGTCCCCCTGCCGCACACTGGTTTTGATTTCAAATGGATCTGATACTTCGCCCATGAATTTTACCTTGGAAGTTGTACCTATAAGTGTCTGTTCTATAATTTTTCGGGTCTTTCGATCGATTCCAAATTCTTTCATGATTTCAAAAAGGGCTTCGCGATGTACCGAATCATATGCTTTCTTGAAGTCAATAAATGTGATCACTGTATTTCTACATTTCCTCATCTGTAATATCATCTTCTCAAAGTACAGATCTGTTCAGCACATTATCGGCCGTTTCTGAATCCAGCTTGGTATTCCCCAATTAGGGATCGGCTAGGTGTTCTACTCTGTTTAGGTGTGCTTTAAAAAGTATTTTATACGCAACCGGGAGTAAAGGAAATCCCCTGTAATTATTGATATCTATCTTGTCCCCCTTTTCATGCAATGGATGTATCAGCGCGCATTTCCAATCCTCTGGCATCTGTTCCGTTCTACAGATTTCTGATATTAAATAATGAAGTTTTTGCGTCAAAGTAGTATCGTTCAGTTTCAGAGTTCCGCAATTTCCATATATATATATATATATATATATATATATATATATATATATATATATATATATATATATATATTCCTAGAAATTCATTTAACTATTCATTTATTTTTCGAATTTCTTTAAAAATTTTTCATCACAACATACCTCTACAGAACAACACCGCGAAGAAAGTTGAAATAATTGAAGGAAGTATTGAAAATTTCATTCATATCAAATGTGACTGATACAATAATAAATCAAACGGATAAAAAACTGTGGCGGAGTTCATCTGAAGCCATACGAAAGGTTGTATAAACTTAGAGCTCGTTTCATATGTAGGTAATTTCGTCACATCCAGAATCATCAATGTTGCCCACGTGTAGACAGAATGACAAATTCGAGAAACGAATAAGTTCCTGCATTTCGCAATTCTCCCCATGAATGAAGAACTCATAACTCATGGCCCTATTTGTATTTACTTGACGGCTCGATGAAGCGTGGACCGCTCTTATACACGAAAACACATGTCATGCGTTCCGCAGAAAATGACACGCTCTATGGGCGACGGGAATGCCCAGTTCTGTGCGCTTCCTCATTCAATTTTACACCGTGTGTCGGCGTGACACTGTATCCTAAACTTCTGTCACTTTGTGTAACGAGCCACCACCATCTACTTACACGGTCCGTCGATAATGTATCCAATTAGTTTTGAAAAATTCTCGCTAATTTGTTAACTGCCACAACGAATAGGAAATACCAACTGGGCAAAAGAAAACAATGTTCAGATACGAAAAAAAATTTATTTAGACATCAAAGTCGATATCTTAGTTTTTCAACGTGAAAATAAAATACGCAATTTAATTTTGGAGAAAATAATTTTCGAGTCATTTTTATGGCGATTCTGAAGGATTTATATATATATATATATATATATATATATATATATATATATATATATATATATATATATATATATATTATATTTATATGAGTGTGTGCGTGTATAAGAAAATGAATACTGGAACATTCATTAAAAGATTCACATCGATCAAAAGAATGTTATAGTAGATCAAGCTCTGTGAACGTGTGATGCCTCATTGTCTATCAAGGAATAAACGTTAGAGGAATATTAAAATCAATGCCACACCAGATAAAAGTGTGGGACAGCTGTTTCGTTCTGCAAGGAAGTCGTCAGTCGCACCACGTCCATCGAAGTGAAGCAACGATTTCAATCCCCAAGCATCTTCTTATGACTCAGAGTGGAACACCGTCAAGTAATGAATACTTCACAATTTCATCTATAGGAATCAGTAAAATATATCTCTCAGATCATAGACAGACCAAGCATCGAAAGTTCACATCTATTCTATACCCGTTGCTTATAGGCAATGATTTGAAGCGTGTTACCCATTCTCATAAATAATGAATTCAGTTTTTCATCGAATTAAAGCTTTAGTATGAATTTTGAAACTTAGTTTCAAACAAGTTTTAAAATTCAAATTACAACGTGAATAAAGTTTGGAACATTTCACGCCTTTATAATGACTGGAGGTGCTGAAATACCTCATTAATCTGAATACCAATGCACATATTGAAAATTCAACAAAACAACAGTTTGCTAAGTTGATACACCCACAGCAATATGTTTCCACGGCGCGGAAAAAGCTATTAACTTTCATAAATTCACATGGGGGAGGAAGTTCAGAAGTGCATAGGAACATAGAAAACGCAGGACGTGTTGACATATGACTTGTTTAGAACTGACACCTCGATTTATAACCTCAATTTTCAATTAACGATAACCGCAGGAATTTCGGAGCGAAGAATGTTTTCCAAGATTTGGGCACCTGTCATTTAGATGTGGACTCGTATTTTATCTGAAAGAATTCATCAGTTTGAATAAATATGATACATAGCGTTGATTTCGAATATTTCAGAAAATAGAAATCAGTAGATTTCGAAAATGAATTTTTCTGATCAATTAAGTACATGAAAATTTTCCTGAAATTCCAGAAAGATATATCGGCAGATATTATTGATAACACAAAGACAAGTGGTGGAAATTAATTGAAATTAGTTGAAGCAATTATTTGAATATAGAAAAGGGCAATCCTATAGAACTTTTTCTCACAAACAGGTTGGAATATTGTTTTACTTATTTTCTTACTTCGTTATGATTCCATATGGATGCTGTATGATTTGTTGCGAAGTAATTGAGTAAAATTAAATGAAATGGCTAAGGGTAATGTTAAATGGTTAACACAAATTTCAAATTTGTTCATTAAAATTTGTTTAAATAGAAAAGAAAGGATTTGAAATGAGATAAATGAGCAATTAGAACAACGAGAAAGATGTAACGTAAAAAATAAATGAAATAATAAAACAATTGTTAAACTGATTTACACATATATTAAAAATAATGCTGCATGACGTACGTTTCGATGAGATTCACCTTTTTTAATAT
This sequence comes from Henosepilachna vigintioctopunctata, assembly GCA_030704895.1. NCBI lineage: Eukaryota > Metazoa > Arthropoda > Insecta > Coleoptera > Coccinellidae > Henosepilachna > Henosepilachna vigintioctopunctata. The sequence continues at coordinate 11,429,727 of JARQZJ010000092.1, read as the reverse complement.
ATGTGTAAATCAGTTCAACAATTGTTTCATTATGTTTATCGATTTACATCAAGTATCGGCCTCATCAATTATTAATTTAAAATAAATGAATTCATAACAATTGAATAACAAAAAACAAACCTTATATGCATATAATAAAAATGTAACGGATGGCTGTCTGAGAAAATATATTGTTGGACCTTTGAAATTTTTTACTTTGTTGGAATTTTTGTCAGTGACTTTGACAAAAAATTAGATGTGGTTTTCATTAATATCCTGTTAAGCTTCACTTAACATTTAGTGTTTGTTTTATATACACCAGTTCATGAATGAAAAACTCATGTCAATTGGAAGAATTTATTCGAAACGTTGTCAAACTATTTATATCTATCTATTATTTCTGTGGTCAGTAGCATGGACTGAAACTATACTAAACTTCATAATAATGGTTTTCATAAAATTATATAGACCTATATACTACCAGGCTATATATCATATTCCTGAGACCTATATACGAGTACTTCTATACCGTTATAGATCTAATCACTTGAAGCTCTGATATAGAGCGACAAGCTAACAAAAAATATTTATTCATTAAAGAAGATGCCTGGAGTCGTAGATGAAAGACTGTTTCCAATGAAGATGGAAGTTGATTGAAAACTCAACACTGACAGTCTTAACAGGATGAGATCGGTAATCTTTCCTTCTTCAAATTATATCTAAATATTTAAATTAAAGGCAAGTTATTGATGTTAATGTTGGTGATTACAAGATTTTATTAATCTCATTGCGGTAATTGAAATCATGAATAAAGTTTAGCTGAAAAGTATCGTTACCACTACTCCATTAAATGACTGTTAATTGATGGGCGATAAGAAGTTCGCCGGGTCAGTTACTAAATAATAAAAAAAGCAACGAAGGGAAATCAATGATAATAATTGAACTGCTAATAGTATCACTTAAAATTTTGAGTTCAAGAAATATTAGAGGTAATATTTAGGAGAAAGTTCCTAAGACTTTGATGAAGCATAATTGAATGTTTAATTGAAAAATAAATATGTACATTATAAAATTATGATTGAGATCTTAGTGGATTCACGGAAAATAACTGAAAAAGCTAAAAGGCAATAAATCGAAAACTACTTGTTTTTAGAAATGCTCTTCTAAGAAACAGAAACATATACTATGAAGTATCTAAGACAAAAATTGAACTGAAACACGAGGTGATAACAAATATCACCAAAACGATAGCCATGGATTGACTAGATTATTGCAACAAGGGAAAAATGAATATGTATGTCACAAACAAAATAAGAATAAATATTAAAATAATAATTACCCATTGTTCAATACAGAATATAGCAATGTCTTCGAAACATTCGAAAACCTGATTAAACGGAGTACGATATGAACACAGTATCGTGAAGTAATATTGTGAAGCTGAAAAAAATATATTTCAAAGATACAAAAACTTTTGAAAAAATAAAACACATTTCGGATTATTGAAGAAAATTCGAAAAGTAGTGATGATGGACACAGGATAATTTTGCTTAGAACTTCTCAGCAAAATTAACTGAATAAAAATACCATTGCTCTTAAGCAATGGTATAATTAGAATCGGAATGTAATTAATTAAAACCACGTGAGGAAATCATGACGAAGTAGAAACTCCCCCAATGTTATTCAACAATAACTTGATAGCGGTCATACGACACAACTAAAACCGAAGCAAAAAAGTAGAATATGCTGCTTAATTCATTATAATCGATCAAAACTTAATAGTATTGGATTTTTGCGCATGTGACATAAATCTTTTATTTTTACTTATTCTATAGCTAGAAAGAACAATGATGGTGTGTTTTCATGTGTGAAAAATTCTGAAAACCAATTCGGTGAAAACACATGATATATTTACATAGAAATTATTCATTGAAAAACATTGAGCGATCATTTATCATATGAAAAATAAAAAATTAAAAATGAAAATTTCGACTTTTTCTGTTATACTCTACAGAAATTTTTCTCATTAACGCCTAAATATAAATCTTCATCATGCTCGCTTTATTTACTCCTCTGAAATTCCAATATATCATGATTCCACAGTTTTTCCGTATGAGCTTCCATATTATCAAAATTAACCCAATGAGTATGTAGCATATGCACCTTTAGAAACATTCTACATTTCATGCCGAAAAATTTTAAATTATCTCAGTGATCAGCTCGGTATAATTTCAGCACTTAAATTTTGGAAGAGACCAGGAATTTCTGCATTGGATCTTTTTCGGGCTCTTCATCGTTGAGTAACCGAAAGGAAAATATTAGATTTCATAAGTTAGTTCATTGAAAGGTACACAAATAATTCAGATTCAACTAAAGACTGATGCTTTGGAAATAATTGTTTAGAATACTTGAAAGCTGTATACTCATGATTAAATGCCTTGACCAATTTTTCAAGAAGACTTTGAATAAGACCGAATTGAATGTGCAATGTTCCAAGATTGTACTTAGTACAATCGGACAGCATTTTTTGGCGATATTGAGCTGCGTAATTCAGAAATTTCTCATTTTTTACGAAAATCATACTTTTTTCTATATATAAAAATTAGACAGTATGTGGTTAACAAACTGAAGAAGCCATTTTGCAAAGACAACTACTACATGATACAGGATACAAGGAAATAATATATAAAGCACGTTCGCCTCTAGGATACCCATTCTTTGCCTTCATAAATACTGTACCGGTTGGTGCATCACTTGTAGTTTTCATTATACTCAGTTAACATCTCTTAGTAATAAAGCTGATGAATGAATATTTTTATGAAATAGATACCTACATTTGAAGATAAATCTAATGAGACGTTTGAGACCCAAATTGTAAAGGAAGGCATAAACTAAAATGAATTGAACTAAAGTTGAAAAAGATTTTAACGGTAAACATGAACTAATAATCAACAAACACGCATTGTTGGTACCCGAAGTGGTCGAAGAAGAAGTACATGTAATACAATTTCAAGCAATGGCATGAAAAGATTATGTAAAAATTCCAGCAGTTGGTGGAACAAACAAGTATTTATTTTTCCCAGCCCTTAGTTTCTTTTTCTCTGATGCAAGATTTATGGTCCAGTACCTATAATGGGTCATCATTTAATAGGTAAATCAATGAAAGAATTTGATGATTTGGATGAGGACAAAGAAGAGGAAGGAGGAACAAAAGATGATGAAGAATATGAACGAAAAAGGTAGATTACCAAAACAAGTAATAGCACAAAAAGCAAAACTCCAGTGGAAACAAAGTCAGTAGGAAATAGGATAAATAATGATAGGTAAAAAATGATAGGGGGTAATTTTAATTCATAATTAGACCAGTTTATACAATTCAACTGTATTATCTTCAATTAAATATTGACTTGGTATTATTTCCTAACAGGTTATTTGATAGGTGTTCCAACAGTAGGTAGCGTAACAGTGACGCAAAAAAAGACTACTTCCAAAAGCCTTCTTCCACTTTGTCTTCCGCAATCACTGAGCACAAAGACCGACATTAATTTTTTAACGATAAACGAATTATTCTAAGAATTATATTTAATTCAGGTAAACTAAAATTAAGTGAGAGAAACTTACGTTGAAAACCTAAATTTTTCAATATAACAGCCGTTTACATATGTTTCAAGGTTAATCGTCATTTTGTAGGTTTTCAACGTCTTTCTCAAATTAATTTTTTGTTTAACGCTAAGTAAAATATATTTCAACCGGAATATTTTTCACTCTTTTCAAAATCGCAGATTTATTAGCTGTCCAGTATATTTTTACAAAAAATTAGCATACATCTACTGGTAAATTAAAAAAATCAATTCAGGATAAGACCTATTACTTCAAAAAAACAGGTTTACATATTGCTTGAGGCTAGTTGAAAAGCAACCGCGTTAAGTCCATTTCATGACCAACTGAAGTGAAAGAACGATTCATAATGTATATCGTCGTAAATCTTTATTTCTGTTTTTGATTTACACTTAACTTCTTCACCTCGAACATATCCTCAAGCCAAATTGGAATTCAAGATGCCTTCAAAGACCACTATAAAGCACAATCCTATTAGTGAATCAGTTCCCGCCCTTATTTATTCGCTCTCGGTTTACGATTTCTGTCATAAAACTGGAAAAGCGTTACAGTTCTCAATATAGAATTGCATGTAAAGCGATGTATCGTCTTGAAAATTGACAATTGGTACTGTTGTTCAGAGAGCGCCAATCTTATGAACTTCGGTTCATAGCTTTCAGTGAACATTTCAAGATTTCAGTGAGAATTTCTAGATGATCAGTAACTGTTGACTAAAAAGTGATCAGTTCAATGTTTGTAAGAGAACATTGATTAACAAATAAACTTAATATTCAATGCTTGGGTTGACAACAGCATATATTGATGTCAAAGGAAAAGCATCGATTATTGTTCATTCGAGGATTTATTCTTTCTCCCTTAAAATTATTGAAAAACAATTTTGAGTCTAATCGCACAGATTCGAAATGCAGAAATCTATTCACCATAGTGATCTTTGTTTGAATGGAGTATTTTGAGTCAAAATGTATATTTTTTAATTATGTAGCTTAATTTTTTAAGCAGTAAAATACCTACCAATCAACCAGTGTCATGTATCCAAACAATATTGATTCTCATAATAACATGAAACAGCGCTGTATGGTATTTTCAACGAGTTTCATGTTCTTCGGACCGCACTGAATATTCTCGAATCT
>JARQZJ010000092.1:11247500-11422500 GCA_030704895.1 Henosepilachna vigintioctopunctata | reverse complement strand
ATTAATTTGAAAAATTGAAATTAATCAAGAGAATGTTATAGTAGAGCTAGATATGTGAACGTGTACGATGTTATGTCTCCATTATCCTTCAAGGGATAAATGTTAGAGAAATATTGAAATCGATGCCACACCTGATGAAAGTGCGAGACATATATGTATATTTCGTTCTGCAAGGAACTCGTCAGTCGCACCACGTTCATCGAATATTATAATATAACATTCTCTTGATTAAATTTTTCAAATTAATGTTCTAGTGTTCATTTTCTTATATATATATATATATATATATATATATATATATATATATATATATATATATATATATATATATATATATATATATATATATATATATATATATATATATATATATATATATATATATATATATATATATATATATATATATATATATATATATATATATATATATATATATATATATATATATATGCCTTCGTGCTGCAGTGGACAGTCAGAGGTTGATGATGATGATTGGATATCATGATGATATTATATTCATTTTATGCCGAATATACAATTGCGTAATTCTTTTCAGTTAGAAATTTTATATTCATAATAATGCATCATCATGTACGAAATTGAAAGTCCATAACTTCGTGCTTCAGTTGAATACCTTCTTTCATTGAAGCCGATTTTCTCGATTTCCTGAATGTTTATAAACGATACAAAGAGAAATGAAGTTCTCTGTAATTCTTCTTTGTTTTAGTTCTATAAACCTACATGTATTATGGTAGTGATTATTCAAACCAAAAGTTCATATGGACTCTCAATTCAATCATAATGATAGTAGTGGTTTTTATTCAAACATCAAATATTTACAGTAAGTTCAAATTTTTTGTTAAGTTGCCTTTGTTTAGACATTAAATATTCAAAAGTTTTGTTGCATCATAGATTCAGGAATAGTTAATGGATGTCCTGTTTCCTGGATATTTTCTTCGTTATTTCTCGAACTGGAAGTCCGAGGACCGACCAGATCGCCATTGACAGTAAATCGATAAATTATAATTTAGCGATTGTTTTTTTTTATTTTGTTCATTTTCGTTCATTTGCGAAACATTTGTTTATTAGTTGATTCTCAAGCTATTTCTATTCCGACAGAACTTACAAATAAATACTCCTCATTTTCTGTTTCACTCGCCTCATTAAAATTCAGAATTTTTAATCAAACGGGTCACTTATATTCGTTGATAACAAATGAAATTAGTCAATTGTTTGTTTTTCTATGTATTCTGATTTCTGTAAATTTTCATTAATATTTTGACTGAATAGTGAACAGCTTTGAATAGTGATATATTTAAAACGTGAAATATAAAAGTTAAACATAGAAATGCTTCCCTAATCGAATTCGTTCTCATTTTCGAACGACAAAAAACATATATTTGGACTCATGTGCATACAGACACATATCCGGTATATCTGTAGAGGCAGACATTCAAAATCCAATTTCATAATTTCATTTCAGTGCGAAATAGGATTGTAATGAAGTTTCGTCGAAGCCTACTACTGCTCTATCCGCCGAGGGCCTTCTATCTATCACGGGTTGGAGAGGCAATTCTGATAGGGGTGAGACGTCAGAACCGAATTAGGGATGCAGTCACAGAATAGAGAATATAGCCTCAGTCCATTATATGAGAGCGCTGCATTGAAATGAATCAACTCTCCACTCTTCTAATAATTCTATAATACAATAATAGTAAAAATTAAATTATTTTGAATTATAAAAACAAAACAAAATCACAAAACCATTCAGGAAATATTTCACGAAAACATTTCTGTGTGTTATGTAGGTGCGTAAATCAATATAAAACAAAATTTCATTTAACATTTCATCTACAAAGGCTATAAAAATAAAATTCAAATTCACTGAACATTTCATCTACAAAGGTTATAAAAATAAAGTGAATTTCTTCTACAAGAGGCATTAAATCGAAATTAAATTTTCGTAAAAATTTCATATGAAAAGTTTTCAAAGATAAAATGAAATTTCAATAGATATTTCCTCTACAAAGACGCTAGTGACTGTTAGTTAAGGAATTATCAAATCCAGGTAAATTCCAGATTCGCATTTGGTTAGTAGGCATAAGTCACTTTCACATATTAAAATTTTCAATAGACTTGTACTCAGATACTAACCACTTTTGCATCTTCTGCATTGAATTTTAAAATTTTTCATTCTTTCAAATGTTGAGGTACTATTTCAAGCAGCTGCGGCGTCGTATAGTGAAAGGAACGTTACCCTATTCTTTTCTTACACTGTGATGTCTGTAGTGTTTCTATTTCTGTCCAGGGTTGTGCGAATGATAGATCATTATTACACTAGATTGCTGAAACCTATATTTTTGTTAGATCATATCATTTAGAAAGCAACAATTCCAGGTACCCTTAAAGTCCACACACTCATTAGCATCATTAGATCATTTCACTGGAATATCGCATAACCTTCTCAGTTATTTTAAAATGCATCTTTGAATTACATCAGGCTTTTCAAGATGTGCATCATATATCGCCTCATTCAAATATTCCATAAAATTTATGAGATTGCACTATTATATTGCCTAATATGTAGAGATATTTGATACTCATGATGAAGATTTTCAGATAGGTACTTCAAAATGGTGAAGTTATTGCATTTCTTGATATTTGCAGAGTCTGTTTCCGCTCACAGGTTCAGGTTTTTTCATGACTCGGAGCTGTATGATATAACGATATCATTATCAATTTTTGAAAAGACCATTGATGTGTACCAGGGGAAAGACTGGACCGAGGACAGTGCCCTGTGGGTAACCATGTGCATGTTTCTTCAGCCTTTGTTAGCTTTGTGAATATTGTTAGTAGACAATTTGTCATTGAAACTGAATATTTAAACTAAATCTTGAACATAAACTCAATATTTCATGATGAATAAATAATTGGTAGCGAAGTGGTTATTTTTTCAACCCAAATATTTTCCATTATTTCATTCAAGGTATTTGGTTGGAGTAGGCGATGAAATTCAAGTTCAAGTGCGAAGAAATAATATATATCGCTTCCGTATTGTCGTAGGCAAACATACATAAACAGATTTTTTATCAGCAAAAGAGTTTTTGTGTGAATACATTATTATCTAATATTATATTCTATTTATTCTATATTTATTTATATAATAAAACCTAATATTATATATTAATATGGTATCAAAAATCAAATGACAGTCATTGCCTCTTATCAGTTAAATCAGCGGAAAATAGTTGCAAGACGAACAAATGATAATATCATTAATCGATTGGGCCGATACTTGATGAAAATATAAATGAATAATTTAAATAAAACTAAGTAGTTTTTCGATTTTCACTATAGCTAATTCAAAAACATGACAATATCGTTTCGCCAACACAGTACAGTGGCTTCATCAGATGTTTATGATAAACTGAGCTATTACATTGTGGACTGCTTGTATTTATCCTGAAGTGCGTGGGGATGGCCATAGAACACTGTTCTTCTTTTGTAGGGGAATGACTGAAGAACATATTTCTTCTGAATTGTGGGGAATGACCACAGAATAATTTTCTTCGATTGCATTTTTAAATACTGCCCTACCTGATAATGCGAAACATATCATTTGACGTCAAAAATCTTTTCCCTAGTATATCCCAAAAAAAAACCTTTTATTAGTCAAAAATCTTTCAGAAATAAATAATGTGAACCCTTTAGTGGAGGAAGAGATTTTGAATCTGTTAGAAAAGTGCTTAAACCAAAACTATTTTCATTCAATGATACCTTTTACAGTAGTAATGAGGGATTAATTATGGAAAACCTCTAAGCCCTCTCTTAACGGAAATATTCATGGATTATATAGAGAATTCTATGCATAGTAGCCAACTTTCTGGAAAATGTATATATTGGTATAGATATGTCGAGGACATTATTACCCCTTTCACAGGTACCTACCCATAGACAGGTGAATTCTTTTTTAAAATTCATTAATTCACTTCACCCAAATATAGAATTCACAGAATAAATAGAATTGGAAGGCTCTATAAACTTCTTTGGACCTTACAATAAAAAGAAATAATAATAAACATGAGTTCTCAATTTTCCGAAAACTATCACATTCTGATCAAACAATACATTGTTCGTCCTCACATCCGTTCCATAAAAATCAGCGGCGTACAACAGTATGATACATAGAATGTTAAAAAATATGCCTTTATCAGCAGATAATTATACTCATAAATTGAACATCATCTAGCAGATCGCACAGAACAATGGATAACATCATTGTTTCGTCGATAACATTTTACGAAAAAGGTTATAATAAGACCATTTCTCAAGTATGTACTAAAGTAATAGATAGTCACAAAAATTATTTCAGAACATTAACGTATTTCGTTTTTTCGAGATTTTTAATACCCTGTATCAAAAATCTCGAAAAATTTCGCCTGATGATAAATCGGGTATCTATGAGTTGAGTTGCGTTCCTTGTCCTAAAGTATATGTTGGCTAAACTGGTAGGAATTTCAGCCTTAGAATATCTGAACACCAAAGATGCTTTGCAAAAAATAAAACCGATTCTACGTATGCAACACATCTTTTTGAAAAGAACCATGTCTTCGATTTCGATAACAACTTTAAAATATTGCATACGGAGCGTAAATGTTATAAGTAGCCCTGTTAGAAGCCAGAAAATTAATAAGAGGAAAAAATCAAACAATTTGATCAAGGTTTAATCAATAATTATTATTTATTAAATTTATGCCAGTAAAAATGCAATCAAAGAAAAGTATTTATGGTCATCCCCCACAATTCAGAAGAAATATGTTTTATAGTCATTCCCCTAAAAAAGAAGAACAGTGTTCTATGGTCATCCCCACGCACTTCAGGATAAATACAAGCAGTCCACAATGTAATCACTCAGTTTATCATCAACATCTGATGAAGCCACTGTGTTGGCGAAACGATATTGTCATGTTTTTGAATTAATTATAGTGAACATCGAAAAACTGATTAGTTTTATCTAAATTATCAAATGGTAATAACTAGAAAAAAAGATGAAAAAGTGTGTGATAGCATGTGAACTAATATAGTTCCCAGGTCGGTAACATATTCTATAAAATCGAAAATTCTACAAATGAATATCGATACATTGTTATTGTTTTTCCTAGTTCTTGACTATTATATATGATTGAATTATTTCAATTATGGGCTGTGTCACGACCCCCTTTACTACAGGCCATGAAATGAATATTCTGTCATAACGTCATATGTCATAACGTGGGCATATATTCCCGCAATTTCTTGTAGAGCAAACAGGACGCTTCCCAAAACTTTCGCAATTTGAAGTAAAATAATTTGAGCTTTCGGTATAAATACTATATTTTTCAATAGTGTACAGTGCATTACAAGTGGTGATGTTGAAAATTTGTTGAAATCTCAACATCAAACACTAAAAAACGAAGTGTTTAGTTTGTTTACAAATTTCAGTGAAACGAAATCAATTTTGTGTTGTTCAAGACTTTCGTAGTTTTAAGTAGAATATTTTACGATTTCAGTTCTAATTCTCTCTTCGTCAATTCTCTATAGTGTTATTTACGTGCTAGTTTTGATATTTTGTGGATAACATAACATCAAATTATAAAAAAGAAGTGTTTTGTGTGTACCGATTTAATCGAATCGAATTTGTGTTGTGTTTTGAGTACGGATTACTTAATAAATAATTTGTTTGTGAAATGTAATGTAGAGGATAGGTATTCCGTAGATGATTCAGTAAGTTTCAAGCTTGGGATAGGTGAGTTTATTTATAGTAATAAGTATATTTTCTAACCTATTTATTACCGATAACCATCGAATAAACAGATCGCTATTCACAAATCTAACAATAACATATTCTTTCAAAATCCAAACTTTCCTCAAAACAGAATTTTTGGAAGCTATGATTTTATTTATTATCGATAATATTTTGATTATTTGCAACGGGGAGGACTGAATATACTTACAGAAAGTGTCTTATTTCACATGTGTTCCATATTTGAAAAAATTATTAAAGGTATTTCTCTTGAACGTGCCTTTTTGTATAATATACACCAGAAAGCAATTTTGTGTAATCTCACTATTTTAAGAGTGTCATTGGATGAGTCCTTAAAGATTTTTGTTGTTGCTGTTTATGTGATGAAGACAATAAAAATATTCTGAACATGCTGTGTTCCATTTTTTCGAATATCTTATTGAATGATTAGACAAAAAAAATAATGAAGCCGGACACGAGAAAACTGAATCAAAAAATAAACGAAGAAAGTTCAATACTTTCATAAAGTAGTTTGTTGGTTGCTCTAATCAGAAATATAATATTTATTTTTACTGAGGTAAATAATTCAATTTGAGTAATTCCTACAGCGTTTCTTTCAAGGTTCCTATTCTCTCAAATAATTTAATAAATTTGGTTAGGCAACTTTTCATGTAAATAAATCCCACTGACTAATAGAGGTATTTTTCACGCAGTGGGGCTTTATCGAAAACATCGTTGTTTTCTTGCAATAATAAATGTTTTACAGTTTTCTGTTACAGAAATATGTGCTCACAATACCCAATATAATATTCTATATATTATACATACTAATAATATTCATTGTTTGTTCACAATATACAAAAATAGTTGAGATAATGCTCGAAAGCTTGGAACATACGACAAGGATAATATACAACTAAGCACAATTTGGCAACACCGAGGGACTACGCTCTTTATGGCCTGTAGTGAAGGAGGTCGTGGCTGTGTGGATAGGCTACAAGCCTTCGGTCGGAGTAGAAATGTAGGTAGAATTATTATTTGAGTGAAAGTACCTTCAGAAATGCTGAAATACATATGATTCATAGTCCTGGTATCAATATTATCCAAAATTAGTTTAATATCAACATGTCCCTCTTTATTTCCATGAGCCCTGTCCCTTAAAAGTATGTATGCATAAATTTGCAATACGTTCGTTTTTCAATCTGATAATCTTTTTCTCTGTTTTTCATATAAATAATAAAATTTTTGGGACTCGTTGTACGCGGATGTGATGGTTAAATCATTATTTTTGTTCATTTGAAGTTACCTTTTCAGATACATTTTCGGCAATATCATTTGAGAATTATTCACCTGATTTTCTTTAATTTCTGTCTAATTTCGTAACTTGACAGATAAAACCAACGTCTTCTTCAAAATCTAAATCTTCCTTGATTCAGTGCAAGCAGAATAAATTTCTGAGCGTAGTAGAAACTTTGAGAATTGACTTCTTTTTGAATATTTTCTCATTTTAGTTCATCTTTTCTGCTTGAAAATCTATATGGTTTCTTAAATTTATACATCTGTTGTAATTGAATATAACTTAAATTCGAACACTTGAACTTATGATTTACACTTTATTGACTACATAGCATGACGCGTTTCGTCGTTACAAACGACTTCTTCAGATGCTTACAGAATAATGTAATGTAATGCATTATTCTGCAAGCATCTGAAGAAGTCGTTTGTAACGACGAAACGCGTCATGCTATGTAGTCAATAAAGTGTAAATCATAAGTTCAAGTGTTTGAATTCAAGTTATATTCAATTATAATGGATTTACATCAAGTAAACGCCAACACTATTAAACATCTGTTGTAATAACCTAATTTTCCTGTTCATAAATTCCACATGTTTTGTGGAAAATTCCTTCAAAAGTCCTATCGTAGATGCGTTCAAGTTGATTGATGAGTTAAATCAATACACGTGTGAAGAATATGGATCGATATTTTTTTCAGAATTACTGCCTAACACGAAAAAAAACGCATATTTTTTTCATTCAAAATATAAATTTTCGTTTTTGTCGTGTTAAGCAGTAATTCTGAAAAAATATCGATCTATTTATATTCAATAAATCTTCAGAAGAGAAATTAATTTCCAGAATATTCAGAAAATATATTAGTTTTATCATTTTCAGAAAAAATTCCATATTTACGGCATATAATTGAAAACATTTTCGTACTACTTGGCATACATGAAACATTTTCATTTATCCATATAAAAATAATTTTATCTATTTATTCATTAATTCGTTCAGAAATACATCACACAAGAACTTAAGCCAATTACTGAGTGAAAAAATACAATACAATTCACAATTTATGTAAAATAGAACTAGAAACACAGAACCAAAAAGTTACAAAATATATTAGTTTCATCATTTTCAGACATAATCTCATATTTACGTTATATAATTGCAGACATTTTCGTACTACTTTCACAACTTGAAACATTTTCATCTATCCATATAAAAATAATTTCATCTATTTATTCATTCATTCGTTCAGAAATACATCACTCAAGAGCTTAAGCCAATTACTGAGTGAAAAAATACAATACAATTCACAATTTATGTGGAATAAAACTAGAAACAGAACCAAAAAATTACAAGAAGTATTACTTCCATCATTTTTGGATATAATCTCATACTTACGTTATATAATTGCAGACATTTTCGTACTACTTTCACAACATGAAACATTTTCATCTATCCATATAAAATAATTTCATTCATTCATTCAGTAATATACCACTCTACAGTCTAAGCCTATTACTGAATGGAAAAATCAATACAATTCACAACTTATGTAGAATAATTTTTCACTATTTTCAAAACATGAAATATTTTTATCTATCCATACAAAAATAATTTTATTAATTTATTCATTCATTCATTTAGAAATACACCCTCAACAGCTTAGGCCAATTACTGAGTGAAAAAATACAATACAGTATTCAACTTATGTAGAATGAAACTAGAAAAAAAACCAAAAACCAAAATGACAATGAAGTTATGAAAAGGCTCGAAGTCATCACAAATATTATGAAGTGATTGAAAGGCCAGAACATTAGATCAAGCCAGAGGTCGATAAAATATTTTTGTGTTTCGGCCGGTTAATCTGGAAACACAGAAACAAATAACCTAATAAACTTGGAGTATTATTCCCAGATATTTCCTACGTGTTTCAAGTGATTAAACAATAAACTTGGAGTGAGCAACACATGAGTGTTACCTCTTTCTGGATAAATAAGATAGAGGAAAACCATAAATATTTCAAAAATGTCTTTGAACGGATTCAAGATTTCTTAAAGAACACACGTATCCTGGATTTCAAACGACACCAGCATCTTATGAAGGTATTGTATATAACAAAACCTAATATTTCCTGAAAACTTGTATCAATATCATTTAAGTGAGTAGCAAAAGTTACTTTCATAAGCGAAAGAGAGTTTATTGCACTTAAAATTATTCAGTGTCAGAAGATCTCATTCATACCACCGATTCAAATTTGAAATACCTTCTTGAACAATGTAGCAATCACTTACTGTTGAAATTTCATGAAATTTGCTGAAAAATCAAATTTCCTGAGAAAATTTCATACGCATAAAAGGGAATTCATATCTGATTTTTATCTTTGGGGCATTTCACGTGAAGCGGACAGGGAAAAAAAGTGAGGTTCTGAAAATGGACCATATTCGGCTTATTTATACTTCTAATACATATGAATGTGAACTCGAAATATTTTTTATGTATAATGAATATTTCACAAGTTATGGGTTTCTAAAGAATTGGCGTAATTGTAATATCAATTTTTTGAAAGTAGTTTTTCCAATTTAACAAATTTACAACAAAACATTAAACATAGCGATACATATTGGAAAAACACTGTTCTTTTCAACAATAAAATGAAATTTGAAAAAAAAATTTTTTTTTCATGTCCAAAACCAGAAGTAAACTTTTCAAACTTGAATTTCAGTCCCTTCAACCAATTTTTTTTTTCAATTTTTTTTCTCAAAATATGGCCTAAAAAATACTCAAGATACCCTAGAAAATTCAAGATGGGTTTCCTATTAGTTTAGGAGTTATATTGATTAATGTACATACGCGCCGCAATGGCCGTGATATCTGGCGCTAGCTTAGATCGGTTGGTGTGCGCGAAACATCATGTCTTGTATAATTGCTGTGATATAATAATTATAACACGATAAAACAACATTGTAACAACGGAAAAACTAGTTTATTTTGTAGTTTTTGCAACTTTACAATGGGAATATATGCTAGAACTAGTCCTTTTCACAAGAAAGCCACTGGTTGTTGGAATAAAGCTGTGAAACTTTTTGTTTCCAGAAATGGTGACTGTAGACGCAAACCGGATTTGCAAAAATATTCTCTGGCGTTCTATATCGCCTTTAGTGAATGGATGTTTGTTTTGAAGATGATTTAGCCCAATCGTATAATCGTATTGCTGTTACAATTGCTTTACTTGGCGGTAACTGTAGACTTTCACGCGCAGGTGAACATTTATGATTCCCTTCTAGACCATCGCATGGCCCCTTTTCGTGAGACGTTGCATGAAAATGCAACTCTGCATCTACATTAAAACCTTCTTTGTAATAAAACAGATTCACAAAGTGTAATCTGTTTTTGAAATGATGGGAAGCCCTGTCGGTTGTGAATATAATTTTAGATCCAACTACAGAATTTTCTAAAAAATTCTTGTGTAGTAACTTTTTGAAAGCATAGAAGGTGACTGTGTCATGCTTCAAGTCGTCAGAAATCATAACAATGCTACCGTGCATTACCGTCTCTGTAGTAAAAAACCGACGTTAGGAGCGTTGTTTGTTCGTTATTCTAATGAGAAGATTGAGCAGCATCTTGGACAACAAAACTATAATTTTCTGCAAAATCACAATGTACGAGAATTTAAACATCATCGATAGTCTCCTTCGGAGTTCTAAAATAAAGCGCCTGTTCCTCTGCAATGTAAGTATGAGGTTTCAAAAGGTCCAAAGCGTCGCATAACTCATCTACAAAATTATCAGAAGATAAAACTCATCTTGAGTATTTTGCGAAGTTTCACTAGATGTTCCACTGCATTGCTAGATGTTTGTCTTCATTAGTTACTGGAGGTGTTTTGTTTGAAAGTCGTTTCCTACAGGAGGCACATACGTAAATTTCTCGTGAAAAGCCCTGGTTTTGTGCTGAACAATGAGATATTCTTCTTAAATTTTCATATTTTCGATGAAGTACCAAGCGAACTGGTTTAAAACAACGATCACCGTACGTCTCCATTATAATAACAAGAATTATTATAATTGATTACTATAATTATTTCTATGAAACTTTGCAGTAAAAATGCTAAGACATTTGAATAAAACATAGGCTATAATTTATAAAGATTGGATATACCGCGAGTGCGAAAGCTAGCATATTATATTAATAATATTTATTCCACATTCTTGTAAGAGCATAAATACGCCGAAACGAGATAAAATCTTTATAAAGTTGGGAGTTTTAATACAATATAGCGCAAACTTACTCGACTTAAATGCAAGCGTCAGATATAACTCCCATTGCGAAGAGTTCACAGCTTCATTCCAACAACCAGTGGCGTTCTTGTGAAAAGGACCAGTTCTAGCATAGATTTCCATTGTAAAGTTGTAAAAATTACAGAATAAACTAGTTCTTGCGTTGTTACAATGTTGTTTCATCATGTTATAATTATTATATCACAGCAATTATACAAGACATGTTGTTTCGCGCACACCAACCGATCTAAGCTAGCGCCAGATATCACGGCCATTGCGACGCGTATGTACATTAATCAATATAACTCCTAAACTAATAGGAAACCCATTTTGAATTTTCTAGGGTACTTTAAGTATGTTTTAGGCTATATTTTGAAAAAAAAAAAATTGGATATATGTATCGCTATGTTAAATGTTTTGTTGTGAATTTGTTAAATTGGAAAAACTACTTTCAAAAAATTGATATTACAATTACGTCAATTCTTTAAAAACCCATAACTTGTGAAATATACATAATATACTTGTAAATTATACATAAAAAATATTTTGTGTTCACATTCATACGTATAAGAAGTATAAATGAGCCGAATATGATCGATTTTCAGAACCTCACTTTTTTTTCCCTGTCCGCTTCACGTGAAATGCCCCCTTTGTGAAATGCAGTTTGGGTCTATATGAATTTATTGGGCATACATATTATTTTACTCTTTGAAAGCCAAGTACAAAATGGATTGATATGTTATATTACCTTCAATGTTTTCACGTAATAATAATGTATCGTACAAAATCAGTCATTTCAACTGCTAATACATCTGAATATTATATCCGATAGTTTGGACCAATGGACAAAGGTTTATGGACGAAAAACTGACTTGAAGCACTAGTTTTTCATATGAAGTAGAATTCTTACAGAAAATATTAAGGCACCTCTTATAGAAGAGTGAAAACTTTAAAATTAAAATGAAAAATATACTTTCCTTTCCTGCCTTAGGACACTGCCGTTTAACTTCAAACAAAAATTAAATTCCTAAAAGTGAAACTTCATATTTCGTTCAGATAAATTCTGCAAGGAAAAGGGGCGAATTTTTTCATTTCTAACTTTTTCAGAATTATAAGTGCCAACAATTCTTGAGGGTGAATTTCAGCGAGTTATGAGAGAAGTTTGTTCAGCAATTATAAAAATGAATATGAACTTCTCAAAAAAATTCTTATTTCTTATTGGAAGTTTCCTTTTGAATGCTTTTCATTTAAATAAACCAGATTCTAGATGAGAATGTACAGCATTCAAAAAAAAGTATTTATTCTATGTGCAGTTTCTAGAAATAATATTTCAATTCACACATCAGAATTTTATATTTCATCGACCAGACAATTTATGTTTGAAATGAAGGAGAATGAAAAATAATTTGTCACTACAATATTATGAAGCTCTTCGTAAAGGATAAATAATATGATAGATGTTTCCAACCAGAAACACTTTTCTTTGAAATGAATTAAAATAAAATCACTTATAAATAAATACTGTAATACTGAGGAAAAATGGAGATAGAATTTATATTCCAGCTATGTAATATTTTTTAGATGAGTAGAGAATATAAGATCTTGATAAAACAATGGACATTTAGCACCAACTATTACAAAATTCGTATATGTTGAACATTTACGTTTAATATTAGTTCTTAATCAATTATCATTGTCCAAAATGAATTCAGCAGATTAAGGCTTAAATGTTTTGAGGCTGCTTCCATTCATTTTAGAGCTAGGTAATTTATTGTGTACACGGGCTTCTGTATATGTAAAGGTCTAGGTATATATCTAGGTATGGAAATACTACTAACTCACATGTCAAAAGTGTTAGCATTATGAATGTCATAAGCGTGCACATCACTGAAATATATTACTTTTTTCATTACCATGGAAACAATTTGTTTTTATTTACAAATATGAACATAAACGTAGCACAAAGTATTCCCTGTTTAATTGACATAAATTCTCATTAGTTCCACATTCTTTCTGTTAGAGTATATCTTTTATACCTAAAAATTGTAAGTACTCGTATATGCCTATTCTGCGGTTTTGTCGCTTTTTTTGCTCAAACCGAACAAGACAGTGAAACAAAATCCAAAGTGTTGCATTATTTTTGAACAGAAATAACTTCATATATATTGTGAAATTCTTCCGAATTACTTCCATAAAATTAATTTTTTGGAGAGTTGAGACGATACGAAGTCAAAGTGATCATTGCAACAAAATTTCTCACCTCACATAAAGCCCAAAAAACTAAATGATCTGGTTTTCGATTTTAATATTCACATTCTCGTTCTATGAGCCTTCAGGGTTCTACACGTACTCAAAACAATAAACTAAGACTTTTTAACATTCAGCGACAACTGTGTTCTCATAACTAGAGCTCGGAAAAAATGCAACTTGCATTTTTTTGCATCTTTTGCAATTTTTTATACTTCACAAAAAATGCGTTTTTTTAAAGATTTGAGCATTTTTTGCATTCATTGCCAATCATTTTAAAATCCTATTGAACAGAAAGTTTTCATTATGGAATTTTCAAATATCTTTGGGTTTGGAACTACCTGCTACCCCAAAATGGGAAATACCATAAACAAGTAACCGTAACTGGGAGATTTCCAAAACATCGCAGTCGGAGCGGTCTCCACCGGTAAATATTAGGTAAACCTTCAATTGATCAGTACTTCTAACGAAAGCATTACGATTAGTGAACAGTGAACCTATATTAATTTCTTTTAATCAGGATACAATATACAAGTGTTTAAGTCGAAATGCCTGAAAAGACATTTAATGATATGTGGATAAAGTGTCACCGAGAACTTCTTGGTATGGAGACCACCTTTTTTGTACAGTGTGTTCAAAAATTTTCTATTTTCTTTGTTTAAGAAGTATGTTTCATCTAAAAGTAAAAGTAGTCATGTATTCGAGATATAGGTAACACATTATTATTTTTCATTTTTTTCTTTTTACTTATGCGCAACTTATTTTTTAACAAAATGTAACCGGATGTTACTTTTTGTTGTTTATTTAATAAGTTTTTAGGTTTTTCATCGATTTTGTAAACTTGTCGTTTATAATAAAGGCGTTTATTTATACTTCACAAGATCATACAATCATAAAGCTATTAAACCTATTTTAAGAGATAATTATAAAACAAAAGTTTGAATGATAAGCCCAGACGTGATTAACACGTTCTTTGTGCCTACCAAGTAAAAGTGAATAAATTGTCCTTTCAAAAACATACAGAATATCGAATTATTTTTCAGTTAGTTATTTGTTTTCTTTTGCGTATATTTGTCTTGAAGAAATAATCAGAAATTTTCCGTTACCATTATCGATCCAAGCAGAGAAAAAATTCATTGTGGATCAACAAGTAAAATCTGCAAAACATATTTCCAATATGCAGAAATTATCATCGCAACAAACATTAAGAGGTCGCCTCCAACAACAGAAGCCAAAATGGACGACCAAAAACAGTTTAATGAGGATTTGTGCAAGGCAATGATTGTCAGTAACATATCGCAGAGCAAGTTAAATATTCCTAACCTGAAGGAATTTTTAGGGAAATATTGTAAACTAAATATTCCCGACGAGTCGACTTTACGTAAAGCAAGTGTCGACTCAATTTATGAACAAACATTAACTTGTACGAAAACCGGAGCCAGTTCAAACTATTTCTGTATTGTAGTAGACGAAACCACCGATTCAAGCGGTAGATATATCGCACATCCGTTAATATGTGTTTTAGGGGAAAGAAATCCAAGCAGATCCTATCTTTTTGCTCCAAAAAAACTTGAAAAAGTTAATAATTTAACAATCGCACGATTTGTCCAAGATTGATTGAACAATTTTGTTTGTCCCAAATTGTTCCCACCGAAAAATTTATTTTATTTTCATTTGATGCAGCACCTTATATGATATAAGAGAATAGTTTCCTTTGGTCAATGACCTAATTAACAATGTAAAAAAGTATTTTTAAAAGCTCTGACACGCGTTCAATTTCACAAAGAAAAATTTCCAAATCTTGCCTTACCTCCACAACCTGTAATAACCCGTTGGGTACCTCGTTGGATGAAGCTATATTTTATGCTGACAATTACCACGCCATCAAACATGTGATTGACGATCTGAGTGACTCCTCATCTACATCTATTTTAAACTCAAAAAATCTTTTTGAAAATTCATTGATTAAGAATAATTCAATATTTTTCAAAACCAATTATATCTTTGTATCTACAACTATCAAAAATTGAGAAAAATCTTGTATTCCATTATCGGAATCAGTAGCTCTAATCAGCCAGTTTGAGTCAAATTGGAAGAAAGTCGGTGGACAATTTTTGACCGTCGTTCTGAATAAATTCAATTCTGTGGCTCAAAATAATACAGGCTTTCAAATTTTTAAAAATATGTCGAGAATTTTTATGGGCGAAAACGATGTAAATATACCAAATTCAGAATTAAATATCTTTTGTAAATATAAATATTCTTCCATTGTATCAGTTGATGTTAAAGGGAGTTTTTCAATTTTCAATCACATGTTTTCTAACAAGAGACAAAGTTTCCTCCTAGAAAACTTTGAAAAACACATAATTATTAACAGTTTTACAATAATTGTAAAACTGACCTGGCTTTTTCGGTTGCATTTTTTATGAGCTTTACTCATAACCATTCTATTAGTGCTTTCAGATCTCTATTGATAGACTCTGACAAAATCTTTATGTTTTTACTACCGAGGTAAAGGATCGTATCATCTGCGAACAGCGTATAGAGTTTTATATGACTAATAACATCGTTAAATATTATTCTTGAGAACAGTGGACCAAAGAGCAGTCTTTGGGGTACGCCAAAATCAATTCCAGCGCTGTCCGAACGGACACCAGTACACTCGGACTTTCTGAGATCTATAATTCAATGTTTAAATGGCTATAATCTACATAGTTTCAACGCTCTTTTGAAGTCGAGCAATAGCACAGTAACTGCTCTTCTTTTTCCACAGCTCTATACTATCCTTAACATATGCTTAAAGTGCTGCCCACAGAGGCAATTTCTTAAATTCTGATTGTAACGCATAAACAACAGAAGAATTTTCACATGATTTCAGTGCCTGAATTTCAACAACTAGTTGAATTTTTTATGGCAGAAGTAGAAAAATGTATTGGTCGAATTTCCTCCAATTTGACAGTATTGACACATTTAAGGCACATGTATTGAGCATGAGAATCACTTTCCAATAAGCATCACAATTTGATTGATTTGATAATACTCCATTAAACTGAGATGTGTTACGGAAACCTTAAAATATATTTCCAGAATAAAAAAGCATATATTCAAATTTAAAGCCATATCCTACGCAACCGTATAAAACTGAAAGTCACATTCCGGTACCGGAGATCGAACCGAGCCTCCTGGGTGGGAACTAGGTATCCAAGCCCTACTAGACATACTCTTTATACCGGATGAAGATACTTGAAAACAGTGTACCTAACAATGAATTCTTATGAAAAAATTACCATTGCCTCATTTTTACTGACAGAATGATTTTTTTCACAATTGCAAAAAACATCCGGACATATGTGAGGAGAAAATGAAAATTAATCTCAAGAGGTCGGATGGATATCCTCTAAAAAAGTTATTTCATTTTTGGGATGCTACAAAGAAAGTCACAACGTATTGATCATACATTAAGCTTCTTAGAAAATTGAAAATTAAATACAGGTCGCAATCCTTCTATTCATTATATTTAAATTCATTCTGTATGTAGATGTATATAGTAAACTCGTTATAGGTGTATGTACATATATGTCAACTACTTTGTAGTATATCGATAATTTTTTTGATTTTGTAAGTTCTGGCGCTCTATCTCGATAAAAATTCTCGGTTTCGAAATTTTTTAAGGGATGCTATAAGTTGCCCCGATGGTGGAAAGATCAGTTTTCCCTATCTCGAACGTTTCTTGCACAAACCCTGAATGAAGTACCTTTTCCTAATATGTGAAACCTCTATATGCTTTGGAATGAATCGATTTTCGCACCCCATCACATGGAAATTTCCACTTATCACAGATATTATATATAAGAGGGATTGAGATCAGTGAAGTGTCCTCTTGAATTATTAGTCGTGTTTATTTACGTTATGTCCCAAAAAATTCCTGGCTTCCTTTGCTGCGTCCCAGTAGCTCCGATTCGTGCTGAAATGTTTTGAAATATTCTCTGGCTCATAGTTCTCTGATATTGATTGTTAACAGGATAACATTTGGAATTATACAAGTGGACCCCTAGGCTGATTGTAACAGTCTTGACGACGTTCAAGTGCCACTGTCTCTGCAATCGCACTTTATTTTCTCCATATTTAGAGGAGTTATCGGCATTCTTCCCACCTAGATTGTTTGCAATTGGAGTGGCCACCTCGATAGAAGTAGTTGCTCTGGCTTTTTTGTCAACTAGGACAACATTAGGCCTATTGAGGGAAACCGTTTGATCAATCAAAATAGTGCGGTCCAGTTGAGTCTAAACTGCTCATTCTCCAAATTAGAATTTGGACTATGAGCAGTTTAGTATGGCATGATGAGTGGTATGGCTGCTTTTCCTTTTGTAGAGGATGCAGTTTAATGCTATTTCTTGGTGTACAATGTTTGCTACGGCGTGATATCTCATTTTGTATTCCGCAAGTACAAATTTCTGACATCCACCTTTTATGTGTCTCATTTTCTCTGCTGTTTGGTATCCGTAACGACACCAGCCGTTCCTCACTGTTGTGTCTTCTACAATGTATTACAGGTAATCACGTGTTGGATTGACCTGGTCTTGAATATTCTTCTTAAATATGCTTTAGTTTCGGGAAACATTCTGTCTGAGACCTACCGGCCTCTGTAATAAATTTTGACTAAAATTTGTTTCATTATTTTGACTTCCGGATGTGTTGTCCTCAAACTTGGCTTTGCTCCTCTGATGGGAGCTAACAAGTTTGAGACGCATACCAACGATTGCATCCAAATACTTACTGTATGACAAGTTCCATCAGATATTTCAACTGAAAAAAGGAATTCATTTCAAATATAAACGAAACTCATTTTTCATTTCCAATAAATTTGCTCATATATTGAACATAAAAAACGTATTCTTTTTCATGAAATTGCAATTAAGCATATCTTTAGGGACAACTGGGGTACCCTATTTCATATATGCAGCTCGGAGGGTCAAAGACGGTCCTCTTCACTCTATGACCGCTAATTCCCCGAAACTCTATTTCTCGAGCCGCTGGACACCCCGACACTTTAGGGTTCAGCACCCTACCCATGACGGGTGCAGGGTTTATTCGTTTCCATTTGGGTCAGATAAGCGAGAGAAATTGTAGGGGTGAACGCTCAGGTTGAGTCCGATAAAGTACAGCCGTTTGGTCAGTATTCTGACAACGGAAAGTATGATTTTAATTTCTGATTTTCGAACTGGACCATTTTGATTTGAATTACCAGTGAGAAGGCATGAAAAATTGATGGATTAAAAATACGTCTCCAACAATTTCATCAAAAATTAAGTTCTTGAATATTTCGATTTTCTAAATCAGTAGTTCCTAATCTTCTTCAGCTGGCGACCCATCTTCTCTTATACGAATTTTCCCATCATGGCCCAAGGGTCTATGGTCACGTGAAAAAAATATTTGTATGGTACTTTTTCTTTTTTATGTATAACATACCACCATGAATACTAATAAGTTACCACTAAGTATACCATTATTCTGAAAATACCAATAATAGGACCAAATGTAAGCAATATGAAGAGAACCAGCTGATGGGATAACAAATCATTTGAAACGTATATGTATACATATATACAACAAATGATTGTTTCTAACCCACAAATGTTCTCCTAACACAGATATAACTGAAAATAATAAGGGAGTTTTTTGTTCGTGTACACTTAAGTCAAAGCTTCTAGCTAAACCTATAAGGAGATAAAATGAAGCAATAATTATTTCTGAGACAAGGTTCCATCGATCTGCAGGATTCGAGTTTTACTCGATCGTTCTTCATTTTACTCAATTTTACTCATAAAAACTCTCATTTGATTTGTTACTTACTATATTTTAGTCTTCAAATCTAGTCACTATTCCAGCTGTGAGCTCTTAGCGACCTACTATTGGGTCGCGACGCACCGGTTGAGAACCGCTGATTTACATAATTAGCTGAATAAATTGTACGTGTTCAGTTGAGGAACACCAGTAATATAAATTCTACAGTTGACTATTGAGAGAAAAGTCATTAAGTCAACAAAATTATCAATAAGTTTACAGAAATCATACACAACATGAGAATGTTGAATTCATGATAATGGAATTTTGATTGAGTTACGTACTGTAAAATATTTCGTAATATAATCGAGGATGGATAATAATTGATGAAAAATAATGAAATCAACATAACCAACCAAATCAAATCAAATTATTCACTTTTTGGGACGGATGAATTCGATAACTGTTGAAAAGTTGAAAAATATACTGTCTTAAATTTCTAATGAGAAATAAAGTTACACAGTAATTGCTGTCAGATTCTCAAAACGTCAGCTTTCTTTCTTCACTCTAATACTCACTTTCTTCGCTCAGACTACTTTTCATTTATCTTCACAAATAATTTTGACAGACTGTTGAATTTCATTATCTGGAATTTTCATTTGAAATGTGAAACTAGCGTATAAAAAACTGTAGAAGAACAACACAAAAGTAGTTTTTCTTGTAACAAGCCTGTCAACCTCAAACAGAAACAAGAGATTCGGTAAATTTTTTTTTCAGTTCTCAAGGTTCTTCCTGCAATTTAACATATCCTTCGTCATTGTCATAATTGTTTTCATGATATATTCCATTTTCTCTGTTCATTTTGTGATTAATTTTTATATATAAAAGAAAGTGCTGTTAGTTACACTATTTATAATTCAAGAACGACTGAACCGATTTGGATGAAAATCGGATTAGAGGTAGCTCAGAACCAGGAAATTTCGTTGGATTTCGTTGCTTCTGGATATAATTTGATTATGAAATCCATAATCCATTGAATGGAATTACATATGG
This sequence comes from Henosepilachna vigintioctopunctata, assembly GCA_030704895.1. Taxonomy (NCBI): domain Eukaryota; kingdom Metazoa; phylum Arthropoda; class Insecta; order Coleoptera; family Coccinellidae; genus Henosepilachna; species Henosepilachna vigintioctopunctata. The sequence continues at coordinate 11,402,066 of JARQZJ010000092.1, read as the reverse complement.
ATGCAATTTCATTGGATGCCATGACCATTAACAAATCACAAGGGAATACTTGAAAGTTTGTGCATCTAGAAAATCCACTTTTTTCCCATAGTCATATGTAGCATGTTCAAGGGTCGGAAGAGTATCTGCGTTATTTGTTCTTTGCCTGAAAATAAAACGAAAAATATTGTCTATCACAAGGTGCTTCACTGAAGAGTACAACCAATGAACCAAATTCATGACCAATGAAGAATCATTGTAATACTTATTTTTTCTCCATTTATATTTATTATTCCAATAAAAAATTTAACTTAATCAAATCCAAAATCCGCTACTTCATTGCCTCTAAGGCGGAACAAAGTTTGCCGGGTCAGTGTATGCCAATTACTTCCTCATACAAGGTTTGACGGATTTTGTTGAAACTTTTGTTAGGTGTTCAACTTCGGGAATGGTTTAGAGTTGCAATTGTAACCGATAGGTGGCGCTGCGATCGATTTCTGGGATACTTATTTTTCGCGCATAATCCCAAAATTATGAAAATCAAAATGGTCCAGATTGTTGCATCTTATTTAGAATGTTTGAAATTTTAGAATTGAAGAATAGTATCCATACATTCAACACTAGTTTTTCTCTCAAGTTGTGCCAATTTTTTGAGCTAGTAGTGTGCAATTCAATGTATTCTCAATTTAGAAACACTTAACCTCATTTGATATACTAAAATGTCCATGTTTCGCCGGCATTTTGAACCCAGATATCCCCATTATGAGACTTCATATTTCCAATAGCCTGGAGAGACGACAGCAGCACCAATTGATAGGACACAAATGGTTATGAAGTGAATCATATAACTATTAAAAACTCAATAAAGCAGTAACAATAACCACACTCAGTCATTACTGTCAGATCTAAAAATACATCACTCTTCTTCACTTCACAGCAGCTCTTCTTCTTCTAAATAACTTACACTGTTCTACACTAATCTCCATTACGCTGCAGTACTTCTCTGTAACGAATATTCACTACTACTGGCTACTCTTCTCTTAAAAATGAACGAACGAATGAAATATCTTCATTGGAAAATTCTCTCGTGAGACTATATCAGGCATCTGTGCGGTTTTGTAACTTTAATATTTGTAACCATTATCTCTGTTCAAAATGCTAATTAAAAAGCTCAATTTTTTATCCAGGGATACCGTGGACCGTGAATCGACTTTTCTAATTGCGCCCATTAGATCTAATATCAGGGAGACAATTCAGAGTTAATCGTATGGTCTATTTTTAGTCCAGTCAAAATAGAATTCCAGTTTGCATTAATTCCCAACAAAGCTTTGTAGAATAAAAGTGTTGAAATATTTTTTGTAGACAATTTTACGATCTACAAACTTTGATCGAACCATTTTTCGATAACTTTCGTTGTTTCAGAGATATAAGCAAAAAAACGCAAATTTTGTGACCTTTGACCTCGAATAAAAAACAACGCACAAGCAGGATCGATGAGGACTTCTGACATATCATTTGTAATGACGTATTCAAGGCCTACACAAAAATTCAGCTTGTTGGGAATTAATGCAAACTTGAATCATAATTCAGTCTATTTTGACTGGACTATTTGTGTATTTTGTTTATGTACTGTTTCCAAAAATAATCTCCATTCGTGATTTCTTTTCAGATCTAACATTAACATACTTTTATAATTGAAATCGTGTACAGAGTTTTGAAGGTGGATCTGTAAAACACAATATTTTCTTCAAATACGTTTGTACTCTATAATTCTTTGTTATAAGTATTTTTCGTTTGTTTTCGAAGAAAATGTTATATAGGACATACTCAACTAGGAAATATGAATCCTAAATTTCATATCACGATATATACAATTTCTAAGTAGCTTAGGAATTTTTAAGAACTACTAAATTAATGAACTTTTACTGTTCGACAAGCATTCTAGTTAGATACACATGGTCGAGTCGCACACACGAGTCAGTACACATAGTTCTATTTGCGATTTGAAATTAGTTTCCGTATAATAGTTTCCACCAAAATAAACACTCACGAAAATTGGGATGAATACGTGTTTTCTTTCTACAATAACGTAAAGATTCTCAATGGTAATTAAGAGAATGTTTATAAAAATAAATACTTGTTTGTAACTGTGAAAAAGCAGTAAATCACTATTTAACCGTCGTGGAACATCTGTTCTGTATGCGTTTCTTTCGATATTTCGAAATATAAATGCTGAACGTTAATATGTGGAAGAGCCAAGTAAATGATTTCTGATTAATTGAATTATAATCTTTACAGTCTTTCAGTATTTCGGGAAAAACAGATTTGTTGAAACATACCATAGTTGATTATAAATTTTTCAACAAATATTTCTGATAAATTTCCTTTAAGTTTTGTATAACAACGTATAAGGTAGTCTACCACGTTTGACTCTTGTTAACTTGATACACTGCGTCTCTCAAATTAATAGAAGGTTGCCTAAATGAGTCAAATTCCAACCACCAAAGCGTCAACATCTAAGTAAATTGAAAAAGGTAACTTGAAATACGTGCAGCTTACTAATTTAATTATCTTCAACCCAAATAAGTGGTGTCACATATTAATTTACAATTTAACAATAGTTGAACGTAGTACACTGCCTTACATGTAATTATTAAGGCCTTACAAACATTATAGTAAATTTAACAATTTCAAAATATTTGTTCATTTATTGAATGCAGATTATTCATTGCATGGTTCATGAACATAGATGAATTTGAAGTTGATATAATTTGATTTAGAAAAACCACTGCAATATATATATATATATATATATATATATATATATATATATATATATATATATATATATATATATATATATATATATATATATATATATATATATATATATATATATATATATATATATATATATATATATATATATATACCTACTATATAAATAATGTTCGATGCAGGTGAAAAATTTCAAACAAAATTGAACATCATCGGCATACCCCGCAATTGGCAGCAGCCGTTGACACGTTTTTCGAGCTTATTGGTTCACCTCAGAACCAATAAGCTCGAAACCCCAAGTACCCAAGTTCAAGTTATACATACCCGGAGATGGAAAAACAAGTAAAAAACAGACAATCTACTTAAGGAAGTCGACACATTTCAGGCTATCGCGGTTGTATTCTTTGGATTGGGAGATTTGAAAAAAATACTTCGCAAGTGACTATTCATCCTTCAAGGATGCTTTTAGCCGAGAAATTATACAATGTTCAATTTTGTTTATATTTTCCTCCTCATCATTCATAATTTATATAATATATATATATATATATATATATATATATATATATATATATATATATATATATATATATATATATATATATATATATATATATATATATATATATATATATATATATATATATATCATCAACCTCTGTCCGTCCACTGCAGAACGAAGGCGTCCCCCTGTCTTTGCCAAAATTTTCCATCGGCAGTCTTCCTTTTCCAGGCAACGCCCAGCCAATCCACAAACTCCTTATTCCATCGATCGTGAGGGCGCTTTCTCGGTCTTACTATGTCTCTGGGCTCCCAATCCCCAACCGCAGTTGACCAACGCTCATCTCTTGTTCGGGCTATATGGCCTGCCCATTTCCACTTTGACCTTTTTACACACTCCACGACATCCTTCACCTTTGTTTGACCTTTTATCCAGCTCCAGCGTATTCTATGTCGGGTGGTTAGGCATATAATGTATCTTTCTATACTGCGCTGGGTTATTCGAAGCTTCTGGATGTGAGCAGATTTCAGGGTTCAGCTTTCGCTGGCGTAGGTCATCGCTGGTAATACGCATTGGTCAAACACTTTGTTTTTTAAGCATAGTGGCATATCTGATTCGAAGATGTGTTTCAGTCGGCCAACTGTACCAAAAGCTATTCTGGTTCTTTGCATGATCTCCGGTGTAATATCCCTGTCTCCCGTGACAATCTGTCCCAGATATGTGTAAGACGCTGCTATTTCTAATGGGAATCATTCCACTTCCATTTGCTCTCTGGTGCAGAAAGGGTTCAGCATCATCTTTGTTTTTGCGGTGTTCATATCCAGACCTATTTCCTTGCTCGCGATGTTTAGTTCATTGATGGGCTTTTGAAGATCGGTACCATCGTGAGAGAACAGGACTATATCGTCAGCGAACCTCAAGTGGCTAAGCTAGCGGCCATTTATCTTGATAACTTTCTCGCTCTAGTCCTGATTCTGGAACATACACTCCAAATCAGCTGAGAACAGTTTTGGGTAAAACGGGGACCCTGTCTAACGCCTCTCATTATTGACAATTTTTCCGAGTATTCGTCTATTTTGATGGTTGCTGTGGCATGTTCGTATATATATATATATATATATATATATATATATATATATATATATATATATATATATATATATATATATATATATATGTAAGGAAATATTTCCTCAAATATTTGAATTGCGCGCGCCCATAAGTAGGAAAATTGATTACACTTGTATATCCGATACGCGTAGGTCGATAATAATCAATCAATTTATCAATGCAACGAAATAACATGTGAATGAATGGCTGCACGAATAAAATATCCAATTGTCGTGAATAATAACTTTGAATGTTGTTTCTTTGTTGATTTCAGGTAAGATTGAAAATTATATTTATATTTAAAGTTAGATAAATTAATAAAATACTTTGTTGATTTCAGAGAAACAATTCTGGTATTATTCAACCTTTATAACCTTTGACCCAATTAATAGAATAGACATTATAAAACAACATTCTCGTTGTGAATCACCATGGAAAAATTGCAGTTTACCTTTCAAGTACTAGCATCCGCAGATGGCAAATCAAATATACTGTGTGTAACCAGAATAACCACAACGGATGGACGTATTTTTAAAATTCCAAAGGAACACATGAATGCATCACATCATAAAGAATTAACGAAAACTCCGGCATATACAAAGGTCAAAAATGCGTGCTCGCAAAGAGGCCATCTGAGAAGAGTATGGATCAATTTAACCAACGACTTGAGAAATACTTACTGTGATGAAGATGACAATATTCAATTCAACGAAGGATACTTGGAAGAAATAGATGAAAAAGACGGTGATGCCACTGCAAATGCTTCAGAACAATCATTAGTAAAACTATTGGAAAAAATACTAGAGAAGAGTCAAAAAGAAACTGAACAAAATTCTGGTAAACTGGCTAATGAGTTTGCTATTGACAAATTTGATGGACGAAATATGAATGCAGAGCAATGGTGGGGTAATTTTGAAAAAGAATGTGAACGTTTCAATATTACCAGAAGTGAGGAAAAATTGAGATTTTGAAATCATTCATGGAAAAAGTTTGTACTGATTGGTATGATTGTACATTACTAAAACTCACTATTACAGCAGAATGGAATGAATGGAAAGAATGTTTTTGTAACACATTCTCTAGTAAAGGTTGGTATCCAATAAGATATGCAATGTCATTTAAATATCAAGTAGGCTCATTGTTGGAATACTCAATGAAGAAAGAAAAATTACTATTGCAAGTAAGGAAAACAATGGATAGTGACACAGTTATTGATCTTATCGCCATGGGTTTACCAAATTATGTAGTAGACAAAATCGATAGGGAAAACATTAGGAAAACTGAAGACCTACACAATGAAGTAAGTAAATTAGAGCATTTAGTTTATAAAAAGCATCCACAAGTAAGAAAGGGTAAATCTAATGTTAAGGAAGGAACCGAAAAAAGACAGTGTAAAATATGCAAGGATAGAGGAAAAGGAACAAGATTTCATCCCGAGTCTGAATGCTGGTTTAGAGATCAAGAGAAAAAAGGTAACAATTGGAAACAAGTAAACAACTTAACTTTAGACGTAGAATTAAGTCCCGATTATCCAAAAAACTAATTGTGCCACCATTAATTGAACTCAAAATTAGAATAAATGATTTTTTGGAAGTACCAGCGATCTATGATCCAGGTTCAAATATATCAATTATAAATGGTAAACTTATTCATTTAAAATCTAAATTTAACTATATGAGACAGCCTAATTTGAGAACAATTAATGGTGTTTATAAATCAGAGGGTATGATAAAAATAAAAATTAAAATATTAAATATAGAAGAATATGTAAATGTGTTCATAGTCAACAATGAAAATTTCAAGTATGACTTTCTAATAGGACTAGATTGTATACAAAAATTCGAACTGATACAAAATGAAAAATTAGAGATAGAACAAAAAGTTTCCGAATCTATAGAGTTAATGAATGAGTATCAAGTAAACTTTAATGAACATGTAGATGAAAATAATTTCAATATTTCAACAAACCATTTGAATCATAATGAAGAAAATATCATAAGAAACTTAATAGATAAATATAAAAATATTTTTGCGAAAGATAAGTACGATATAGGCACGGTAAAAGATTACGAAGCTAGAATAGACCTCATGGTAGACAGATATTGCAGTAAGAGACCCTATCGGTGTACAATCGAAGATAAAAAAGAAATAGAAAAACAAATATCGCATTTACTCAAAAAAAACTTGATCGAAGAATCATATAGCCCTTTTGCAGCACCTGTAACATTGGCTTTTAAAAAAGATGAGAATAGCAGGTCAAGATTATGTATAGATTTTAGAGACTTAAACAAAATCGTAGTCCCACAATCACAACCGTTCCCATTAATAGAAGATTTGGTAGTAAAAACAAGAAATTGCAAATTTTTCTCCAAACTGGATATAAACTCGGCTTTTTGGTCAATTCCTTTACGAATTGAAGACAGAGAAAAAACGGGATTTATAACACAAGAGGGCCACTTTCAATGGACTTGTTTGCCCTTCGGATTAAAAACATCTTCAAGTATCTTCCAAAGAATCCTCAGTAACATAATAAGAAAACATAAATTATCCGATTTTGCAGTTAACTACATAGATGACATTTTAATATTCTCAGAATCTTTTGAAGAACACATAGACCATGTATCACAGTTATTAGAAGCAATAATGAAAGAAGGATTCCGGTTAAAACTCTCCAAATGCACATTTGCACTTGACTCAGTGAAATATTTAGGCCATATAATAAAACATAACTCGATATCTCCAATAAAAGATAATTTGATATCGATAAGAAATTTTCCTGAACCAAAAAATAAAAAAAATGTTCGCCAATTCCTAGGTAAAATTAATTTTTATAACCAATACATACCAAATATTTCAATAACCTTAGATCCACTCCATAACTTATTGAGAAAAGGACAAGAATTCGTTTGGTCAGAAGAATGTCAAAAAGTTTTTGATTACATGAAGAATTTTCTTTGTACACAACCGGTATTAGCTATCTTTGACCCAGACCTGCCGATTCATATATATACAGATGCTAGTTTGCTAGGAATAGGTGCTGTTTTAAAACAACCACAATTACAAGAAAATATAAAAACAGAAAAACCAGTAGCATACTTCTCCAAAAAATTAAGCGAATCACAAAAAAGAAAAAAAGCAATATATTTGGAGTGTATAGCTATAAGAGAATCCGTAAAATATTGGCAACATTGGCTAATAGGCAAACATTTCAAAATTTTCTCAGATCATAGGCCACTAGAAAACATGAACATTAAGGCTAGAACCGACGAAGAACTAGGAGATCTCACTCATTATTTATCGCAATTTGATTTTGAAATAATATACCACCCAGGTAAAAATAATTTAGAAGCAGACTGCTTAAGCAGAAACCCCGTTTTAGATGCTGAAGAAGATGAAGAGGACAAATTAAAAGTAGTAAACTTAATAAAACTAGAAGATATATTGAGAGACCAAGACCACAATACAGCAATAAAAAATAATATGGATAAATTGAATTTCAAAAATAATTTATATTACAAAAAAACAAGAAACAGAGACAAAATTTTACTATCCGAAGAGTTTTGTAAACATCTAATAAAAAAAATACACACAGAATTTTGTCATATAGGTATAAACCAGATGAAAAATAAAATATTGCCATATTATACAGCAGCAAATATATTAGAGAATATAATTAATACATGTAAATATTGTGAAATCTGCATTGCAAATAAATCCAGAGGACAAGCCAAAATAGGTTTAATGTCTCATCTAGGCCCCGCAAAGAAACCGTTTGAAATAGTTTCTGTAGATACCATAGGTGGATTCGGAGGATCACGATCCACAAAAAAAAATATCTACATTTACTAGTAGACCATTTTACAAGATTTGCCTATATTCTAACATCCAAGACACAAAACACAAATGATTTCATAAAACTAACTGAAAAGGTATTAAAAAGTCATAACATCCAAACAATTCTTACAGACCAATATCCAGGCATAAACTCCAAAGATTTCAAGATTTTTTTAAACAAAAACAATATCAACATAATTTTCACAGGAGTTAATGCACCATTCTCAAATGGTTTGAATGAAAGACTGAATCAAACTCTAGTAAATAAGATAAGGTGTGCAATAAATGAAAAAAAAATAAATATGCATGGACAACCGTAGCACATAACTGCATAAACAAGTACAATGAAACAGAACACACAGTCACAAGATTTAGTCCAAAATACTTACTAAACGGTGAAGATACATCAGTATTACCGAAAGAATTAAAAACGAATAAAAATGACAACTTACTACAGAATGATAGAATAACGGCATTAGAAAATAGCATGAAATACCATGATTACAACAAACAGTTGTATGACAAAAACAAAAAACATCACGAATTTAAGGTTGGAGAAGAGGTATATGTAGAGAATGGAAACCCAATGAATAGAAATAAATTAGATAAATTAAGAATAGGACCATACAAAATTTTAAATAGGATATCCAATTCAATGTATGAAGTAGATATAGGACATAAAAAATCAGAGTCCAATATATTTCACATCTCTAAACTCACTCCATCATTGACCTTAGATACGGAAACTGTACTAGTAAAATAAGATTTATTGTATTTAACCCTGTAAATATTGTATATACACAAAATTGTTTCTCGTCTTAGGGGGGGTGATGTAAGGAAATATTTCCTTAAATATTTGAATTGCGCGCGCCCATAAGTAGGAAAATTGATTACACTTGTATATCCGATACGCGTAGGTAGATAATAATCAATCAATTTATCAATGCAACGAAATAACATGTGAATGAATGGCTGCACGAATAAAATATCCAATTGTCGTGAATAATAACTTTGAATGTTGTTTCTTTGTTGATTTCAGGTAAGATTGAGAATTATATTTATATTTAAAGTTAGATAAATTAATAAAATACTTTGTTGATTTCAGAGAAACAATTCTGGTATTATTCAACCTTTATAACCTTTGACCCAATTAATGTATATATATATATTATATATATACATATATATAATATATATGTATATATATATATATATATATACATATATATTCAGTATCTTTGTAACCTCACTCTCTAAAAGTTCCGATTATGTAAATTGAATATTATATGGCAAATATAATCATTTCAATATGTTCAAATTAACCTGAGAGATGTAAGTGAATTTACTGTCTCTCATTTGAATTCTTTAACTCAGTTAATTATCAATGTTTTATGATACTTGCAGATAAAGATAATCTATATCTTAACTCATCAATTGAAATAATCATTTCAATGTGTTCAATTCAACCTGAAAGTTGTAAGTGAATTTACTATCTCTCATTTGAATTATTTAACTCAGGTAATTATCAATAGTATAAATTTGCAGATAAAGATAATCTTTATCTCAACTCAACGATGCAGGTTATACAGATATGACACAACCTACAATATTCTTCTCAAAGACACACTTATTTGGTGTACCTATATCAATATTTTAACAGGTGGTTGTAAATGATATTATTTCATATTGTCAATCCATTATACTAACATAGGTAATATACATATGTTATAAATATATAAACTGTATGAGGTGGGAGAGTGATTTTGAAATATTATAAAAGAACACCAATCAAAATCATGTTGGACGATTTACGGTTGATAACTGTTAATCAAAGAATTTTATTCAGGTCGTTAAGATTTATATTCAAGATGAAAGAAAATATGTTACCTAATCATTCAAGAGAAAATCTACAGAATCTGCATTTTGTCATCGAATCTCATGATTAGGAAAGTACACATCGTAACGATTTTTAAGTGAATAGGTGTGATACACGTTTTATGTATAAATCTACAATGAATATAGGTTTAATTATACTTGTTGATTTACCAATGTCTAAAAAGTTCTGTTCGAATTATACAGTTTACTCGATAAAGTCTTTGAGGTATTATATGCTATATTTTTAAAAAAATACTCTTGAAATATCAAGTATTTATGAATGTGAATAGTATTTTTTGTATTATTATTGTTTTTTTATAATTTATTGCTAAATTGAAATATTATTATAACGAATAACCTTCAATTGTTTATGGAATTTTTACTTTTGGGAATTTCCAATTGAATAATTAGGTTATAACCGTGTTCAAGGATGTACAATCCTATTCAGTAACCTACTTCATCTATTTTCCTGATTTCATGTTTTACGGCATATTATTAACTCACATGTATTCAATTTTGCACAATTCAATCGTAACACAGCGCAGAATGTGCAAAACACGTCGAATCATTAGAATATCCATATATCAAATTGGAACAATAAGAACCGTAACTCAACTCGAGGGTTTCGCATAATGATGCCTCGTTTTTGGGCGAAGTCAGATACTGCCTTTGTTCTCCAGCGGAAGAAAGCTCGACTCCGTCGGTATACAAGCCACTTTGTTATACCTGTGTTTCAGCATATTAAATACGGAATAACATAGCTTTTGTCGGCTGTGGCAGTACCTTTCGCACCCCCGCGGAGATGTTGATAGATTGATTTGTTTTTTATTTTATTATGGGTCAGTACCGAAGAACTAGTCCCTAATGTTCATTTTATTACGCTTTCTGTGTATATATCGGGGGAAAAGAAATATTATGTGTTTTCGATTAGATAGATAGATAGATATGTATTTATTTTCAGAATTGTTGTACAATATAATCTAACAAAACACAAATTACAACACTACAAAATGAAAACACGTCAAAAATTCTCAATACCATGTTTCTATTCACGTGACAAATATTGATAAAACTCATCCATCGTATACGGCTCACAATTTACCATGAACAAATAAAGCTCGTTCTTGAAAACTTCTTCAGACGATATATTGTAAAAAAATTTTGGCATTGAATTGTAAAATTTTAAGCACATATAAGGCATACTGTTAGACGTAAGTGTTAGACTATGTCTTGGATACAAATATGGATGGACTTTCTCCTTGTTCCATTTTTATCTTCAAGGTTTTGAAAATAAGTTGGGTGTTTTGCGTAGGAAAATTATGGACTTATATATAAACAACCCTATAACAGAATGTTATTCTTTTTAAAGACGCCTCGGCAAGACTCCCGGAAACGAAGACCAAAAATCGTCCTGAGTGGTCGTTTCTGAGTTATAAAAATAATGAGATTCCATATGCCATTAGGGATTGAAAATTTGCATAGTATACTACCTTTAGCACATTTATATCTACTTGATATTTCTGTACATGTAAAGTGTAGCACACGGACGATATTTATTTAAAATATTAACTTGTTCATTCCATTTCAGATTCAGATCAATAGACATTCCCAGGAATTTTGTCGACTGATTTATCGTAACACTTTTTTCTTCTAGATCGATAGAAATTGGAGCATTTATTTTGGACAGTTCTGTGCTGAATACAACTATTTCAGATTTATTTATGTTCAACGACAGTTTATTTCTGCAGCACCAGTTTTTGAATGAATCTGCTGTTACTTTCGCTTCATCAATTACCTCTTCTACACTTTCACCTGTAACAAGTAAACTTAAGTCATCCGCAAACATAATATTTTATTTGATATCGAATATATCAGGCAAATCATTTATATATACACAAACAATAAAGGTCCAAGGATACTTCCTTGTGGAACCCCTGTTGTGGGATATTCATCACTTGAAATAAATCTACGACCATCAGCTTCTATAATAACTCTTTGAACTCTCAGATAACTGTCGATAAGCTTCAATGGTATGCCTCTAATACCAGAACATTCAAGCTTGATTAGATCAGCTTGGGATTGCACAAAAATGTCGATTCGTAATTTAATTGTTCGTAGCATTTCAGTTAAATCCCTTTTTTAAATAGGCTGTAACAACTGTAAGTTAATGCGTCCATCTCTTGAGGTTGAGAACATTGATTTTCAGTTCGTCAAACGAATAATTTAATGAGAAAATCATAACGCAGAAAACAAAATTATTCATTTAATATGAAAAACATTCAAGTTGTGAGTTAATAAAGGCACATCTAGTAGCGAACCCACGACAAAACGACATATTTAATATGTGAAATTAATTTTCTCATAAAAATTAAGCAAATTAGCAGTAAATGTGATAATGTATGGTAAAAAAAATTGTACATTTAAATAGAAAGATTGTTTAGTGTATTATAAAAATAAAAAAAATCAATTTTGTTCCGTTCTTGCCTTCGACCTTAGTAGTCGTCATTATCAATGTTAGCACAACTGTTATGTGCCCACTTTTAACTCATTGGCCACTTGCTTCCATCTTTCCAGAAACAACTGCTTCTACAGCATTTCGGATTTGTTCTTCGTTCCATTTCTGTCTATCGTATTTCATAATTACGCACCATCTGTTGAAAACAATTCACAAACACAATAATACTTTCAGAAAGTAGCCGTTTAAAAAAAATCTGGGGAATACGTTCGGTTTTGCCGCATTCCGTTCCGCCCCAGAAATATTTAATCGACAAATAACCTATCGGAATCCTCGACAGTAGCCAACAAAACTTATTTTGACAGTAGCAAGTAAAACACTTCGACAAGAGCCAACAGAATTAACTTAGCAGAAACCAACAAAAATACCTTGGCTAGAACCGTTGAAATATTTTGTGGGGATAATACAATCAATTCTGTTAAAATATAAATGAGTCTTTTTATGTAGCAACATATTAGGAGAAACGAACAAAGAAACTTCTTGGAAGTTCTTGGAAACTTGAAGAAGTTCTTTCAAAATATTCAGGTTGAAAATATTTATGGAAGAATAATAGGCTTAGTTTGACAGGATATAATTTTTGTCTTGATAATTTTTTTGAGATTTTTTTTCTCATTTTTTGCAGATAAGCTTTTACCTATTATATAAAAATAAATTATAGAAAGCATGAAATTGAAAGGGAGTCGCATTCCTTGATGTTGAAATATCAACAACTGTTCAGTGGTTTATTTGTAATAAATTTCACTTTCCACTGAAATAATTACGGAGAGAGGATAGTATACGTTGAAATGAATTAAAAGTGAATTAGAGAATAGAAGAACAAACGAATTTTTCCATTTACGTTACATTTGAAATGCTAATTGTCTTTAATTCTATTGAATCTATATGATATATACATATATATGTATATATATATATATATATATATATATATATATATATATATATATATATATATATATATATATATATATATATATATATATATATATATATATATATATATATATATATATATATATATATATATATATATATATATATATATATATATATATATATATATATATATATATATATATATATATATATATATATATATATATATATATACATTCATGTTGGAAATACAACAGAAGTGGCTACTGAAGATTATACATAGCAAAGATATAAGATTTCCAACGGAGCTGCTGTTTCAACTCTCTAATGTATGGGATGTGCATCAACTTTTTTGTGCTTCAGTATTAAATTTTACTAAAAAAAAATATAAATAAAAACGTTTTTATAGAACATAAAGCAGGTACTCGGTTTAGTGAAAGTTGTACGTACTGTATGTACGTAGATTTAGTAAAACGGTTTGTCAACGCAGTCACTTGTATATTGGTCCAAGAACGTATAATGAAATACCTCTGGACTCAAGAAATACTTCTAATTTGAAAAAGTTCAAAACTGAAACAAAAAATTGGATTAAAACAAGAAGTAGACATTATATCCATAAACTGATGGAAGTAGCAATTGGTTAACGGGATGAGCGTAAAAATATTTTATATGAAATTTTTTATCTAAATTGAATTGTATGTATTGAGTTGTATTTAGATCTGAATGCAATATTTTTTTGATTAAGTTCACTACAGGCCCTGGTCTTTGTGAGCTAAGCATTTATGGTATATTTTTGTTTTTACTCGGGAAATGTTATTATCTAATACCCATTAGATAAAAAGGTAATTTTATACTTAGTAGATTTAGGTAATGGGAATAATCGGTCTCGTGAAGTGTTTGAAAACTCATTTATTCATTGAAATTCTTTATATTTCGACACCAATTTGTGTCTTCTTCAGGAAAAAAAACAAGAATTAGAGTTTATGCAGTGAAGATAACCTAACTAACATTTCCTTATAATAAAATGTCTCTTATTTTGTTGCCACTTATTCACTACATGTTGTTGCTAAACTGAATGAGTCCTTCAGTTTAAAAAACTTTTTTTTTTCGAAAGAAATTTATAGGATATATTGATATCGAATATCTACAAGTGCCATTATATACCACGAAAACTACAGAATTATTTTTCTTGTAGTAAATTTCTTTTATATATATATATATATATATATATATATATATATATATATATATATATATATATATATATATATATATATATATATACATATATCTTATTTTAATGTTGAAAATTTTATTTTCGTTGAAGAGACGTTTCATATCACAATTTTGTCAAAATTTAAGTTTTGACAAAGTTGTGATATACAACGAAACGTCAACGAAAATAGAAATTTTAACATTACAACAAGCCTGTTATTGCTAAAAACACTGAAAATAAACTACTTCAATTTGCAATGAATGAATTTGATATATATATATATATATATATATATATATATATATATATATATATATATAAATATATATATAATACTAGTAGTAATAATGCTATAAAAAATTTTCCCTTCTGAAATTAAAATGGATGTGGTAAAACTACATTTAAAAAAGGGAATAAATCAAATTTACCAAATTATTGGACAATTTCAACCATAAATAATTTCGCAAAAATTTTTGAATATATATTAAAGGTAAGACTGAATTCCTTCTTCAATATGATAATGATTTTCATTAATAGAGTTACTAAAATATATGAAGCAATTGACGAAAACCAACCTGCTATTGCTGTACATATTCCTGGATCTTGTGAGTGCCTTCGATAATGTGGATCAGCTACAGCTGTTGGGGATCCTGAAAGATGAAGTAATATGTGGAATTCCACACAAACTTTTTCAGTCTTACCTCATGAATAGAATATAGTGCGTTAGAGTAGAGAATGAATACAGTTCATTATATTTAGGTTATCTGGAGTGTGATGTCCCTCAAGGAACAATTCTCGGACACGTTTTGTTTATTATATATTTAAACAGCTTTTTAAATGTCACATCAAGTGCAGATATTGCGAGTTTCTGAGGACTTCGTACTCTTTTACGTGGATAATAAGTGGAATGGATTAAAGAAAATATTTGAAGATGACCTGAGACCAATTGTAGATGGGTTCAACTATAAGTTTTCTAATAAATTTCGATAAAACATATATTTTGATCTTCTAGCTTTGAAAATCATCCTCCAGATCATGAATTTATTGCCTAAAGCAATCAGTGAAAGGCAAACATCATTAAAAAATCTGATAAATTTAAATATCCTGGGAATTTACCGATAGTGATTTTGGATGGAATGACCATGTGAAACACAGGCACAGTCTGAGATCATTTTTGGGGAAATTTGAGTTTTTTCCACCAATTATGGATTTTGTACATTTGAAAACAGTTTATTATGCCCTTGAATCAAGACTCACATATGGGATAACGGGTTTGGAAGGAGTATCCACTGGTCATTTGAAAAAACAAGTTATAAAATATAAAAGACTTTTTAAAATAATTAATGAAAAACTATTCACTTACCACACAGGAATTGAGAGAAAATATTATTTTTCAAAAAAAAAATATGTTTTAACTATAACAACAAGGATTTCATTAAATTACATGAAGTAAATTGCAATAGAGAACACAGGCATAATAATCCTTCCAGATATATGACCTCTATTTCTAATAAAATTATTGGCACAAAGTGTATAGCATTATTGGGACCAATATTTGTCAATTTATTATGTAGGAGTATTATGTACCAATATTAAGATCAAACTTCCTTGTTCAATTTACATATTAAGTTGAAAGGTTTCTGTTCTCTGATAAGACTGATGTTGATAAATTTTTCCATTAGTTGGAAAATGGGATATAAGAAGGTTAATTTATACAGAAGAAGGTTTATTTTATTTTTAGTATATAGGATTCTGTAGTTCACTAAGTTGAAATACGGATAGTATTCAAGGATACCCATCGACAGCAAGTAATTGCTTTGTGGGATTCAATTTCTATTTGTTTTAATTATTTAGTTATTAATTTCAATAAACTTTCATTAAATTTTTATCATTATTCTTGAAAACATATGTCAATGAGTTTATCAACAGCATAAAATCACGAATCTGTTGAACAAATACTTCGTTTTCATCATTGACAAATCTGGCAATAATTCATCACAAATTAAATCTCCCGTTTCCCCAACTTCACATGTAGTCATCTAACATATAGTAATCACTAGTAATTTTTCCTACATACAACCGGCATCGTATTGTACAAAGTGGTAATAACGTATAGTTTTGTAGGAGAGCAGACGAGATTGTTCCCTCGCCGCGGGACACGTTTATGCGGAACGTCTCCGGCTGAGGGGGGCGCCATTAACCCTGCAGGGGGCTTTTCAGAACCCTTGTGTACCACCACGCCCCGTCTAGTGCGCTCTCCGAGTGGCCCCCAGTTCACCTGGGCTGACTTGCAAGCGGCACTTTTTAGAGGTGAAACTATTTTTGTGAAGTGTCATCATCATTGACCAGATGATGACTCGCCACCGTGGAAGGTCGTCAGTTGGAACATCTTAAAAAACTAACCCACATTAATTTCATTAATGCAGTAATTCTGCGAGAAATTTAAGCACTCAACCGAACATTTGCAGTTTGAATCCTTCAATCAAGTAATTCAGATTATTTGTAATGGAAGTTGTGAAATAAAAATGCTTAGAAAACGAATATTATAGTGAACTAGAGTACTGATAATTTCTACATTGAGCTTTTTCGGTACTAATATTATACACATATAGAGCTCGTGACGTAGTAGATAATCTCTGGATCTACTGAATCGATTTTGAGAATTTAATTACAGATATAAAGCCACATCATTTGTGACTGCCCTAAGCAACATACTCCTCTACAAAAAATTATGTAAATAATGTAAAATGAAATGAAAATGTGAATAAAATAAAATTATGTAAATTATCTTCAATAATGTAAATCAAGGTAAGAAAAAACCTGCCTTAAAATGTCTTTGATCAAGAACAAAAAAATGTACAATATTAAAGAACATATCAATATCAATAGAAAAATTTACAGGTAAAATATGTCTAACTATTGTGGTTATATTAGTATTACTTCTTTGGAAAAAATGTTAACAAAAACCACACCATGCCTAAAAGATCACGTTATTCATGTCTTTGTATTAATCCTTCTCCGAATAACTTATTTATTATTCGAAACTGTTTCAGTACCGGAAGATTACTTTTTGAATAATTAAAATCGGCCAATGGATTCCAAAAATATTTACTAGTTAAAAATGTCAATACAAACAAAATCTCACCTATATTAAATTCAATGGACGATGAATCTACTCTGTGATAGTTCATATTTAAATGAGAGGTAATAATAAAAACTTGTCTAAAAATCACTGACTGAACAATTCTTTATTCGACTAGTTTCGCCTTTTACAGCATTATCAAGAATTATCAGCTTTCTTGATAATGCTGTAAAAGGCTAAACTAGTCGAATAAAGAATTGTTCAGTCAGTGATTTTTAGACAAGTTTTTATTATTACCTCTCACTCACTTATATTATTGAAAGTTTTTACAGATATATGATGGATAAATATTTGAGTGTTTAAAACAAAATTCTGTTGTTCCGTTTTACTGTATATAATTTGGACGCATAGTTAGAGAGACACTATTACATAGGTATGGACCCGCGACCGTGTCATATCAATAGAATGATACTGATTTCAGACAATTTTTCTATTGCATTATTATCAAGGAAATTTTATCCTTTATAGTTTCAGATGAATTCGATTTGTTGTCTGGTTTTTTGTTGCATACTTGAAGAGATAATATGAAAATTTGAATGCCAGAGACATTTTTCATTATGTTCGATCTGAAACTTCACTAAACTACATAATAATGATCTGTATGAAATTTTACAGACCTAGACACTACTAGACCTATATCTATATGCCTATATACAAGACGAGGCTCTGATATAGAGCGGTAAAGTGAAAAAATATGTATTTGTTGAAGACAAAGAAGATGAGTCGCCTGACGTAGTAGATGAAACAGTGTTTTGAGTTAGGACGGAATTGGAGTGACGACTCATCAGGGACAGTCGTGACAGGATGATAGCGATAATCGTTTCTTCTTCGAATTATATCTCAATAAGAAAAACAAATGCGTATTCTTTATACCAATGGTATAATTTTAAAGTTGTATTCGTTTCATTTTGATAATTAAAATCATCAATCTAGTTTAGTTGAAAGTTATTACTCCATTCATTAACTGTAAAATATTGGGCTCACGAAGTTCGCCAGGTTAGCTAGTTTTTCAGTAATTCGAAATTTATATTCACATAAGTATTCAAATTATTATAACTTTCAACAACAAGAACATTATTTACTGAAACTACCTACATGAATGCTGATAATATATTAATCGGTAATTTAATGAGATAATATGTTCATTCACATTAAAAAAAAAGTTCATTTAATGTTTAGTACTCGGTGCACCTACTTGATAAACGCGGTAAGTATTTTATGCTTCTCTTTAATCGAAATCTGTTATTGCACCATGTTAAGTCAAGCATGAATTTGTTGATTTGATTAAATTTGAATTAATCAACAAATAGATGTATATAATTGATCATCAAATGAATAATGTACATGGTCGTCAAGTATAAATTGTTATTCACTACACAGTAGATGGACTAGATTTACAATATACATAAAATTTGCGTTGTATTGGCTCTGAGAACATTTAATGATGCAAACTAAATTGGACAATAGTAAAATCATTTGATTTTTACTGAGGAAAAAAAAAGTACATAATTCAACAAATTCTGCACAATTCAACCGTAATAGCAAGTGAAATGTGTCCAAAATATGTTTGCAAATATGTGTGCAAATGAAAAAATAATTGAATCAATTGCCGAAAAATAATCATCTGTAATAATTAACATATTCCTATCAGTTTTCAAATGAAATTTGAAAACTTGTGGTTACTTTTTTAGTATACCTGCATATGAAAACCTTAGAGTATCCAACTATACTTGAATTCTAACGATGCAAAATACACCGACCATAATAAACAAGCATAATATACAATCGGGCCTATTATTTTCGTTTTAAACGAAATAATAGGCCCGAAATAGTATATTGTTGAATTATCTGTGTAGGTATATATGCTTTCTCTCTGCTGTGATTTTCTTCGAGTCAGTAATAGAAGAATGGAAGTTGAAGATGAATTCCAATAGGTTTTTTATATCTAGTAGTTTTTAGTATGATTCATACTATAGCGTTATCATTATTATACTGTTTATGTAGGTACATATATCTAAGAATTCATATGCTCATTCATGATATATAATTTAGTATAGTTCAACCAATTTCGATCAGCACAAACGGGAATTGCTTGAAGAAAATCATCTTCTAATTATATTATGGATACAATCCATCAATTATTTCGACTTATACTCACTCATAGATTTTACTCATAAATTCGAAACTCCCGGTCCTCACACTCCCAGTATTTACTTCTTTTCAAACTCACCTTCGATGTAGTTATTCCAACATACCGCTTTGCATCAGAAGAGAAGGACTTTTTAAATATTGCCCATCAATATTATCCTCTTACCACAAAATTTATACAGACGCTTCGAGTCACCATCATCTGCAACTGGAGCTGCAGTATTTGATCCTTATTTAAAAATCTCAGATCGTACTACTCAAAATGAAAATTACTCAATCTTTCATGGTGAACTATGTGCCATCAAACTGGCTCTCCAATTTATAGTGAAAAAGAGAATGAAAGTCAGCTCTTACAGAAGAGAATTCTAATTAAGACAGACAGAGTGCTTTTCTTTGTTCTAAATATCTACTATTTCTTTGACACTCTTACGTAAGGATATCCTCTCATTAATGTATGAAGTAGAAAGGAGTAATCACGTCGGTTTTTTATGGCTTGAAACGCACGTTGGCATATTTCCAAACGACAAAGTTGAGGAACGAGCTAAGTTGGCGGCTAATAATCCAGTTATTCACTCTGAGTGCTTCTCTTCTGAAGTATATGTAATATTCAAAAAAGATATTCTGAACAAAAAATAGAAAAATGAATATCAGATTGAAAAAAAAGGAAGTTATTACAAATGTATTCGTAGAAGTCCTTAAATAAGGACTTCTAAATAATAAAAAGTGATAAAAAAATATTGGATAAAGAATGGATTTCGCTCGAACAATTTCTCGTCTTAAAAGTGACCATGATGTATATCCAGCATACCTCCACAAAAGCGGCAAAAAAATGATAAACCTCTGTGCGACTGCGGTGAATATGGTTCAATTGATCATGTCATTATGGGTGCAGTAATTTTCGACATAAAATCTCAGTTTGGGTATATAATTTTCGAACAAATTGAACTCGCTTATACGATATCAACAATAGGCATGAGTAAGTAATGCTGGTATCACCCTGCGGTGTGATGCTACATTACGCATTACGCGAGGAATCTGAACATCACAATATTACCACAGAGCAATATCACTCCGAATAGTGTACTGTTCTGCGTTTTAGGTCATATAATACGCATAACTCGCACGCATAAGGATGTTTTGAAGAACCAATGTTGAAACCTATTGAGCGGACGAATATTATCTAGCAAACCCGAGTAGTAGTAGTAGTAATCGTTTATTAATTTTTATGGCATTTTTACAATAAAATACATTTTTAAAAACAAAAGGAGGGAGGTTATAAGGCCGTAGCAAACCCGAGGCTGAACGAAGTGTTATTTATTAACAAGGGCGCTTAGGGAGTAATATTAGTAAATATTAGACATGCGCAAAACAGTACGTTATATTGTGATGTGATGTCATATCACATATAAAATTTATAATATATTATGGTGTGAAATTAGGACTTTCATAAAGATGGGTTTATAAAATAAGGCAACAAAGAACTAATTTTCATTTTCACAAATAGTCGATTATTGAACACCATCAAGTAATATATTTCCTTATGAGTTCAAATAATTATTGTTTGAATTAGAACTTTCATAAAATTTGACAGAAAATACATAAATTTCATTCCAATATAAAGTCGATAACAGAACACCATCACGTTATATATTTCTATACGAATTCAAATTGATATATTATAAAATAAGGGCAGTCATAAAAATTGTTTTTGAAAAAAAATGGGTTTGAAAAGAAATAGATTTCATTCTCACATATAGCCGACAATAAAGAACATAATTCTGGGCTGGTGTATAAATTATATATTTAGTACCTTTATAAAGGTGTGATTCACAAAATGAGGCAGAAAAGAAATGAATTTCATTTCCACGTATAGTCGATAATAGAACCAGCACATAATATATTTCTTCATTAATTCTAATTTTTATAGAAATAAAATTTAGGGCCTTCATAAGGGTGGATTTACAAGGGAAATAAATTTAATTTTCTCTTATAGTCGATGATCGAATAATAGAACGCCATCACATAATGTAATGTATGACACTTAATATTAAGGTGGAAACATCACGTTACACTGTACGCAACGTGATGAACCGAATTAGCACGCGTGATTGTCTGCGAGTAATGTTTAACGTGATGGAGTGATATGATATGACATCACATCACACCTTATCGTACTGTTTTGCGCTCGTCAACCTTATTCTTTAAATTTTATCTTGAGATTGAAAAATCTGAAAGTATACAAATCTATCAACGCTCATCTCAAATCCTTTGGTTTGAAAATATGATGCAAATAATCTCAACGCAACGCTGCTTATCATTTTGTCTCACCCTAGTGTTTCTTTCCTTTATTCCTACCGTGGCTTAATTGTTATATATGTATGAACTATAAAATCTCCTTGAAGAGCCCCTTGGCGTAATGTGCTCCTGTCTTATTCCTTGTTTATTTCGCTACATTTTGTATAGGTTATAAAATTCTGAAATTTTTTTGGCTAATGTCTCTAATTAAGGCAAAATTAGGGCAAACCTCTGGTTTGGAGCGAAGTATGGAGCAAACGTTTAATTTACGTAGAATACATCAGACAAGTTTGCTGTATTAACCCTTTTATACGAAAAAAATTGAACAAATGTCCCCTGAAGTGTGCAAATGTGCATTATACATGTGTTTCAAATACGAGTATCTTCAATAGAATCAAAGCAAGCCAGGTGATTTCGATATTTACTTTGATCGTTAAATATAAATATGTAAATATATATTACTATAAACTACGCATTTACTATTTTCATTCAATACTAAGATTTTGATTACTATAGATTCTGTTGTTTTCAAAAGCTTTGTTTTTTCCGATCGTTTTCGAATCGTGTTCCTTTCAATAGCGTTGTATGATGAATTCATTAAATAATCGTTTATTGAACAGAAATAATTAATATCAGTTCCATGATTACTACGATTTTCATTTTTTTTCGGAAATAAAGCATTTTAAGAATTGTTCTACTTTCTTCACTCTTGATACCAGCTGTCGAAATTTCTGGGAAACTATAATTGAATTTATGCTTTTCAGATGAATAAGTAGTAATTTTTTCATGTTCTTGCGTATTTATTAGCAGGAATTCGTTCTCATTTGAATTTGAAAAGGATCCTACATAACAATATCATGCCTGTTGATTGAGTGTTTCGATGATGAACATGAAAAATCATGTATTATTCTGAACGAGTTAATTTAACATGATTTTCTGCATTTTATACTCTTATGAAATATTGTTATATTTGTATGAAATTTTGTTGTAAAATTTAATTATGAAATCTTTTTCATCGCAAGATGTTTTTCTCGATTTTAATGAAATGAAGAAAATTATATTGTGAATTGAACTTTTTTGAATAGTTTGAATAATTTTTTCAGATGGATTATTTCTTAGATTCGACACTCGGATTCTTGTTTTGATGTAAATATAACATACATTCAATTGTATAATATATATCAAATTATATGAAACAGATAGTAGCGGGTAACAAGTACTAACTAAGAGAAATTCGAAATAATATGACAGCTATTTATACAAATTTATAAATTTCAATGATAATGGAAGCAGAGATCAATTATGTGAATCAGAAACATAAAATCACCTCTTCTGATTCATTCTGCTTTGTCTATAGGCCATATTCTACTATGGCATGTTAATAAAGCCTGAGATTACAACTACATCAATTTGTTGTTGTTGATAAGAAAGGAGCTTGTTGCCTAGCAAGCACCAGGCACTCAAAATTATCTGTGCCATAGCTGACAAACCGACTCAGTTCTCATGATGCCCCTTGCCGCATTTAAGGCATTGTTTCATATATCGGCCAGCTTATTCTCTTCACAACTATGGCAGTACCAATTTTTCTGGTTGGTTTCGTTACCTTTGCAACCTCTGACGTTTTTATTTTTCGTCTCTCCCTTTTTCTTCCCGAATATGTTCTTGGTGACAGAAGTATCTTCATTTAAAAAGTATTTTTATTTAATACTTTTTTCGAATTTTCCTAGGGTTTTCAGTAATTTTAAGCGATGTAGGTAAAACATACTGGGAGATGTTGAAAAGCTATCTTTTTGATTCGTGCGGCAGTCACATGATCTACGTCATCGTCCGAACTAGAGCTGGTGTAAACAGCATGGTAAAAGCTTCCAGAAGGTGCATTCGGGGCTGTTGATATCGAATGCTGTGGAGTGTATGATATAAAGAAAGTGTCTGCATATTTTCTTTATCATCAACCTCCTCAAATACAGTAGGATTTGGATGAAGAGAAAAGAGTATAATAAGACCTTCGTTAAAATCTTGCAGGCCTTAGTAACCACCCGCAACATTTTAGAAAATTTTCAATTTATAAATATTCCAGTCGAAATAATCATATTCAAACAACTCTGGTCGTATATATTCAAAATCAATATAACAACATAGAACACACCTAGATAAGTCTATTATATTTCGAGAAAATACCTGCGTTTCAACAGAAAGATATTTTACTATTCCTGCAGCACAACAACATCTCATTGAATGATGCCGAAATTACCAATATAAGCAGTTAACTTGTTGCGACACGTGTGTGGTAGCAATCTATCAGTGTTAGCTAAATACTAGTATGACTTTGACCTATATTGATCAATTATAAATGCTATTTTTTTAATTAGGCCTATTACCCGATAGGCCCTACCTACTACCAGCACCTACCTTACTTCAAGAAATTGAAAAGTTTATTTAATTATGTGAGACAATTTAAGCACCTATATATATATATATATATATATATATATATATATATATATATATATATATATATATATATATATATATATATATATATATATATATATATATATATATATATATATATATATGTTTTTACATATTGGCTCTATGTTATGGACCAAGTGTTAAATGGGTCACTGTACATAATGATGGGGCATGATGAAAAATGACCAATAAGAGATATCAATTCAATAATAACTAAATTCAAATAATTAAATCCAGGCTATATAATGTATTATTATAGGCCAGGGTACATAATGTACTATTCTCTTATATATGATGTATTATTGTCATTTTTGACATGAAAATATCATTTAGCACATAAATAATGAAAAATGAATAAAAGTCAAACTGAAAATATTAACACTGAACAAAAGTTTCAAAGTATTCTCCATCTTATCAGGTTCATCATTCGAATTGAATAACAAGCTCCTCTACATTTAGAATCACTCAGTTTTTAGTTATGAGCTTCATCAACATCTGGAACTTGAGCACTTACAATTACCAATTCCTGCCATAGGATATTTAGTTTAACATAGTACTGTATCAATCGATGAGTTTCGACGTGTTTTGGTTGATAAGCAATAATCGGTGGTTTTTTGCGGATAAATTAGTGGAAAATAATACCAAAATATAGATAAGAAAAAGCTACATCGAAGTGAAAAATTGAAATTAAATTTTTTAGAACGTGGTGTCATAAAACACTATAAATTAGTTAATGAAGTGATTGGGAAGTTTGATTTCTGTGTAAACTGGCTGATCTCGTCCCGATAAAAAAAGGTAAAAACTATACAGGTGTTGAACTGATGAGTGAATGAAGTGGTGTAGACATCGCGTTGAAAAAAACATGGCCAATCGATGTAACCGATGCTCGAATGATATAAAACGCTCAAACAAAATTATGAAGTGCATCTGTTGCGAGCGTACTTATCACCTATAATGTACAACAGTAAGTGAGCAAGCACATAAACTCATAAACCAATGTGATAATGTGGCCTTTACATACGTGCGATGGATGTAAAAATTCTGGTTTTCTAAGAGAAATGAGAGAATTGAAGAAGGCTTTTAATGACTGCTTGAAACTCCTTGGGGGTCACCCATAAAGTACGTCACACGTGAATGGGGGGGAGGGGGTCGGCAAAGTGTGACATGGTGTGACAAGGGGTGGAAGGGGTCCTAAGTTTTGTGACATCACATTTCGAAATCTAATATATCTAGAGATATTGAATCCCGTACTTTGAAACATTAATTAAACTAAAAAATATTTCGAACTCTATCATTATGACAATACGGTTTAAATTGTTCTGTTGACGTGTTCATACCCGTTCTAGTGACACGCCCTTCGACTAATGACGCCAAACGCACCTCGCGTGATTTTATTGTTTCTATTTCATTCGACAATTAACTTCCGCTGAGTGTACGTCGTTTTTTTAGTTGTGCTCTTTTGTGGATATGAAGATATTTTAATGAAACAAGTTCAAAATGAACAAAAAGATAGATTTAGGTAATCTTTACCGTAGACTATATGAAACTTACAGTGCAACTTACGCTGATAAAAAAAAAACAGCATATACAGGAAGAAGTTAATACCACATGGAAAATTTTGAAAAATAGTTACAATATCAATACGGTTTACTTGAAGTCATAAAGGACCTTGCAGTTTTTAGTGGCGCAGCTGATAAACGACGTCGCACTGAAACTATAAGGTGCTGTAAAACATTGGACGACTCACAAGCCGAACTTTGTGAACTGAGATATACTATCAGTCGATCAGGGTTATACCTGAGACTTCTGCAAAGATGAGCCGATACAGAGGATGACAAAGCACGCGTGCCATTAGGTATTACTGCAGAAAACGCTCAAGCACAAATATTAATGCACCTTGATTATCGTGTAAAATTACCGGATCATGATTTCGTGGTCGTGGAAAAACATAAACTTATTCCCTCTATTTATGCAGGTATTATAGTGAAGAAAGATGGTGAAGGAAAACCTGAAGGTGTGACACATTCCGGACCTACATACGTAGCAGTGGAAAGCATTCGAAACTTTGAGAGTGCAGGCACAGTGCTGAGTAATATTTCGAGCCAATTGGTCATTGATGGATATCCTGTGGTTGCCAGATATATTATGCCCACAGAAACTAGACTGGATGTTGAACAGGCTAAGTTGTTACATACCCGTCAAACGGGTATGTAACAACAGAAAAGGATGACATCGAAGGTAAATTCGCTCCACTATTATTTCAATTGTCTTTAAAACTGAAATCGTCATCACATTTAAAGCAAGTACCGTATGATAGTTACTGCCCTAATGTTGAGGAATACTTGTGTAAGCGATCTTGCGGCTTCTGTGATCTATATTTTACATCATATAAAGCCACTAACCAACACAAACAAATACATAAGAAGCAACATGAAGTTCCCATTTCGAAGATAGGTCCTCAAAGAATAGCAGCTAGACGTGCCAGAGAAATTCTTTGTTTGATGTTGATGATGCTGCCATATGGTTGGATGAAAGAGAAGTTGACACCACAAATGTTCCTGACGTGATAAAGCTGAATGAAAACGAAGTTACTGCCATGCCAGTTATAAATAATTTAAAGGAGTGGAATCAAAGTCCATGGACTGAAGATGATTGAGTTTATTTCTTCTTTTTCTCTATACACAATAGTTTATTGCTTTGTTATTGTTTCAAATATTTGATATAATGTTGATTTCATAAAAAGTACTTAATTCAAATGGAAATAAAACTAATTTCGGAACTGCTGTTTTAATTTAATATTTTTCGATGTGAAATTGCAAAACATGTGACGTCACACTAGGGAGGGGGGTCCTCAGAAATGTGACCACCTGTGACAAGAACGGGGGGGGGGTCTGGTTGTGCTCAAAAAATCATGAAATTCGTGTGACCTACTTTATGGATGGCCCCTTGGCGAGCATAAGGTGCAAACCGGAAAATTGAGTGAAAAGAGGGTAAGATGACTTATGCGGCATCTGTAAGAAAAGATATGGAAAAAAATCATGGTTAAGCCTATCAATGTGCAAACTAGCAGTGAAACAAAAAAGGAATTAACGGATGTTATTGATCCAGTTGAATTGAGGGGTTGGTATCAGTGGAATTCAGCATCTTAAAAGTGGTGGCATATTGATTAACTGCAGCAACACTAACTCTAAGGAAAAAATTGTGAATAAGGTAGAAGAAGAACTACATGGAAAGTATCCAAGAAAAATAATTGTTAACGTGGAAAGTGAATATGTTAATGAAGGAGAAGGATGAAATTATTGATTTTCTTATCAGACAAAACGAAATCGATAATAAATTCAAAGACGATATGACTGTTGTTAATAAATACTGCAAAAGAAGTAAGAAAACTTGTGGCAATACTGTTCTACAAGTAAATCCTGTATTGTTCAATGAAATAGTGAAAATAGGTGAAGTAAACATCGGCTGGAGGAACTGCAGAGTGTACGAGTTTGGTGTTTTTCAATGTTTCAAGTGCGCTGGATTTGGTCACAAATCAGACAAATGTCTGAAGAATGTCACCTGCTTCAAATGTGCTGGTAAGCATAAAACAGAAAATTGTACCAGTAATTTCGAAAAATGTATTAATTGTGTTACTACCAATCAAAAAACTAAATTGGAGTTCGATTGCTCTCATGATGCTAGAAATAAAGAGTGTCCTTGTCATAAAAGAAATATTGAAAAGGAAATAAGAAATAATTAAGAAATAAATAAGAAAAGAATGAAGTATAGCAATTAGCGCACTCAAAAATTGTTTTTTTCATGAATTGTCAGGGAGAGAATATGTTTTGTTAGGATATTAAATTAGAATTAAGTATCGTTAATGCAATCATTGCAATTGTATCATTGCAATTCTAATTAAAGCCGCCGCTCCAAAGAGTTGGTTTGATGTGCATCCAAACCAATCGGATCGCATGGCTTCTCTTTCCTGTTTTGAACTACCATGATGATATATACTAGGGAATGTAGCGAGCTAGTTTTGCGTTGCCTTTCTCGCGAAATATCACAGCCGGTTGAATCGTAATTCGATTGCCGCCTAAGAGTGTTTGGTATTAGACCAATGAAGTTCTGTTTCCCATACTTCGCTGCTCCATGCCATATTGGTATAGCTGCTGACCTAGATGTCAGGTCCTCAGTTGATCCACGGGTGCTTATTTGGCAAGCCTTATTAGCACCTGTCCTGTAATTCTACAGGACGTTCCCTATTAGCCATTGGGATGCCCGAGGCGGGGTTGAGGACTTCCCCATCCAGATCTTTCTTCCGAAGAGTACTGGAAGGTCCCTACTCAGTTCATGACCCTACCCCTCCAAAAGCTGAGATTCGACACGGTCTTCCCTCATAGAATTTTTTGAATAGGTTTTTATTAATTTCATTTTCTGAAAATGATCGTTCAGCACTAGCTGTAGTCACAGGAATTGTGAGAAATAACAGTAATGCAGTGCATACTTCAGGAAAGCTGCAGTACATCAAATAATTTTTTATTAATAATAAAGCAGCAAGGTCTCTAATATACGAAGATTTCTCTTATTAAGATATGTCTTTTTAATATATATCTACAAATTCTAGAGCTTTTTTTGATAGATCAGTGTCATTTAAAACTTTTAATGTCGAAGGCTCCAAAATACTGAAATTTGAAACAATTTCATTCTTCGGAAGGAAACGCGATTTGAATTGGTTAATAATGATGTCCAATACTCGATAAAATATGTTTACTTTGAGCGAACTTTCCCAATCTTGGAGACGCTCATATTCACAAAGCTCGTCAAAATTGCGTTTTACCTACCTGTGACGAGTTGTACAAAATTCAGGGGCGATGAGCCATTTTGCTACACTATTTGCTTTCATTTTCAAATTTTCAAATGCATGTCAATACCTTTCCAATTCTTCTAGACAAATTTTCAAACGTATTAAGGCATTTGAAAGATCTGTGCCTTTAGACTCAAGTGCTTTATAGGCTACATGGATAGTTAGTAGGATCTTACAATGGAAAACCATTAACATAATAAAATGGTACTTTCCAATCTTTTTTTTAACTGGAATAGCTTCATTTCTTTCATCTCATTTGCAATTCATCAGAATTGTTTTCGTTAGCGCTTTTTGGACTTCAACAAACCGTACTTTCAGGGCAAAAACGACATCATAACGTCCTGCCTAGCAGTATTCTGTTAGCATCTAAAGAAGTCGTTTAATAAGAAGTGCTGTCAATAAAGTGTGAATCAAAAGTTCAATTGTTTGAATTATAGTATATTCCATCTAGTAGGGTTAACTGTTTTTAATATTATTGAAGTTGAAAACTCACTTTCTTTATTAGATAAAAACTTGATCAAATCTTTTGAAATTATGCTCAAAAAAATTAAAAATTTGTTGAACTATTTCAAAAAAATTTTCCATATCAATAACCTCTCTCACTGCATCATTGAGTACTAGATTTAAATTATGAGCAGCACAGTTACGGCACATTTACGGCATTTGGCTCGACATCTTTTATGAGTTTTTGAACTACGCCATAAGTCCCTTCCATTGTGTTAGCACCGTCAAACCCTCGTCCTCGACACTTATTTAGAAAAATATTTTTGTCATTTATAGATCAAATAATTTGCTTGGACATCTAAGACAGTTTGATAATTAACTTCATGAAATCCTAATTATGTCTCTTTAATGACAAGCGCCTTTGGGATACCATTACCACTTTTTTCGATCATACAATAACGGTAAAGTTCACACATTTGATCAATTGTTGAAATATATTGAGTTGTATCGAATATGATAGAGAAGAATGGTGCGGAATTTATTTCATTTATGAGTTAATTTACCACATTTGCAACCAGGACAGAAATTAACTGATGTTGTATTTTAGGACTTAAGAATTTTATATTGCCCTTTGGTTTACTTAACAATTCTTGTAAAATCGGGTCGTATTTTCCTAATTACTCAACAATACTCAAAAAATTTCCTTTGGAGCTTGTATTACTACTATCTGGTTTTCTCTATCGCCACGAAAGTTTAAATTACACGTTGGAATTGTCAGAGTAACATGAAAGAGTCTAGAAAGTACTTGGCGCCAAAAAGATTTTTCTTTTTTGATCATAGACTCTTGATCTTCATCGAGTGTTCCATGTAAACACCACTATTCATAAGTAAGACAGGAATTCAGATGAATTTTTGATGTCTCGTGCCTTTGTATGGTATCTACATTATGTTTCCAACATCTTGTGTTTTCTTAAATGCCCGATTTGCGAATAACCAATAATAATAATAATAATAATAATAATAATAATGTATTTATTTAGCAGAATTGCTACATCATATTACAAAATATAGTAATAACAAGTTAATTAAAATTAAAATAATGAAAAGTAGAATACTGTGAATTAGATTGAGTACCAATATATGTAAATAACATAATATAGTAGAAAAACAAAAATGTTATACTTAGCACCTAACTAATATTACATGATAAACATCAATTAGAGTACTAGCAGAAACAAGGCCCAATTGAATTATAGTGACTTCAAACTGTATTGCATTTGGTTGAGATGAACGTTCTCAAAAGTCTTTTGAATTCTTTCAAACTTTCACAGTTTTTTATATGTGCACGAAGTCCATTAAATTCAATTAAACCTTCATACAAAATAGATTTGAGCTTCTGTGTGGTGTTACATTTTCCAAGGATAAAGTATGTTTTGAATCTCGTATTATAAGTATGTACATCTTCAAATAATCGAAGTCTATCACTAATGTAGGTTGGTAACATTTTTCTTTTCAGTTTGAAAATTACAATAATGTACAACACTTGTACATTAAACACAACTCTTTGTCTGACAGATAACAAATTTAACACATTAAGCATGGATTTGACAGGTATATTGCATTTTGATATAGATCTCATAGCCCTATTTTGTATTTTTTCTAATCGACTTATTTGATATTGAGGACAATTAAACAATAAGGAACAACAGAATTGTAAATGAGGAAGTGCAATGGCTTTATAGAGTGACAACTTTGTACTCATAGACAAAGATTTGCCGATTCGTGATAAGAATCCTATTTTTTTCGAAAATTTTCTCGTTATATAATCTGCGTGTGCGTGAAAGTTTAAATTCGAATCCAAAATTGTACCCAAGTATTTGATATGTTCATCGTGAACAATGGCTTCTCCGTTTACAGAAATACATATATAATCAACCTGCACATTTATCATTCGTGATTTCTTGGCGAATATACTAAATTTTGATTTTCCTGCATTCAAACTTAATTTATTATCACACAGCCACGCGAATAATTTGTTCATTTCAATGTTCATATCCGATACCATTTGATGTAAATCTTTCCCCACTTCATCGTATCATCGGCAAACAAAGTTATTTTAGATTTTGTGGCTACCTGTACTATGTCATTAATATATATTAAAAATAGTAACGGACCCAAAACTGTTGCCTGTGGTACACCTTGATTTACACTTAATATCTCAGACACACAGTTTTTATGCAGTACTCTCTGTACTCTGTTAGACATATATGACCTGAACCAGTTCAGTACTTTATTCCGTAAGCCTAATTCTCTAACTTTTTCAGTAAGATTTCAATGTCTACTGTTTCCAAGGCTCTTTTAAAGTCTAAAAACACCGCTAATACATAACTGCCATTGTCAGCAGCTGATAAAAAATCATCAGCGATACTAACAACCACAGACTCGCAATACGGTTCACGATACGCTTTCTGGAGTATTAAATAATAGCCATGTACGTTTAAGTTTCACGCCAGACTTGGAAACAATATAGTAATTTTTTTCTAGAAAAGATCTTTTGTTACTATCTTTTAAGAAAGGGCTCTTTGCTTTACAATGTCCGTTTTCAACTACAAATCTTTTCACTTGATCAGTTAGATCTTTAAAATTACCCTTATTAGTAACATATGGCGAAGATATTGTTCACACTAAAATATAATTCGCTTCGATTTTTGCTAGTACCTTGTTGTGGGTGTTCTGGATCTGTATAGTCACTGGTGTTGGATGCTGCATCTGCTAATTCTGGTATACTTTTAGTAGGGTCTGATTCTTCACTTTTGGAGTAATGTTCACTCGACTTTTCATTATTTAAGTTATCATTTTTCGAGTACTGACTAATTTTAGGTAGCTTTTCATTTTTTCCTTCAGTTTCCTTCTTTCTCTTTCGTTTTTCGCTCGAACTTAAAAATGTTCTGGAACTAGTCATTTTGAAATCTAACTTTCACAATCAACTTCACTTTGCCCCTATTTGTTGCAGATTCAATAAAAAAACTAATACGAATACAAATCACCAATGATCAAAATAATCACACAAAGAATACGCTGTTAGTAGAGTGCTCATAAAACAATTTGAAATCCGGAATTCCTCTGACATAGTGTTGCTAGCTCGCCCCAGCGGCAGCGCCACGAAAAAAGTAAAAACAAAATGAGGGAATTTCCCGACCATTAATGCTCACCCGCGCTGCCAACGTAACGCGACAAAATATGTAGAAACCAATGGATTCAATCAAAAATTGATGAATTTTTTTTTGTTTAGGATGTGTAGAAAGAAGTGCTCAACGATTAACCTGAAATTGTATTATGGTCTTTAGTTGTCTCAATTTGGATTTCAAGAAGAACTTATAAAAATAAAAAATATAGAGTGTAGAAAAAATTCTGACCTCACAGCCTCTTGGGTTGGGGCCCGTGGCATTATGACAGTCCTGTCACCCTTTTGTTACGCCACTGCATCAAACTGATCAATGAACACGTGGCAATATCATAATGAAAAGACAATGTGATAAATGAGAAAGTTGCTCTGATATAGCCCGAACTTGGTCCTTGTTTGATACTTGGCCCAAATATTATTGGATAATTATCATATACATCGTAGTATGTTGGTATGTCCGGTGTAATTCAAAATACTATATCGAGTATATTTTGTATGCACCAGATCATACAATGTGAGTGCAAAAATCAAAACAACAACTTGGCAGTATTACAGAATAATTATTCGATTTACTCGAGCTTTAATATATTTCGGGCAATACTTCAATCAATCCTTGCAATTGTTTCGAATTTACAGTTAGTAACAGAACTCAACTGACATTCCAAAAACAGAAATATTCCATGAGGAAATCCAAAATCTTTCCATTTCAATGATAAATTTACAATCCGAATTAGCCGCAAACTTCCTGTTA
Source organism: Henosepilachna vigintioctopunctata (assembly GCA_030704895.1). Taxonomy (NCBI): domain Eukaryota; kingdom Metazoa; phylum Arthropoda; class Insecta; order Coleoptera; family Coccinellidae; genus Henosepilachna; species Henosepilachna vigintioctopunctata. The sequence continues at coordinate 11,368,099 of JARQZJ010000092.1, read as the reverse complement.
TATAAAACGAAACCTTTGAAATACCATATCCAGAACCATATAATAAATTTTTCACGTATCTACGGAATAACAGATCTTGGCAATTCCAAGATCTAATATCAAACTGGAAGTCTTATTCACTCATAACGGACTTAGACACTAATGGTTAATTATTTTTATGATTCTAGGTAACACCTTACAGTTCACCTTAATATCGTTCTAATCGTGATTCCATTTTGAATGGATTGTGGCGACTAGTGTGCAAAATAGGATACGGCCATTGAAGAAGATGCTCTGTTTAAAGCAGTGTCGGATTCAGAGTCATAAAAAATGCAAAGAATATATTTGCATTTATTGGAAACTCGAAATATCTCAATTGTTCGCATATTAGATTTTCATTTCATGGAATTTCCATGGATTTATGTACATGTATTCCATTTTCGATTCTATTTTAGGTTTCGTCGCTTAGTATGTTGAGGATTCTGAGATATATGGCTATCACTGGAATGGCTGGAGTTATCATGTTATCTGAAAGGACGAAGGACATAAGCAGTGCCTTGAAATTCGGTCTACTATATCGAAAAGAATAGTTCTTTTTTACCTGTCGGTTGAACTGTCAACAACGTCACTGCTAGCTCCGACAAGAAACAAATATTCAATAACAAAAAGTATAATGGACAGCATGGATGAGAAGTTGATACCTATAGTGGAAGAAAACAAAGAGTTAAAAATCCGAGTGGATACATTAGAGAAAGAAATAGAGAGTTTGAAAAGAGAAGGAAGGAGTAATAATATTGTGGTATTTGGCATCGAAGAAAAAGAAAAGTCTACGATCGAATTACTACTAGAATTGAAAGAGAACATCAAACAGGATTTGAATATTGATATCGTCAATAACGAGGTAAACAAATTACATAGCATAGGGAAAAAATATCCCGAAAGCAGCACACCAAGGCCGGTAATATGTTCGTTTGTGAATAATTGGAGGAAGAACGAAATTATCAAAAGTAAAAAAAACCTTGAAAACATTTACATCTTGGAAAATTATTTCTAAAGAGGCATTGAAAAAGAGGAAAGAGCTACAAACAAAGTTGGTTGAAGAGAGGAATAAAGGCAATATTGCATATTTGAAATGCGACAAACTAATAATCAAAGAGAATAACACAAGTCAAGAAAAAAGAAAGGGAGACATGTCCACTTCTCCCTTTTCCTCTTACACTCAGCCAAAAAACCAACCTACTCTGTTTACATTCAAGGCAAACAGGACAAATGCTTTTGATAAAATGCGATCCAGATCGAACTCGTTTTCTAACATTTGTAATGTGACTAACTCTAATAATAATCAATACCAAACGGCAGACGGAAACCAAAACCAATCCAAGGAAATAACAACAAAGTAACAGATATACTACCACCTCCCCCTAGCCGACTGGTCCTCGTGGGGTATTGAGATCACAAACCTCCAACAGGAAAGAAAGGAAGAATAACGAATATTGCAAACACCAAAAATCCATCATCTAAGGTTGGAGGAGGCCTGTGCCGATTGGCAAACAGATCTATAGAAGATAAAGAAATCACAAATAGTAAAATAAGATTAAATATTAGTGTAATAATGTTTCGATGTAAGATCTGAATAAAAGGCTATATTATTATTATTATATATCGAAAAGAATGTGGATTCTGAACTTGTAGAGTACCATAGGACTCTGCACTTGGCCCAACTGTTTTGTTCGAATACATATCTTCTCGCTAATAAAATAGTGGTAAACATTTTTTAATCTTCCATGCACTACTTTTTTCCATTTGTAAAACTTATAGATGAAAGTACGACAAATAAACGAAATATTTTTGTTTTCAGAACTTTCAGAATCTATGAAAATTTACAAAAGTCATGGATATCTGCAAAAAAAATGCGTGTGATTGTTTCTGAAAATACGTGAAATTTATCAACTAAAGTTGATGCGAATATAATCACGAGCAATCGCCTTACCTTACTATAATTTTTTTTTATTCAATAGTGTTGGCGTTTACTTGATGTAAATCCATTATAATTGAATATAAACTTAAATTTAAACAATTGAACTTATGATTTACACTTCTTATTCATATATATTTCATTCATATATTTACGCTTATGATTATTCTGTTAGCATTTGAAGAAGTCGTTTGTAACGACGAAACGCGTCATGCTATGTAGTCGATAAAGTGTAAATCATAAGTTCAAGTGTTTGAATTTGAGTTTATATTCATTCTAGTATAATTGATATTAGCTGTGATATCTGTACTTTAAGAATCTTTCAGAAATTTTAGGTTTAACTATTAGCAAATTGATGAGCACCAATTTCAACAACACCAAAACACAAATGGATCTTCATAACTTCTAAAACTCAATGAATCTATAAATTTTTGTTGTTTGTTCTTATCAGTGCATTACTCAAGAAATTCTATATAGAATAGGTTACGATTATAGAACATATCTTAGAAGCACAACTTATAATTTTGTATATGTTTCATCTCGATAAATAACTAAGATAAAAAGTTACCGCATATTTGAGTTCTACTGTAGGTGTTATATATATATATATATATATATATATATATATATATATATATATATATATATATATATATATATATATATTAAGAATGGAATAGGGATAATTTTTCGTTGGTTGGGTATTGTTGTTTCATTTTATTCATTTGGAATGTTCCTGTCGAAAACTATTAACGCTGTCATGGAAAATACTGAAAAAGAAATGAGAAGAGTGAAAAAATAATCATATTGCGGATTGTGGAATGTAATTTTACAAGCGAATAGAGATATTAGTTAATTTTTTAATATCTGATTTTCACAGAATTTCGAAATATGAATTGCGAGCTCCGGAAAGAACTATTCAAAGGTAACTAAATATGAATAATTTATACTACTGAAAATGATGAATTTTCACTCACATTATAAATATATTATGAACAAATTATCTAGAAAAATCTGTTTCATATCTACAACTGCTAGAAGCTTGTCTATTGTCGCGAAGTTACTTCTTTTCAAAAGTATTGCGTCGCCACATCTGCAGTTTTGTTTTTCTATTTTGTTTAATCTACCAAAATATGAAATAAATGAGGTACAAAAAATATTGAATAGAGCAATGAGAATAATATCGAAGTGCCATCGTTTTACGCCGATTTAAAATATGAAACATTGGAATTATTATCAGTTGGTGCTAAAATATATTTTGATGCCTTGGTTTTCATATACAAAATTATGAATAATTTACTCCCGGGATATATGCATGAGGACTTAATAACTACCACAGCTATAATGTTAGAAATTTAGAAAATTTCAGGTTACCAAGATGTAGGATAACGTTTAGAGTAAAATCAGCATTACAAAGATTTAAAAAAACAGTGTTGATATCAAAGAATTAAAAAAAAACTTAAAAAAATATTTGATGGTATTGAAATTGTGAATATGGATTATGTATATATAAATTGATATATGGCTCTGACTGTTTTAGTTTGCTTGTTATTGTTCTTTTAGTATCTAAATAAAGGCTTATTAATTATTATTATTAATGATAAAAGAATTATTCTAAGAATTATATTTAATGCAGGCAAACTTAAATTAAGTAAACAGCCGTTTACATATGTTTCAAGGTTATTGCCTATCGTCAGAACGGCGTAGTTCAAGTTAAAGATGAAAGTACTTGAAGAGATATATAAAAAATTAATATATAAAACACGAAACACAGTTTCGTACACGTTTTATACACCCAAAACATATTGGGAAGAGTCAACACAACGTTGCAGACGACAATGAAATACCGTCCGGCTATTGTGAGACTTTTATAGCTTCTGGAAATCCCAGACAATCTTAACGATAAAAGAATTATTCTAAGAATTATATTTAATGCAGGCAAACTAAAATTAAGTAAAAGAAACTTACGTTGAAAACCTACACTTCATTGTCGTCTGCAACGTTGTGTTGACTCTTCCCAATATGTTTTGGGTGTATAAAACGTGTACGAAACTGTGTTTCGTGTTTTATATATTAATTTTTTATATATCTCTTCAAGTACTATCATCTTTAACTTGAACTACGCCGTTCTGACGATAGGCAATAACCTTGAAACATATGTAAACGGCTGTTATATAGAAAAATGTGTAGGTTTTCAACGTAAGTTTCTTTTACTTAATTATTATTAATAATCCTGAACAACAAATTATATTGCGAGCATGTAATCTGGTTGAACTAATCAGGTGTTTTTTATATGCAGGAATGTTTAGTCCCAAACACATGATATGAAGCGAAAAAATTCACCATTCACTTTTTCAATGCACAAATAGGCTCTTTTTAAAGACAGTTTGAGTGTTCATATGTTGTCGTACACCAGAAACAGCAAAACTGAAGGAATTATTTTGGAGTTTTCAGTCACTGCAACTGAATTTGGTATTGAAAATTCTTGTTCATACAGAACTTCTCGAAAATATTCCATCAACCGGTAATAATGCTATTTACCTCGAACAAAACTTTCGATTTCCCTTCGACGAAAATTTTTTTCAAAAGTTAATATGCATCAACGAGTCTATGAAGAAGCCTTCACATTCTTCGATTATTGGATTTCATATTTTTTTCATGAGACTACTTTTAAAGTAAGTGAAAGTCCATGGGAATCTGTCACGGAGCTTCTGTGTTCAATTAGCCTTACATTTCAAACTCTGCGTGGGATACCAATTCTGTTGATTGCTATTTAAAGAATAACAGAGATAAAATAATTTTGCAATTCAGATTATGGTCTATACTGTAATGAACCTTCAAATACTTACAACTGTTATTATGTTATGCTTTTTCTCTTAAAGTCTCAATTTTGTAGCAAAAAATCAAAACCAGAATACGGACTGTCACTAGTTCCTCTCAACTCCGTTTTAAAAAGAATCATTAGGAAATTGGAACTTCGTATAAAGGACATACAAGTGGGTTTCATAACAGAAAATACGAGGAATGTTAATTGTTTCGCTACCGTAGACGCTATTTCTATTATCACAGACAACAGAACTGAAGCGATTATCGCCGTAGAAAAACTTGATGAATTTCCGGAGAAAACCGGATTACAAATCTCTTACGATAAAACCCAATAAAGCTATATGTAAAAATAACCGAAAACTTAACTCTCTCTAATCACAAGACATGGTCAAATTCTACAAGTGAGACATTTTAAATACCTCGGATATATACTGTCCATATGATTAAAACGAATTGGTATTGAGCAGACTATTATCAAGCTCCAAAGGGCATACTAGCTAACTTGGACGTTGTATACTATGAAGTTCATTTCAATAGGTGCAAATTTAGGCATTATATTACAACGATTATTTCAGATGCAATCAACTCAGCCGAAACAAGATGGATTTACGAACCAATTGAATGGAATCGACATTTGGATGAAAAGTGTTCTGAACATGTCTACAGTCTGGAATAACGAAGAAACTACACGATATGATTACAAAGAATAAATCTGGAGAGAGACTGAAAGGGGCCCAACAGGATGTAGAAAAGAAACGAATAAAAAATACCACATGTGAAGTTTTTGCAAAAATCATTGCGTCAAACTGGAAAAAAGTTGACAGATAAATGGAAATAGAAGCATTCTGATAGGATGAAACTTTGGGAGCCAAAACAGCTGAACCAGCAGTCGTGAAAATTATGAATTTTCAATCATAACAAGTTTATGTTTATATATATATTATATATAAGTTTAACAAGTTCAATCGCTCTCCTAATTGAGAATAATGTTAAAAATAATGAAAATATAACATTTATTCATTCGTAGCAGAAGCGTAGCAAGGATTTCCAATGAAGTTCACTGAAGATTTGTGGTGTCCCTTGTTGTAGGTATGGAATACCATGAGAAACAGAGGACCTAAGGAAAATTTCAATGTTTTTATAAATTCGAATTTAACTCCTACTGTTTTTCACTAACATAATTCTTTACTTCATCTCGTATGATTTTTTATCCCTAGTTCAGTTACCGATATTTCATACAAACTCCCAAAGGATTAAGTAGGAGGGGTTTTTAATCCGAAAAGTCACTCTTATGTCCCGTGCCTGCATTACTACTTTCTTTATATATTTAGAAGATATAAATGTGAGTAACTTCATTGATATGAAAATAACACAGGACTGCAACAAAAATGCTGTCTGGATATTTCCAACTGATTTCTATGTATTAAGGTGTTCTGAAAACTAAGAAAATACTCAAAAAATTCCAGAACGTAAGGTTTTTTTTACAAAACGCACATTTCTATTACAAAAAAGGGATTTTTTGGGCTAACTTGTAGTCATGAACTATGGGTATACTTTTATTTTGATTACTGTTTTAAATGTTTACAGGGCATAACTATCATTAATTTCTAAATAAGGAACACCTGTTTGAGCTACATTAACAAATATAAACATGTTGTAACCTGAACGTGCGCGCTCCGACAGTGTAGAGTATAGCGCGGTACAATTACGTGTTAACTCGCCATTGTTTTATAGATCTTAGATCCATATAGTGCAATTTCGTCTGTGCGGAAGTATGTGAATTCGTCTGATAGTTTCTGCTACATTTGTGGCGAATATATGATATTAAAGCAACAAGTGAATATTACGGACTTTGTAAAAAAAGTATACTTTGCGTATTTTGGCTTAAAACTTGGAGATCAGGATAAAGCTTGGGCACCTCATAAAGTCTGCAAACGTTGTGTTAAAGACATTCGAAATTGGTTTAAGGGCAAAAAAAAAGCTTTCCGATATGCGATTACTATGGTATGGCGCGAGCAAAAGAACCATAGTGATGATTGTTACTTTTGTTCGTGTAATGTGAAAGGGTATAATTCAAAAATGGAAGCATTCAATTTCATACCCCAATCTGCAATCAGCTACTCGTCCCATCCCTCATGGGACCGAAATACCAGTTCCCAAGGTCCCTGCTACCTTGGAAAAGATTCCAAGTTCTGGCGAAGATGGTGCTGTACCTAAGCCCGATGACCAGTCAAGCTTTGAATTTGAAGATGACAACAGTCCGAAATTGTTTTCCCAGGGCGAGCTGAATGATTTGGTAAGAGACTTGAATCTTCCTAAAAACGCTGCTGAGTTGCTTGGATCAAGGCTTAAAAGCAGGAATTTACTTTTGCAGGGAGTGTCTTCAGCCTGGTTTAGATATCGTGAGAAGCAGTTTACTTCCTACTTTGCCTGTATTTGGTGCTTATTAATTTATGTATTTTAAATAAAAAAAATAGTTTTGTTACGCAATTATAAATTATAAATTCATTTTTCAATTTTTTATGTTTTATTTTACGATAATAACTTGTTTAGCATAGACACCTACATTGTCAGAAAACGTGACGTTCTAGGACAAAATGAAAGATATTTTCGAATTCAGCATACCCAAAAACATAAGAATTCCACAAAAAAATCAAAACAGCCCTTACTTATTTTTTTTTGCAGACTTGTGTAACCTTCAATTATAAATTACTTCATTCTTGATTTTAATAGAATGTATTCGAATATAAAAATTTTTGGGGATATATACATTTCGCCTTTTTCATAGTTGATTGCGGCCCTGTGTTCACAGTTTTTGATTATTCGAATTACACCGTGAATTACACTTAATGAAGACGTACTGTATCTTCAACAACTAATTACTTATTTTTTTCCTTCAATTTCCTACACGAGTCGTTACTCTGATGGAATGTTCATACTTGTTGTACCCCGAGAAGACGCTGATTCAAAATGATAAATACAAGTGTAGAACCTATCCATCACCATCAAAATGGAAACTTCATAATTGCCTTCGAATCATACCGACCATAACGGAATATTTGACCCAAGAAACAGATGCATCTGTTTGATGAAAGAAGAATCACCGACAACAAACTATTCTAGTATTGGTTCTTATGAATGAATTTTCATATGGTGTCTAATTTGTGAATAATGGTATAAATTTCTTATTATGAGTTAAGGAATATTGAGTAATTACTTTTGGCATCAAATTCAATGAAAGCAAGTACATTTCAGTAATAAATATTGAAATATTTTATGTATTGAATATTCTATAGCTCAAAATTGTGTGAATCCATTTCAAAAGTTAAGCAACCGATTTATGCCAACTGATTTATGCCAACGCAGTCTTTTTAAAAATCGCTCTTTGCCACCATTATAGGCGTTTCAATTTAGGATCAAGGTAATAGGTCACCTATGCGCTAGAGAGCGCTATTCATTTATTCTTTTAAATCTGTTATCCTTGGAAAATCTTAAACGGAAACATGCATCTTCAACTGTGGAATATGAAACTAGGACAAATTTGCAACATATTATCGAAAAACCTATGTCAATATCTTTTTTCTATTTCGAGATATTTTAGTATATAATTAATTGTTAATGCATTTTTCCTTTGAATATAAATTACTTAGGTTTTAGTAAACGGATTTGAACATTTTTTGACTACTCAAAATTGCATTTCCTTGTTCTATTAATAATGGCTCCAATTATTATTTCCATATTATTGTTGCTCTCGACTGAAAACTGCGTTATGAAAGTTAAAGTGGAAATATATGGAAAAATAAGTAATGGAAGATTCATATTTCACGTCCTTCTCAAAATGTGTATGAATCGACGAAAAACTTTGCTGCCAGGATGATGTCTTTAGGGATATAGTATTGCATACACTCTAGTAGATTTTCCATATATTCAAAGTAAATGCCTATCATATCGAATGCTTCTTTGTTTGTAACAATCATCTTAGATGCCACTTTCAAGTGAATTTTATATCGAATTCGATATACACGAATCGCAAGGACACGCAAATGAACAAATTACTATGGTTATTAATTTGACTCAAGTTATACTTTTACAAGTTTTTTTTTCATGACCCACTACTTGTTTTTTTTTTCAATTATTTGCATTTCAAATTCCATTATGACCAGCTTACTCCAAACAATTTTGAAAAAATCGAAATGTTTTTTCATAAATTGTAACTATATACTCATAGAAATAGTATAGAATTAGTCCTGAAGGTCAGCAAGACCGAGAAGCAGGTATAAAAGATTAGGAATTTTGAGAAAAAATTGTTTTCAACTTATTTCATATGTAAATAAATTGATTACTCAATATGTTTTGTACTACACATAAAATATGATGCGAAAAATTACGTTTTTTGGAATAAGCTGGCCTTGAGAAGTTTCCCGGTGAGAGCAACAGTAATATTGAAAAAATATTTGAAAAATGTTCAAATCCGTTCAGTGAAACCTAAGTAATTCATTTTCAAACGAAAAATGCTTGAAATTTGCACATTTCTTAAGATATCTCGGAACAGGAAAAATATATTGACATGTGGTTTTCGATATTATGTTGCTACTTTGACCTAATATTATATTCCATAATAAAAGATGCATGTTTCTATTCAATATTTTCCGAGGATAACTAACTTGATTAAAAAAAACAGGTTACCCATGACGTTGTTTCTAAATTGGAACTTCTACATTGGTGGAAAAGAGCACTTTTCGAATAGACTAAGTTCGCATAAATCGGTTGAGTATAACCTCCGTTTCTGGGTTTTTCAATGTTGAGGTTCCAACTTTCTCCCTCCTCTTATTTGAAAAGATAGACTGAAATTTATGAAATCAAGTATACTTATAATTTTTTGGCGAATACGCTAATCCTAGTTTAAATTCATCTGGATTAGGCAAAATTTGTGAAACATGTATTTTTTAAGTTTTGGTATTCAATTATGCCCTCTAGCGGAGAACCTACAACTCTGTAAATAATTTCCAAGTTCTCTCGAGGTGTTATAAATGAGAGGTAATAATAAATACTAGTCTTAAAATCACTGACTCAACAATTCTTTATTCGACTAGTTTCGCCTTTTAAGGCATTATCAAGAATAATTTTCAATATTAATCTCGAAAAACGGTTTTCGAGATATAGCCGACAGCCAATTGAATTACTGTCCTATTCGGCATACCAAGAATAGGACAGTAATCTTGTAACAGTAATCTTTTAAGATATTGAAAACTAATGATTTGTCATTTTAGTTCATACAATCATCTTTAGTCCTGCACTACAAAATGTGCGATGAAGTTGTAGATAGAGGCTCAGTACCTGAGCTTTATAGTGACCCTATAACGCTTTCGACTTAGTGCTGCTGGCTGGTTCCATTTCCACCATAATTTTGTCCGTTGAGCTGTTGTCGGCATTAAACTGTAGGTCCAATATATCTACATAGATCTCTGACATCCGCTCTTAAAACAATTATAACAATAAATTATAGATTGGAATGGAATAATAATTCCCAGGAAAACCTCAATTCAGTTGAGTAATTTCCTATTAAGTAAACATAACAAGTAAAACAGAAAATATTCAACATTAATTGCAGTTCATTATAGGACTCACAGAGATAAATAAATCTGTACAATTTCGAAGAGTGCAAGATGCCTAGATTTGGCCTAGCCTTCAACATCTTCACAAAAATTTCAACATCGAATTCATTATATACTTTTGTATTTCTTTCAAGACATACACGAATCGTTCAGTAGCTGAAATGAACACAGCTATAGTGTCAGAAATTGGGAAAAACATATCGGTTGTGAATATTGTTAAGTTGAATTGTAGTAACAATTGGTCAAAAGATCACTATCGAATTTGAAACCACCTCTATGACCCTCCCTAATCGCCGCCACTGCTTGTTAGTACAATGATACCTATTTTCCATAAAAATCTAATATTTACATTATTAACAATCAGTTTGATACTGCTATTTTGTCTAATGCTTAGGCTACCTGAAATATATCCATCAAATATTGGATCCCAGGATTATAATGGCTCATTTGAAAAGTAATGTGTCTATTCCTCAACCCACTGTCATTCTTCTTCTATTATATAGCTATTAAACCGAAGAATTTTTGTTTTGAGTCATAATATTATTACCTTATGTAACTAATTCATTCAATTAGGTTGAATTTTCGATAACTTCGCTTCGTAAATAGTATTAGGAGGTCTCATAAAATTATATTTCGCAAAATTTCGTTATGAGAATATTATTCACCTTTGATTACAACTTCGATAATTATGATGATATGAAGCTGCTGGTAAAATGTGTAAAATGTGGGTACGTGCTCGCTGAATGAATTGTTACCCTAAATAGGTATTCAAATCTCAAATATCCACTACATAGTTTCTGATTGATGTATTTTCTTAAATAAATTTAGTGTACCATATTTGAGTAATGTTTTTGGCAATTCTGGAAGAACGAAAGGAATACGTTAACTTTAGGAAATGCCCACCTAAATCGTTATTTTAGAATAGTGTTATTTGAAAATAACATTCGTTGCAATTAGATGTTGGATGTATTTGAGAGAAATAAATTGATGGTCTATTGACCATCAATTCAATATACATACATCAAATTAACGAGTACATGGAGTTTGTTATTGAATCACCTTGAATTTGAATCGTCAGTTTGGTGGTCAACTCAAATAACTTCAACAATACAGTATGTTTTCGTAGTGTAGTGGTTATCACGTGTGCTTCACACGCACAAGGTCCCCGGTTCGATCCCGGGCGGAAACAAAATGAAACATTTTTTTTTGATTTTGAAACTGAGTTTAAATCATCATAGGTTCACTAGTTAAAATAATCCGGACATATATATATATATATATATATATATATATATATATATATATATATATATATATATATATATATATATTTGAAATTGATTTATTGCCTGTTTGAGGTATTTATTTTGAAAGTTTTTAGCATTAACAGGCTTTTTTAATATGAAAAAGTTTATTTCTGTTGACGTTTCGTTGTTATATTACAACTTTGTCAAAACTAATGAATAATTGAATTTATGAGTTACTATGGATATCAAATGTCAAACTTAATTTTTTGAAAAATCAAATTAGTTTTTTTGTATATTCACTTATTGATTTACATTATCAGAGGAATATTTCTGGCTCAGCATTCGCTTCGGAAGTTTTAGTCTTCTTCACCATGAGGAAACCTCTGAAAAACTCATGGTAAGCCAGGTGATTCACTTAAGAATCACCTGGCTTACCATGAGTTTTTCAGAGGTTTCCTCATGGTGAAGAAGACTAAAACTTCCGAAGCGAATGCTGAGCCAGAAATATTCCTCTGATAATGTAAATCAATAAGTGAATATACAAAAAAACTAATTTGATTTTTCAAAAAATTAAGTTTGACATTTGATATCCATAGTAACTCATAAATTCAATTATTCATTAGTTTTGACAAAGTTGTAATATAACAACGAAACGTCAACAGAAATAAACTTTTTCATATTAAAAAAGCCTGTTAATGCTAAAAACTTTCAAAATATATATATATATATATATATATATATATATACTTATTTTTTTTTTAAATTAATTTATTGCCTATTTGAGATAGTTAAATTTTTTATATTTTTAGCAATAACAGGCATTTTCAATGCAAAAAGCTTTTTTTTTTTGTTGATCTTCCGTTGTATATCACAACTTTGTCAAAACTAATGAATAATTGAATTTTATGAATTATCATAGACATCAAAACCTCAAACTTATTTTTTTGAAAAAAATCCAATTTGCCTCTTTGTCTCTATAGTATTCAGAGGAATATTTCTGGCTTAGCATTCGCTTCGGATGTTTTAGTTTTCTTCACCATAATGAAACCTTGCAATAATTGCAGTAAATGCTATATAGGTCAAACATCGCAAAATCCTAAAGAACGAATTAAAGCACATAAATATGCATAATCCCAAATCATAGCCTTACATAAACGTGAAATACCTAACTGAAAAAAACGATATTGATTACAACAACACAAAGATTTTAGCAACTGAGAAAGACAAAAATGTAGAGAACTTTAAGAAATGTTACATTCGTCGAAATTTGGAAAACACAGTAAATGAAACATCTTAATATTATTTGCAACGAATTGATAAACCTCACAAAAAACAATCATAGAATAAATTACAACACAACAATCACCACCCATCATATGACAAAACTCTTTCTTTCCTGATCTACCATCAATGTTACACACTTGAACGCATAAAAATATTTCAACATACTGAAAATTTTTGTTTTGCTGTGATCTTGATGAAATAAATTTAGAGGGAACCAGTCGTCTAAGGAAATTCTACTCCTTTTAGTTGACTTTTCGCGCCTTGTTTTTGGAAAAAGTCGCGAAAAAAGCTCATGGGTGTCATGGCGTCGGCTCTGACATCACACTTAAGTAGACATGACATTGCAATGCCATGGTGTCTAAGCCTCTCTTTGAACAAATTGAACAAAACATTCACATAATACGTATGATAAAAACGAATAACAAATTTTATAACTGGTGTGCAGTACGGCAGTGTAAAAACACATCAATTAGAACACTCAACAAAGTGTTTGTGCATGTTCTGAACAAGAGAATATTAGACGATTAGCGGTTAATGTTCTCATGGCAAAACCCTAACGACGTAGTCACTGTTTGCATTTCACAAATGTTTCCTTTCCGTTTCAGTTGCACATAGCTGATTGCATTACCGCCGTATGATGGTCTTGAAGACCAGATAAAATTGGATATAGTCAATTAAAACAAATACATAGGTAATCAATGACTTGGTGATTTATAACATTTTGGTACTTTCAGGAGAAATACTAATAGTAGATAGTACTCGAGTAGGAGTTATTTAGTTATAGAAATTGACATGTTTTATTGTGTATTAAGTTGATAATAACCCAAAACTAGCAACTTCCAAGCTTTAAGAGTGCTCACCTCCAAAATAAAAAATGAAAAGATTATCGTAAAAATAACCTTCGAAATTGAAATAAAATAAACTCACATGTTTAAAACTAGTTTGATTACATTCAATTTGGTTGAGTCTATAAAAATAAACACAAATTTTACTCACATAAAAATTTTCACGTTTCTATATGGAGAAGAGCAAAATTTGTTCACAAGAAATCTCCCAATATTAAGCCAATCCTGTGTAAATCTGAGCTATTTGCCTTAACAAAGCTTGGTTCCATTTTAATAGTACACTGGTATTGATAAATCACACATTTTTCAATAAAATATCAATCCAAATGTCTGTTCACCTAAGCTTGACGTCATGCTCTGATGTGACTGGTGTTTCAGTCTGAATACAGTCTTTCGATGTTTGAAATCATTGGAAATGTTGAATATCTGAGGCTTTTAAATGAAACTAATTTAGTGTTTAGAATTTTTTCATAGAAATTTTCTCCCAAAATCATTAATCGACGTTTTTGTGATAGTGTCGTGGAGCCTATTGTTCATTTCGATTGTGTCTTCGATACATTATTTTGAATCGATAACACTAGAATAATGAATTCACATTTAAAAAAAGTTCAAATCGTCAATGAATTGTTGAACGGAATATTGTGATTTTTTATTTTCGTTTGTAAAACGAAAAAGGAGAACATTAGACAGATGTGTCAAATGTTGCACTTTATCACATTGACAATTTTCAGTTATCATTATTTATTAAATTATCAGTTATCATTATAAGTTATTTCAAGTAAGTTATCATTAGTCATTAATTCATTTCATTTCATGTAAACCGTCAACAACGTGAATATCTCGAAATTCAGAAGTCTGTGAATTTGCCAAATAATGCACTCATTTCAGTCAGTCCACCTCGGAACGAATGATAATAAGCTGTCAACTCGTATAAATCTTTCTTCTATGATTCATAAAGTTGTATCAAAAATCTCCTGAAATCTCGTGCCCGCTTCCTAACATATCAAGGGTCAGTTTCGAAAAATTAGTTTTCTGCAAATATGGCTCTTCCTATGGGTTTAATGATATTTACTCTCATCTTGAATATAGTATAGAATGAAATTCTCTGAAACTTGTTTCAAACATTTCATACAAAAAACTCTTTTCGAGATAGAGGGCGTATACTGCGAAGCTCGCAACTGTTTTCTGTAATGCAAGGTCACTGTTACGGTAATTGATTCACCGTATTATTCAGAATTCGTATTTATGATCAATTTAAACATTTTGTTCAATAATATTTGTTCAAATCTCATTTAATATGAACAAGTTAATCAAATATAATTTTATTTGAATTATAATATTAGCATTCATATAATAAGCATATAGTTCCAACAGGTACCTACCCAATTAAAGGAAAATACATAAGGAATACTGTAATACAAAATTTGGTGACTAAAAATATCAATAATAACATAGATATAGAATATTAAAACATAATAATAAAAAATATTATCAAATATAATAATCTAAACCTATGGTATAAATATCTAAATATTCAATCATTTAACTGAATCTCTAAACAATGAGTAATAACTAAACAAGAAAACAAATCTCTCATAACTCAAACCGGAAGAAATCAAGATGTTTAATGATTGAAACCCGAGTGAATCCCGGTGCAATTGACATCAGATTGATCTCTCGCGATTGTGAGAGAAGATTATATATTAATTATCTCCGAATATACCCTCAATATTAGAATCATACAATTATAATTTGTGTAGTACAAATATTGATCCTTTTCTTTTAAATGTCTGAACTTTTGAATTTTTCCGACTTTTGAATTGTATCTTGGCAATGACGGACGTACAATCCAAATAAAATTTGAAAATCCAATCAATAAATGTACGGCAGTATAAATGAAAGAATTGAGAGAAATAATCCACTGTGATTCCTTTAACCTGAAATTTAATACATAGAAACATGATAATACATGCAGAAAATATTAGAATATGACTAAAATATAATTGAAGTAATTCACACAACTGCTTTTAGGTTATATAAATAGACAAGTGATAACAGACTAAAGTATAATCGTTTAATGACAAATATGATTGAATTTAATAAAATTCAGATAAGACATGCAAATCATTCATAATTTCATATTTTTGAATGATTTTTAGAGTCAAAATAGTGTGTCATTTACTGGAACTGAAGGTTGATCAGAAACTCGGGCTCTATATCAGAAACAGCTTCGTGATTGAAGAAATGTTCGGACTAAGAGTGGACAATTTTATTCTGTACCTTCTATATTCATTACAGTTGCAAAAAGAATTCAACCGATACGAACGGAGGTACCTATCTGTTGATTTGTCCACCATTTGTCCTTGAATATCCTATAAGAAGCGGTTTAAGTATCATTTACAACTCTACAATCAAGGTTTATTCAAATATTCAATTTATTATCTTTCATTTCTACATTTAAACATCCATTTTTGACTCATTATATGACTGCACTGCATTGCAAATTTATTCCGGTAAATCCCAGAAATAAAAAAATTTTGTATATAAAGATAAAGATTTTATGTGAGATATAAAATATATCTTGGTTTGTTAATTCATTATTTGTCAATCAAAACAAGAGTAACATTCGAATTTATATTCTTTTTTTATAATGAATGGAGAATTTGCATTGTAGGTTACGGGACGTTAATTTTTTTTTCACATCATATGCAAATTGGTTTCATTTCGCTATTCAACACTGAAAAATACTTTCTGCAAGAGGATTCAGTAGCGAGTCACACCTAATACTACGATGTTTACTGTTAAATTTTAATCTCGAAATCTTAAATCCTTCTTTGGTGCGAAGGCTTTCAGTGTTTTTGAATACACGTTAAAAATTTTGTAAGAAGGTTGAGTATTTTCAATGTTGATACCACGAACTTTGTCGGTTTCATGTTTGAGAGCCAAACTTCTGAAGGATTTCAATAATACCCAGATTACTGTATAAGACGATTCAACAAGAATTTCTGTTGAAAGAAAAGTATTAGTATCAGTGGATAACTTGTTTTCAATGACACTTTAGAAGTTAAATCCGTTACTGGTATATAGTTTTGACATTTATCTGATTTGGAAACATTAGAGAGCCTCTGTTGTTTGTACGATCTAGAGGTTCACTTTTAGGTGGAATTGTTCTCATGCAGTAACAAATATGCTACGCATACTATCAAAGTTATGTTACACCAGTGACTAAGTCCAAGTATTTTTCAACCTTTCAATGACACGATCACCGGGGTATGAAAACATATTTAGGGAACACTCGATCCTCCGCTTTATGATCAAGTATGTTATTGTGTTCGAATAATCATTCCATAGGACGACATTTATACGTCTCCATAATTAGGATTCCAATATAAGCTTGAATATAATACATAAATCACATTATTTTACATGCATCGAATTCGTTACCAATTGATAACTAAGACAATTTACGTGTGTATCACGTATATTTCTCCTATACTAACTTTTTAATGGCTCAAATAAAAATCAAGCAATAGATTGCAAAATTCAAGCAAAATAATCATTTGAATAGATCCTCGATGAACGAAATTAATTAATCAAAAATAAGCATTTGTTGATATTAACATGAGTCTTAGGATTTTATTTTTTGTTGAAATGTTAGTATTGATATACAAATGCTTACGAGAATATCCTTTTATCACTCTCCCTTGATGAATCTCTTTCTCTAAACTTAATCGTTTTTTTAATGGAGTAGAATCCTCTACTTCTTGCTACTTCTTAAAGAACCTCGCCAATAGCACTTTGAAACACACCGCACGAGGTAAACCATATGGCAATAACCCATAAAATTCGTGTAATCTAATTGATAATGCCGATGATAAACTTGTGTGTTTCAATAATTTCGTGGAACAACATGAGAAATAAAAAAAATACGTAAATTTGATTCGAAAGACTTTATATTTAGCCATACTCTATTTCGATAACCTGCCAAAAATATTTTCTCTTTCCATTTTTTATCATATATGGAAAACAAATCATTAATTGTTTATGACGAATAGATATATGAAAACTAATTAAAGTTTCGACTTGTAAGACATAATTTTGTGAGTGAAAATAAAATTATATTTTTTATTCGCTTGGACCGTTTTTGAATAAAATACATTTCACACAACTTGCACTAGTATTCACCTCTTCAAAACCTATTGGAAACGAATAAATAAATCAGTGGGTAAATGAATACTTTCGAATGATCCTTATTAATTGTCCGTATTCATTTTAATTTATGAAAATTCATAGTCCTGTTGTCGAATAAATGTTTCGTGAAGACACCATTTTGACCAAAATGCGCAAGAGAAAATGCATAGTAAAATAATAATAATGAGAATAATGTAAAGACGTTCGTTGTCCGTCGTTACATTTCTAACTGTTAGACATTTGAACGAACGTTCTGCTGATGAAGATGGAAATTCCATCGAAACGTCCATTGTAATATTTTTCGAAATTCAATATATTAATTAAACCTGTAAACCAAAATGAATGTTTAAATTATATATATAATTATATATATATATATATATATATATATATATATATATATATATATATATATATATATATATATATATATATATATATATATATATATATATATATATATATATATATATATATATATATATATATATATATATATATATATATATATATATATATATAATATACATATATTTAAAATTGGTTTTCTTGCCTGTTTAAGATTAAGTTTATTATAAATGATTTTAGCAATAAAAAGCTTCTTTCAATATGAAAAACTTTATTTTTCTTGAAGTTTCGTTGTATATCACAACTTTGTGAGAACTAATGAATAATTGAATTTATGAATTATTATATATATCAAAATGTCAAATTTTTTTTTAAATAAGTTTGACATTTTGATTTTGAATTTTATGAATTACTGTAGATATCGAAACTTCAGACTTATTTCTTAAATTTGGCTTTTCTGCCGATTCGGTATTCAGAGGAATATTTCTGGATCAGCATTCAAGTTTATTTGTCTTCTTGAACATGAGAAAAACTCATAGTGAGCCAGGTGATTCCTATGAAATGATATATAAATTTTTTTCTAAATTGAATTTTGCATGGTTGAAATTTATATACGTACTTATCCCGATAATGTATATCTTAATATTTATTAGGGGTTTGTGTGTGTGAAATTGATGGTAGATCAGGGAAGAATGAGTTTTTATGTTTGATGATTGTTGTGTATTCATTCTACGAGAGTTATTTGTAAGGTTTATCAAATCGTTGTATATAGAATTTATGTCTGTTCTTTCATTGACTTTGTTTTCCAAATTTTGACGAACTCCTAAATTTCTCTACATTCTTTGGGAACTGCGAAAGACAAAAAAAATGAAAATATATTTTGAAGCAATATTTTATATTTGCAAGCAGGCTATTTCTATTGGCACTATGGTTAATGGCGTAATTCGTAGTCTGCAGGTATTTTGAGTCTCTACATTGATATAAATACCCTCATTGATGTTATTCCAAGCCTGACTGAAGACAATTTCTGAGTATATAATGAACAAAATGTGACAACATTTATTTTTCATCCGATTTCACATAGTTCTTCCGTTTTGTTTCGCTTTCCTCATATGCTGATAAAATTCATATGTCAAGGAATAAAATTTTTATACCGTGCAACAACAGATTTCTTTTATTGGCTTCAACTATTTCTGAAAATCAAATTGAACATAATGAGTAAATTTCGAGGTTAGAGCTGTTTTGGTATTTATGTTTATGAGTATGTAGGGGTATGTCTCATATTGTATTGTGCTTCTAAATCGGCGAAATTTTCATGATATCTAGTGTTATATTGATCACTAAAAATTTTTTTGCAATACCTATTGTTTAAGGTATCCTTGTTCTTTGGTTGAGAAATTGATACATTTTAGGCATGCGCAAAGATTATTAGTCACCTACTAAGCACAAGTTTTATACAAAAATATTTAGGTAAAAATTGCACTGACAAAATATATTCTTCAGGAATTCTTATATGCAATCAAAATGATATTGGTATTTCATATTGATTATTTTCGAAATCTGGTTTCTCTTCGATCGAAAAAACCTGTGATTCATCATTGAAAATTTAAACTCTTCGAACATAGATATTGATATTTCCTTCCCGTTATTATATAATTCTGATTTCCTGTAAGAAAAAATAATCATTAGATTACTTCAGTAGAAATCCTTGATCTGCAACTCACTCTTTGTAGGTGTTATCGATGGTAAGATAAACAATGGCCAGGAAAAGAGCCGGGACATCTTTAACCAGACCAGGGATTTCCAAAGGGTCGAGGGTAAATAATCGAATGTCAATAATGAAATTGTAGGAACTAGAACTCAAACATGCCGGAGTGCCATGGCGACAAATACACTCGATTCAGTCAACATAGCAGAATTCAATTGGAAAAGTCTTCTTGAAATTCAAGGGGAGCTGAAATACGATAGAAAAGGGCGAATGACTAAGTTTTTGTTCAATTAATTTAGAAAAGATTTCAAGATGTTTATTTTTTTTCTTCAAATAATTAACATTTTACTCGAAATCGATCAGGTACATTTCAATTGATATTCAGACAGCTATTTCACACAACCAGGATTTTCAGAAAAATTTTATTTACTGCAATGGAGAGCTAGATGAACTACAACAAAATGTATTCATTTATTCAGTGGAATTCATTAAAACTATGAAGTGATATTGCCAAAAATATTTTTTTTCATACTCATTATTCAAATATGAACTACTTGCGGAGCTTTCACTAGCTTGTCGAAATTGTTCGCCCATTATCAAACGATGGAAAATGTGAAAAGGAGTGAGAGAAGAATGGCAAATGTTTTAGATGTCTAATATTCATCAGAAATTCAAAACAATTTGTTCAATTCGTATAGAAAACAATGACATCGTATTTCCAATCCCTGTTATTCACTAAATATTGAAAATGAAGAAAAAATTAAATATTGAAAAGAGAAAATAGTTTATATATGTTGAAGTTATTTTGATTTTCAAGATTGATGGAAGTTGTATTTTTCTTCTTATATTTTTTCTTGAAATTGTTCATTCTTACATTCATTTGTTTATTCAATATTCATTCATTATGTTTCTTTCTCAAAATCAATTATTTATTTACTCAATTGCTTCAACTTTATAAACTGATTAAGTTATGTGATGTTTTCTCGCCCTCTTGTAAATATTCATCAATGAAATATATATGGGAATTGAGGAGTTCCGTCAGTTTTTCTACAGGAATTGCACTAGGAGCAACTGCACCTTGATTTGGATCTAGCTCTTTAATCTCATTACGCTTGTTAATCTTGTTGAAACTGAATGATACTATGCCAGTTTTGCCCCAATTTGTGACATGTTCAGCACTGAAAGCCTACAAACTGTACAATCTCAAGACAAATTGCATTTAAAAAATTCTAAAATTTGTCATATTTTTTTGGTTCATTTGACACTTTCATTGTAAACATCATCTTTATTGGTCCAAAAAACACCACTATTGTGATTCGACATGTTGCAAGTTTCAAGAAAGGTACCTACACTTAATAATAATTCATAAATACTATATAGAAATAATCGAATGCCCTTGCGTACAAAAATTTTTTCATTCATGATATTTATATATAAAACGCGATGTTTTGATTGAGGTTTCATATGAACACAACTTTATTGCCATATATTTCATAATACTCAAGTATTTCATGGCTAAATTCAATTATTTCTAAGGAGAGCCATGGTACCTTCGATTTTCTCTTTCTAGCGGCTTCGGATGCTTGGTGAGCTACTCAGAATTGGTTGTATCACAACAAGAACAACAACAACAAAAACACGATGTACAATTGTCGGACATATAGGTGATTAATGGTGGAATAGTGAAGCAGCAGCCCAGTTGGCTGGATGTAATCTCTCGAGTTTTTGTGGTCTCCATGCCGAGGGGCAGTCACCGCCTCCCAGGACCGTAATAAGTATTTACGTGTTACTGAAGAAGGGTGGAATGACTTATACTTGACTATTCAAATAGTCATTGTTTTAGTTGAATCAAACACTTCATTGCAATGGGTAATAATAGCAAAGCTAAATTTTCATTAATGCATTTATATACGAAACCGTGTGCATTGAAGCACGGAGTTTTCGCTAACCACTTGGTAATACATTACGTTGTATAATTAATTCAAATTGAAAAACTTAGCCTGAGTTTCACTCAGTATATTAACAACTCTACCTATGTTGCATGGAGATAATATAATACTCTCGATAATGGGCTAACCACCCAAAAATATATATATATATATATATATATATATATATATATATATATATATATATATATATATATATATATATATATATATATATATATATATATATATATATATATATATATATATATATATATATATATATATATATATATATATATATCACAAATGAAAATTTTCTTGCCGTGAAAAGTACAAACGACAATAATTTAATACTTGGTATAGCACGCAACTCAATTGTAAGCAGCCGTTGACACGTGTTTCGAGCTTTTTGGTTCTCCTCAGAACGGCGTAGCCAAGATCGAGGTGTACGAACTTGGAGATGGAATCAACAATAAAAGAACACAGCTATAAAGGAAGTCTCCACTGCTAGGCCTACGTGTCAACGGCTGCTTCCAGTTGAGTGTCGGGCTATACCAAGAATTATATTTTTGTCGTTTGTAGTTTTCATCGCAAGAAAAGTACGAACATTTTTCATTCGTTGTTAACTTTCTAGGTTGAAGACTCCATAAAGGATAAATAGTCGCCACAAAGGCGATACGTTTACCAGATCTCCAAACCCAGATAGTTCACGTGGAAGCCTAGCAGAGGAGACAATACATAATAATAATTAAGTCAAAACAATATACAGAATTCAATTTGAACAATATACAAAATTCAATTGAAATTCAAAATGATATGGTCCTTCATTTAAAGTTTGAAATCATCTATTATATAAGGACGGTGTTGGAAGAAAATAGTTTTTTAGATTTTTCTTCATTGTTTTCTAGTCCATTCTCTTCCACTTGCTTAGTAATTCATTGTAAAGTTCAGCTCCTAAAGATCTCCTTGAGCTGATTTCTAATGTTGTTCTTGTGATATTTAAATTGTCATTTGTCCTCAGATTATGTGGTTGGCTGTGATATCTGGTAACATGAGATTCTGAGTGATTCATAACTTCCATGACAGATCTGATAATAAGTTCAGCTATTATAGTTAGTATTTTATTTTCAACCAACAACGGTTTACAGTGGGTTGTGCAGTTGACTACTTCTAATGCCCAGATAGCTTCTTTTTGTATCACAAGTATTTCCTGTATGTGGTAGACATACCCCAAATTTCTACACCATACGTCAATCTGGAATGAAACAAGGCGTGATAAGTTCGTAAGGCTGCATTGTGACTAACAATTTGTCGGACACGGCGTATGGCATATACTGCACTATACACTGTTCAAAAAACTTTCCAGAGGTATTTGGCATTTTTCTGGAAGATGAAAAGAACATCTTTAGTTTTTTATTTGTTTAGGTACAACTGATTGGCAGTAAACCAGTTGACTGTTTCTTCCTCTGCCTGTATTGCTCTAGTTTGCAAGGTGTTCATATCTTCAGCTATTACTGTAAGTGTTGTGTCGTCAGCATATGAATCAATATGGCAATGTACATTGGTTGGTAGCTCATTATTAAATATAATAAACAAGAGAGGTCCACGTATTGATCCCTGTTGAACCCCCTGCTTAACATCAAGCATAGAACTCGCCCCTTTAATATCAAACACAATAATTGTTGTGTTTAACAATATGACTGAAAAAAAACTGTTTTTTAAATATGTCGGAAAAAGCTGAAGCGCCACACCCCGCACTCCATAGGGCTCCAACTTCTCCAAGCATATGCTATGAAGCATACAATCAAATGCTTTTGATAAATCACAAAACTTGATTGATGTTAAACGCATGCTCCTCAAAACCATCCGAAATTGATACATGAAGATATTTCATTGCATGGATTGTGGATTTGTTTTTCCCAAAGCCAAACTAATGGTGTGGCCAATAGTTACTTTTCCCAGGAAAGATTCCAGTTGATCAGCCATTACATTTTCAATTATTTTCGAAAATACTGAAAGAACCGATATAGGCCTATAATAATCATTAGGTTCATCAATACATCCCTTCTTGAATATTGGACACACCTTGGCAATTTTCATTCTTTCTGGAAAAACTCCGTGTTCAAGAAATGAATTTATAATATGTGTTAATGGTCGCACGATGTCATCACCAACGATTTTAACCAAATTGGTACTGATGTTGAATAAGTCCATAGCAGTCTTATTTTTCATTCATTTAATGTATCACCACTTCATGTTCCAACACTGCCCTGAAATGGAGAAAGTGTGGCTGTCTTACTTTAATCTGTTTCAGGTAACTATGTGGATTAAATGAAGTATTCTCTATTTTTTTAATTATTTCTGAGCCGGTATTCACAAAGGATGTATTGAATTCATTACATGTGATGTTGCTTCTCAGCTGAGTCTTATTTGACTTGCCTGTTTCTGTTTTGATGATTTGCTATGTTGTTTTCTGCTTATTATCAGCATTGAAAATTCTGTTTTCATTTATTTCTCTTTTGTGTTTCTCTGCAAGTTCAAGATACAGTTTATCATATTTTCTGGACTCGGTCGACGTATTAACATTATGATTTCGTTTATATGTTTATCTTAGTAGATCTAGAGTTCCTCTCATACGCATTACTTTCAGTGAAGTTTTACTTCTTAGGATACCATTTATGCTCTTCATCGGGAAATGCTTATCGCAGTAAACACAAAATATATTTGGAAATATGTTAAATTTATCGTCAGCATTTTCTGTTTCATATATATCGTCCCAGTGCTCTTCGAGAAGGTCTTTTTGGAAATTAATAATTTTTGGTGGTGTAATATTTCTTCTCTTACCACGAACTTTTTTTATGTAATGTATTTCCAATGTCTGTGCTAAGTGGTCTGATATATTTTCTCTATGTGGTTCTGTTGAATAATTTACAATATTAGTGAATATATTGCCTATACACGTTTTGGTGCCATTGTAGTGTTCACGTGTGCAGCTGAACACTGTTGTGCTTAGTCCATAACATTTTAATACATTCACTAGGTCCTATGCTTGACATTTATCACTACACAGGCCAACACACATTTTGGTGCCTACGATTTTTTAAATGTTCCTGAGTAATTTTTGGATGCAGAATGTGAAAAAGTTCTCAGATTTTGTCTATCAGATCTAGTTTTTGAGATTTTTTAAAAAATTGTGTAATAATATAATGTAAATAATATATAATATTACTATTGACAGTTAAAAAAAACAAAGACACATGGATTTAAGTATTTATTGCAAAAACTTAATTTACATAATTACATTAGTCACTAATCACATAAAAATTTTCTTTTATACGATTTTCTAGAATGGAGTTTACTAGGGCAGTCTCGCTGAAGGCTCCAGCAGTAGTCCGCCATCATGTGGCTATCCCATCGTCCTCGATAACGATCTTTCATAGTTTTAATATCCTGGTGGAATCTTTCCCCCTGTTCTTCACTACAATCACCTAAGATTTCTGGAAAACGATCTAGGTGGCTGTGAAGGTAGTGAACTTTTATACTCATGTTACAGCCGAGAATATTAAAATTTGAAAGCATAGTTTCCACTAATTCTACGTAATTCTCTGCTTTATGATTGCCAAGAAAATTTTGTACTACTTTAACAAATGAACTTCAAGCGTTAGATTCAGTCTCGTTCATTGATGTGGTGAATTGTGGATCTTTAACAAGTTGCCTTATTTGAGGACCATCAAATATACCAGCTTTTAGTTTTTCCGTGCTAATGCCAGGAAATTTACGTGACAAATACCCAAAACAATTTCGATCTCGATTTAAGGCCTTCACAAATTGCTTCATTAGGCGTAGCTTGATATGCAAGGGCGGAAGTAAGATTTTTTATCTTGAAACCAAAGCTTCGTTGATCACGTTTTGTATTCCTTGAATCATGACATCTCTTGAAGGCCAATTTTTGTTAACCCAGTGCTCATTTTCAGCTCTGCTGTCCCAAAGGCACAAAAAACAAGGATATTTTGTATAATCACTCTGCTGTCCAAGGAGGAAAATAATCATTTTTAAATCAACACAAATTGACCACTGATGTTCTTCGTATTTAATTTTTCTCAAAACTAATGCTATTGTTTCATATTCTTCCTTCATGGTAGTAGAATGACCAATAGGAATTGAGCCAAATTTGTTACCGTTATGTAAAAGAACACATTTTAAACTACGTTTTGAACTGTCAATAAAAAGGCGCCAATCATCTGGAGTGTATTCAGGCAAACCCATTTTTTCTAAGAACCCTTTTATATTGTTACAGAATACCAAGTCATTTTCCTGAGTGAAAAAAGGCAGCAGATCCTTATCTCTTTTACGATAAAATGTAATATTAGTACCTCGACAAAGTAGATTTTTTTCTTTTAATCTGGATGCAAGTAATTCAGCGGATTCCTTTGAGAGATTCAGGTGCACTGCCCTTCAAGGAAGTGATTATTAGGAAATTAAAGTAGGTTACTGGAGCCTTGAATATCTCCAAATCCGCACGTCCATATTGGTAAATGATAAATAGCTTTATTCATTAAATGTTCACACACGAATCAACAAAATAATTGTTATCATATCAATTCGTTGTTTGAACAACAAGCATCTTGTCATCGTTTAATAATATTATATAAACTGAGAAATGTAAATAAATAGATATAGGTAGTTAGATTTTAGATGTCTCCGGCTCGATACCCTTCACAAGGTATCTCACCTGTTTTACTGTAATGTAACTGTTGTAAAGTTACTGATCCTGGGGATGTTCCAGGATCCATCACCCTAAAGTAAACTAGAATAAACCACAGCCTCTTTCAATCCACTACCTCCTATACATACCTCGAGACATTTAACAGGTCTCTTATAAGATCGTTTAGTTCTTCTTGATTGAAACACTGTGGAGTTGCTGAATCTGCTTCGAAATCGCTGTTGTTTTCTGATTGAATTCTTTCAACTTCGTCAGACGTTGATGTTTCTGTATCATCTTCTGTCAGTTCAGGTAGACTGCTGAATGATGGAACGGGTATTTCTTCCGAATGCACTACAGGCCTTCTTGCAGAATCTAGATCAGGATATGTCCATTTGTGTCTATTGTTTCTATTTATGCCTTTAATATTAACGAGACAAAAATAGCAGTCGTCATGATGGTTCCGCGGTTCTCTCCAAACCATTGTACACCAAACTTTAGGCACTTCCTCTTTCCAGTTGTCCACTGTCGCAAATGTTCAACTCATGTTTTACCTATGAAATGTGGGGCCCAAGATTTATCTTGATCTCCTAAATGAACGCCAAAATAGGCAAGATAAGCTCTTTTCACAAAGTCAGAAATCGTTTTTCTGCTCTCTTTCAAAGTGTATTCACCACACACATAACAAAAAACATAGGGATGATTTACACAGGTACGTCTGCTTGTGGATGCCATTGTTTCAGTTTAGTGTCTTGATACTACAAAACGACCAAAATTTACATAAAATGATAGCACAACTTTACTTGGGAAAACTCAGTAATATACTAAATCAAGTACAGCCAAGCAGGTATAGAAGGATCGGGTCATAGGCAATTACAGGTATAAAAGTAATTAAGAGCATTGTATTGAGTAGTTCCTAGTATAGGAACATTGGGTCAGGGACAATTCCAGGTATCCATTTGGCTAATTACGCTCTGGGAAATTTCTATTTTGACGATTAAGTACATATTTATCTCTTTATTTGTTGTCCTTTATCAGAAAAAAATATATCATTTAACCTGTAACGTGTATCTCAAAAACTAGAGCTGACAGAAAAATCTAGTGGCATTTTTGCAATCGGCACATTAAAAACATCTAAAATCAGATGTTAGATTTCTGGCACCAAATTTTTTTTTCATTTTGTTGGCCTGTGTATTAGAATCAATATTTAATTCTCACGCTAAAACTATATTAATAACTGCGCTAAATGTTGGGTATATAAATTCCAACAGTTCACAAAAGAAATACCTGAAATCATCAGGTAATTTAGGTGTATAATATGTTACAACTATGACATTTTGATTTATTAAATGAATTTATTTAATTAAAATGCACATACTTCATGTCTCATTTCTATGCACATGTTTTGTACATCATTAAGTTCTATATACTCAAAATTTTTGTCGACATAAATGCAAACACCTCCATGTTCATGATTTTGTCTGATGAAACAAGCACGTTTCGTTTTATTGCACACATTGTATAGGTTTGCATTATGTGTGTTTGACCAATGTTCACTCAGACACAAGACATCAATTGACAATGAATTTACAATATTATCGAGCGCCTCAGCTTTATTGGACAGCCCTTGTACATTTAGATGCATAATTTTCAATATATTCTTGGGTTTGTTTGCGGTGTGCTGTTTACATATATTTGCCTGTTCTATACTAGTCAAGTCTTTTGGATGTCCAAATCGATCTTCTTTTCTAAAAAATGCTGACTTATTCTGAAGTTGAAGCGTGAAAAAGCAACACGGACTGGCCAGAATTTAGAATCGTATACCCTGTCCATATGTTGATATTCAACTTCTATTAGAAAGCATTTATTGTCCTTGGATATGTTCTTAGTTTTAGTTCTTTATCAAAATTTCACTGATATAGTCGTTTATTGTTTTGGTGTTTGCAGTGTCCCTTATTCTTGAAAGGAAAGCCAAATTTTCTTATCGTCTAGTTTTTTTCGAAATTTACTCTGAAAGTTTTCATATGGACTGTTTAATATAGCTCCTTCACCTAATTTGGGTTTTATTCTCCCCTTCTTATCTTGTACTACTTTAAATTCATAGTCATTCATCCTCTGATCTGTTTCCAGGTTTATTATGTCTTGCATTTTACTCTGTTGTATCTCGTCGTGTATCGCAGACGATAACATTTGTTTTGTTATTGGTTCGTTCTGACTTTTCAAGTTTGAGGTTGAAGTTTGGTCGTTGTTTCGTTTTTTATTGTGCGGTAGTTCCAATGTACCATTCATACTGATGAAGTTGAAGGGAAATTTGATAATGTGTTGAATCTGATAAGATTTTTGCTATGATTTACCGCTTATCACCTCATTGAACAATTTTTTGAGGTCATTTTCTTCGGAAGATTTCAATTTCTCTTTTAGTAAGTTATTATTTTCAATCAAGATCACATTTTCTCCTCTCCTCTTTCAGAAGTTTTTTTAGGTAAGAATGTTCCACTGAAAGTGTAGAAAAATTCTCGTTCATTGCTCTTCATCTCATTAATGATGATTAACTTATTATGCTCATTAACTCGTATTTTCACAACACGACTATATCTTCATTCAAGATTATTACATTTTTCATTGTTCTGGCACAGCTTTCATGAAAAACGAATGAGTAATTCTTACAAATATAGTTTTTGCAAGTTTTAGCACAACGTTTAAAAGTTTTCGTGGCCGAATTATCACCACTTGCACTTTTTGTCACTGGCTTGTGATATCAGATCTTTTATAAATATATATATATATATATATATATATATATATATATATATATATATATATATATATATATATATATATATATATATATATATATATATATATATATATATATATATATATATATATTTATATATATATATATATATATATATATATATATATATATATATATATATATATATATAGATTTATATATATATATCTTTTAATATCATATATATCGTATGTATATATGATATTAAAAGTAGTAAGAGTATTGCATGTAATATAAATAGAAATGTTATGTGTTATAGGTAAGAAAGGAAGCCATTATAAATAAATTTCAACCAATTTGTTTGCCTGGTCTATATTTCGATTGTGTTCACATTCTTCTTCAGGACTTTAAAAAACAGATGTTTAGATGTTTACGCAAATATTATGATAACATTCAGTTTAACTTACGGCTAACTAGGTAAAAATATGGTCAACACCATCAACAGGAATGTGAGAAATTTAAATTGTAAGTATGTTTTAATTGTATGATATTGCACAGGAGATCGATTATTGATGTTAAAATGTAAAACGTTTAGAAAATATAAATATATCTTGAACTAACCAAGAGAGATATATAAATAATCGAGCAGATATGACAGGATCACCGAAAAAAGCACAGAGGTGAGAGAGTAAATCACCGTAACAACAAAAGTCATACTGAGCACGCAACACATAGTGTCTATTTAAATTGTGGGCTGTCTGCGAGGGTTACATGAAATGATCTGAAAGTAAATAACTATAAATGCAGCTCAGCCTGGAAACGTCGGTCTTTTTATTAATGATGTTGTTGTTGTTATTGATTTGGACCATTTCCAGAAAAATCCTTTGCTGGTAGTTACCATCGACTGGTAGTTACCAGTTACATCCAGTATTCCAACACTATCAAAGTCAAAACGATGTCCTTGTTTCGCGGAGTGTAATACTAAGACATCTGTCCCGACGAAGTCTAACATCGCTTTTATGAATAGTTATTCTTATTTTAATGGTCTGAGAAGTTTGACCTATGTAGATCCCCTCACAATCTAAGCACGGAACACTGTAGATGCAATCTGATGTTAAAGATGAAGGAACTTTATCTTTAAGTCTTGTAAAACACTTCTGCCAGTAATGAAGTTGTATTCGGCAAGTTTTAGATCATCTATTGAACCGAAAATGTGACACAGTTTGCTGTGAGGGACGGGAAATGTGGTAAAGATTCAAAGAACGACAGATGTATAAGATAGTTTCGTTGTATATCACAATATTGTCAAAACTAATCTATTATTAGTTTTGACAAAATTATGATATACAACGAAACGTCAACGAAAATAAAGTTTTTCATATTAAAAGAAGCCTTCTATTGCTAAAAACATTAAAATATATACATATATATATATATATATATATATATATATATATATATATATATATATATATATATATATATATATATATATATATATATATATATATATATATAAATATAAAGGTTTTTTTTATAGGAATAGAACTTTAAGTTGCAATAAAACAACGATGGATCATTCGATTGACAAGAATGTTTTTTTATTCGGAAGATAATCTTGTGGCATTACATTTTAAATATGACTTCTGGCATATGACCGCCACGGCTGGCTCCGTGGATGTAGTCCAATCTGGACGTCCAATTTTCGATGACTTTTTCCAACATTTGTGGCCGTATATCGGCAATAACACGGCGAATATTGTCTTCCAAATGGTCAAGCGTTTGTGGCTCATCCGCATAGAACAATGTCTTCACATAGCCTCACAGACAGTAGTCTAGTAGTGTTAAATCACAAGATCATGGAGGCCAATTCACAGGTCCAAAACGTGAAATTAGGCGGTCACCAAACGTGTCTTTCAATAAATCGATTGAGGCTCGAGCTGTGTGACATGTTGCGCCGTCTTGTTGAAACCACAGCTCCTAGACATCATGGTTGTTCAGTTCAGGAATGAAAAAATTAGTAATTATGGCTCTATAACGATCACCATTGACGGTAACGTTCTGGCCATCATCGTTTTTGAAGAAGTACGGACCAATGGTTCCACCAGCCCATAAAGCGCACCAAACAGTCAGTTTTTCTGGATGTAACGGTGTTTTGACATACACTTGAGGATTATCTTCACTTCGAATGCGGCAGTTTCGTTTGTTGACGTAGCCATTCATGGACGATTTTGTCGACGATTAAATGGACGTAGTGCGCGATACGTATTCCGCACAGAACCATTATTCTCGAAATAAAATTGCACTATTTTCAAGCGTTGTTCAGGCGTGAGTCTATTCATGATGAATTGCCAAACCAAACTGAGAATAAATCACTTCTCAGCTGTTAAATCGGTCGCCATCTTCAACAGTAACGCCAACTTAAATTTCTGTACCTCTAAAACAAATATGTCGGGAGAACACCGGTCTATGGTGCTGTAGGATTTGGGTTCGAGCTCCGATGAAGACATGAGTGTAATGTGGTTGTGTCTATGATTCAAGTAGATTGATGATGATAACTGTTGGTTAATGTACGTTGATAACAAGCCCATTGGCCGTTCGGACCTGCGTTAAATAGTAGGTCCACTGAATTAAAAAAAAAACATATAATCGTTAACTGAATTAACAATTTAGTGGCGGCGGTTAGGTAGCGAATTCACATTTATGTTCTGAATTTCCCATTAAATGAGAGAAATTGTCGGTATACATGTATATTATTGGCTGAAGGGTAAGGAGCATGTTAACAGGCAAAATTTCCAGTCAACATTTTATCCCAAAATGCATGGAATGTTTCATTTAAAATATTTTCGACCTCTTTCTCTACATCTAACCACGATTCTGCCTCTTATAATATGATAGTATCATCTGCATATCAAGAGATTATTTCTTCTGTATCTATGTATACCATGTATTCATAAGGCTATTTGGGAGCATGTTAACAGGCTAAGTTTACAGCATTTTATCCCAATTATCAACATTTTATCCCAAAATGCATGGAATGTTTCATTTAAAACATTTTAGACCTCTGTTTCTGTCTAAGAGATTATTTCTTCTGTATCCATGTATACCATGTAGTCATTATGATATTTATATATGCGATACAAATAATTGTACCAAGTACTAAACTCTATGTTCTCCACTAGCTACGATAGTTTTTTCGCTTTAAGCAACCCCAATCTGAAAGCAATGCTAATGTCCTTATAAGAAGCTCGGCATTAAAGTTCTTCAGCATTTTATCGGATGCCCAGATCACTAGGGACATTCGGCGTCGAAAGATTTTGCTGAATCTATATATATATATATATATATATATATATATATATATATATATATATATATATATATATATATATATATATCTTGAAATTGATTTATTGCCTGTTTAAGATATTTTATTTCGAAAGTTTTTAGCAATAACAGGCTTTTTTTTTGATATGAAAAACTTTATTTTTGTTGACGTTTCGTTGTTATATTAGTTTTATGTTATTTAGTTTTGACAAAGTTGTAATATAACAACGAAACGTCAACAAAAATAAAGTTTTTCATATCAAAAAAACCTGTTATTGCTAAAAACTTTCGAAATAAAATATATATATATATATATATATATATATATATATATATATATATATATATATATGTTATGTGCATTTACGTGCTTAGATTGTGAAGTTTATATAGGTCAAACTTCTCAGACCATTGAAAGTAGAATAACTCTTCATAAGAGCGATGTTAGACTTCGCCCTGGCAGATGTGCATTAGCACCACATTCCGCACAGTAGGGACATCGTTTCGACTTGTAGCTGTAAGTTACCAGAAAAGGATTTTTTTGGAAATGGCCCACATTAATAATAACACCAACAGCATTAATTAGAAGACGGACGTTTCCAGGCTTAGCTGCATTTATAGTTACTTACCTTCGAATCATTTTACGTAACCTACGCAGACAGCCCACAATTTTAATAGACTTTATGTTTTACGTTCGTAGTATGAAATTTGTTGCTACGGTGATTTTACTCTCTCGCCTCTGCGTCGTTTTTCAGTGTCAATGTTTCTCTGTGCTCCTGTCATTTCTACTCTATTATTTACCTATTCTTATGTCGTTTTAGTACATAAAAATATATTTTTATTTACACTTCAACATCAACTTTCGTTTTCCTTTGCAATATCAAATTTATTTAAATAACACTTTCCTGTTTGATGGTTTTTTGGCCATACCTTTTATACATAGTTGTAATTTGTCAAACATAATTTTTATCATGAAAATTTTATAAAATTTTTTGCAGAGTCCTGAGAAGACTGTAAACACAGTCGAAATATAGACCAGGCAAACAAATTGGTTAAAAAATTTTCATAGTGGCCTCTCATTTCGCCTATAACCCATAACAATTGTATTCAAATTACAAGGCAATACTCCTATTCATTATATATATATATATATATATATATATATATATATATATATATATATATATATATATATATATATATATATATATATATATATATGCTCCTCCTGACTTAGGCAACTGACTTATCGACAACAATTCTATTTCTTCCATACAACAGAATTATATGATATTAATATCATTATACGTCAAATGTGACATTATGACAGCATTCAAAGTTTCGATAAAACATTACATTTCAAGTATGGCCAGACTGTTTACTTTTCAAAGAAGTCAATTGAATTGTTACCACCAAATCAGACTAGTTCATCATCCTTCCGTCGATCAAATAGGTGATGTAATAAGTTTAGCACATCAAAGCGGCATGGATCATTTGAAGAATCCACGTCTCAATAAAGGCTTAGCGTTTACGTTGGAAGAACGGCAAGCTTTGGGCATTCATGGTCTTCAGCCAGCTGCACAAAGAACCCAAGATGAACAAGTTGCAAATTGTAAAGCAGTTCTTGAATCCTATAATCAACCAATCAATAAGTACGTGTATTTAACAGAATTGAAGGATCGGAATGAAAAGTTATTTTTCAAGTTAGTAAGTGAAAATATAGAAGAAATGCTTCCTATAGTTTACACACCTACAGTGGGTTTGGCGTGTTTAAAATTTGGCATCATGTATAGAAGGCCTCATGGGCTCTTTGTCACTATACATGATAAAGGTCATATATACGATATTCTACAAAATTGGCATGAACCAGATATTCATGCGGTAGTTTTTACAGATGGAGAAAGAATTTTAGGATTAGGAGACCTTGGTGCGTATGGAATGGGAATTCCAATTGGTAAACTAGCTCTATATACCGCATTGGCCGGATTTAAACCCCATCACTGCTTACCGATATGTCTGGATGTTGGAACGGATAACAAACAACTCCTAGAAGATAGACATTATGTGGGTCTTCGGCATACCCGCGTGAGAGGAGAAATATATGATGAATTCATTGATGAATTTATGACTGCTATAGTTAAAAGATACGGCCAGGATACTCTCATTCAGTTCGAAGATTTTGGTACTGCTAACGCAGCTCGATTGCTCAAGAGATACAGGAATAAATACTGCACTTTCAACGACGATATTCAAGGTACAGCAGCCGTAAGTTTGGCAGGTGTACTTGCTTCGAATAGAATAACAAAGAAAAAAGTTTCAGATCACAAAATTCTATTTTATGGAGCGGGTACAGCCGCTATTGGAATTGCTGATTTGCTTACCGAGTTCATGGTTAGAGAAGGTATCAGTAGGGAAGAAGCCCGGCAACGAATTTATATGATGGATATCAATGGTATAATTTCTACAGGAAGAAATGATCTTTTTGGTCATCAGACATATTACGCTAAGGATCATAGTCCAGAGAAAGATCTGCTCAAAATTATCAATGAAATAAAGCCTTCTTTCCTCATTGGTGCATCTACTCAAGGAGGGGCGTTTACTCCACCAATTCTGAAAGCTATGGCATCTTACAACGATCGACCTTTGATATTTGCACTGAGCAATCCGACAATCAAAACTGAATGTACACCACAGGATGCATATGAACATACAGAAGGTCGTTGCATATATTGCAGTGGTTCTCCATTTCCAGATGTTATCTATAATAATAAAGTTTACAAACCTGGCCAAGGAAATAATTCTTATATTTTCCCTGGAGTTGCCTTGGGAGTAGTTCTTGCACAAGTGCATCATATACCAGATGAATACTTCATAATTGCAGCCGAAGTTATATCAGAAAATGTGTTGGAAGATGAGTTGGCTATGGGTAGTCTATTTCCAGGGTTGAATCATATTCGGGACTGTTCTGTTAAAATTGCCACACGAATAATGGATTATGCTTATAAGAATAATGTGGCCACTTTGTATCCAGAACCAAAAGACAAAATCAAATTCATAAAATCGAATCTTTATAACTATAATTATATTCCTTCTTTGACAGGGAGATGGTCTTGGCCTGATGAATCAAATGAAAAAAAGGAAACGTGTTGAAGATGAATCGACTCGTTTCGAGAGAAATCCATCCAAAATGATTTATATATTATTTATATATTTATATTATACATACATATATACATATATATATATATATATATATATATATATATATATATATATATATATATATATATACACAACAGTCTATAGTCTACACTATTCTAGCTTTTTAATCAAGTTATTTCAATAAAGTTGTATATATTTGAGGAAATATAGTTTGTTCATGAAATCTATTGTTTCCTCAGTAATTAGTTTCATCCCTAACTTGTTTTGCATTAGCTTCCGAGCTATGGTGGGGGGATGAGGGGGAGTAAATGAACTTCTCGAAAAAATCAATGTGATGAAAGATTACATATTTTATTTTTTTTTCATCATTTCAATTTGATCTTCTAGCAACCAAATTAATATTTTTGGGGGAGCCCATTTGGTCCCCCGGGTCCAATTCACTTCGACATGCTCTATATCTAATATCTTTAAAAAAAATTGTATATTATCGCATAAAAAATCATCAAAATAGTTTTAAAGCATTCGTTCGGTCGATTGACTCGATATCTTAGAGGTGGGGGCGATAAAAAAAATTGGACCAGAAATGTTTCCGACATCATCCAGATTCGTAATCTGCAAGCTTTTCTGAACCTACAACAGTTCAGAGAATGCGGTCTTCACGTTTTGCATACTCAACTTCCTCCAGATCCTTGTCTAATAAGTACTTTTGCGTAGTGCAAAGGGCCTCGCAATGACCCACCGCCCGGAGTGTCGCAATGGGTAAGGCCGCCACAGCGGCTCAGCCATTCACGCAGAATGCCATAACCAAGGGAAATATGGATTCATTTTTATGTGCCTATATAGATTTTACATCAACAAAGAAGAAATCGGTGAAATGAATCAAGGGACCCATGAAGGAAAATTATTCAAAATTTTCATTTTCTCAATTTGTGAACAATAGATGACACGGAGGTTTCGCTTATGTCTTGGTGAAACATAATGTAGAAAACATTTAATAAAATTAACACACTTGTTTCAAGTTTTACTAAATATATTTAAAATTCTACATATGTTTCGGGTGGTTAACCCATTATCAAGAGTATACAATATTACTGAATGTAATATTGTATAATCTTACTATATGTTATGGTCAACGATTTATCCTTCACTAACAAATAGCACAGCTAAGTTGTTCACAAACCTTTCAGAAATATATTTGAGACATATAGGTAGTCTGTTTTCATTCGTTGGTCCACATTGATTGGTCAAGGTAGTTTTCTACTAATGTTCACGTCTCTTGAAACAAGATGTTAATTTATCTTCATTCTATATTGAAATGCTATCAGGTAGGTACCTGCAGATTACATGTTTCTCTAGAAATTCTTGAGTAGATTCTTCAATAACTTGTTATTGCCAAAGTCAAAGAGAAACCTAAATTCATTTGATTAATATCACAATTCCAATGTGATCTAGGTGTCCTATATTTTCAGAGAAGGAGAATAATAAATCATTAGAGAAATTGGTTCGATATTAGATTAGAAGCTAGGTATTTGAGAGGTTGATTATCAGACGAGTAACAGGTGTTATTCCAGTGCTATTTCCCTTTTGTTGTATGTTATTGAGAAAAAATTCCTTTTCTCTAAAATTCGACAGAAATTCTGAAGAACTTCATCTATAATATAAAAATGAATCGCAAAATGAATTGGTAACCGCATAACTCAACAACGCCTGGACCAATTTTGCCAATTCTTTTTTCAAAATGTTCGCTGAAGTTCAGGGATGATTTTTACGGCAAGAAAACTTCGAATAATTACCGGAAAAACCTTAAAAATAGCCCATTCGTTTTTCCCATACAAACGTTTTTTATCTAAAATGTAGAATCAACGGCTGGACCGATGACACTATTTATTTTTGTTGGGTTTATTATTGTCAGGGAAACCTATAGTCATTTGGAAAATTGCGTATAAGATTAGAAAATTTAAGAATACCTAATTAGTATTATGAGTAAGAAATAATTATTAATTCTCAAAACGGGGATGTAAAAAAACTTGATATCTCACCACACATCACGGTTAGTTCAGAGCTATCACCACTAATATTAAAACTTCAATTCAATATAAAATTTTTGTAAGTTTGAATAGACTTACGTAGCTACGTTATGCGTTACTAACATAGCACGTGGTATATTTGTTTATAAAGAAGAATACAGTTTTCTTTAATTTGCATTTGAAATTTCGTTTTTAAAAATGTAAAATCTATTAGATGTACGAACTTAAGTCGCAGAAGAGCAAGTCAAACTGACGAGCAACGTGAAGCTCGCAGTGAAGTTGAACGAAGTCGATGGAATCGAAATTAACAATATGAAAAGGTTGCGTTTAACTCCTATCGACCTGCATTCAATTATAACGTTGAAATAGATTATAGTTCACAGCAAATCGTCGCTATTGGACCAACTAACGTTGTGTGTCAATATTGCAATGCAAAGTTTAATTGTTATTAATGAGAAAATACTATCAATTATGTGACAAAATATTGTGCGAAGGGTCAAATGAAATAGACGCTATTGGTACAGCCACCAGAGCTACTATATTGATTGATTTCCGGGAATGGACTAAATTCTGAACATTTCTTGACTTATATCCAGCAAATATCTCATACAATTAATGATGAGATATATCAGACAAGTACTTGATACGAAATTAGGAACATGCTGCTCAACTAAAGAACGGACAGGTTAATAACTTTCAACAAATCAAACGTGTTAATATAGGAATTTTTTGATAATGCGACTGATTTGAAATAACAGGAAGCATTGAAGTCCCTTCGTAAGTGAGTAAGTCCCTTGCTCCACACGGGATTAATATTAAAAACGAGATAGTGTAGCACAAATAATAGAACAAGTCTTTCCGACTTTTTGAAAAATATTCGGATAAAAATAAATGGGCTTACAAAGTTCGCCAGGTCAGCTAGTATTATATAAAAGTACTTCGATATGAAACTGACTGTTCATTGTGACCTGTATATGCATATTGTATTTTGATTATGTCAATTTCAACTTATTCCCTCCCTGTTTTTCATATTAAATTTTTTTTACTGCGAATGACTGGCTTTAATTTCAGTATAAATTTTTTTGAACATGTATGTGCAACCATTTTTATTTGAAGTAGACTTCATCCTCAAACACAATAGGCCAAGAACATTCGACTGAAAAGAAGTCAGTCGCTCATTAGTCCCACCCTCCAATGGCAATAATGGCCGTAAAGTGAATTTGACGAGTCATCGTTGCTCCATATGTTTAATTATTTGGTGTGAAATTAGTTTTTCCGAACTGATTTTTTGTATAATAGAATTACATAATGACATCCTTCAAATACCATACCAATGATCACAAAATCATCGATATAATAATCTTAGAAATTATGAAGTTTTTGAAAGATTAGCATATAGGACACTCACTTATGCGACTAAAGAGTGGCCGTTAAAGTTTCTGACATTTTTTGTAAATAAAGTTCATTCATTTGAGAAAAATAATATTATAACTTCATACTGAATCCAAACAAATGAGTTTTTCAGTGCGAAATCTTCTAAAAATATGTTAATTAACTCTTTTCCCATTATTGGTGATATGGAAAGAACTTCAATTTGTGTACTTAGTTTATTCATTCCGCTTTTTGAGTAAATCATATCCATTTTCACGAAATTTTAATTCAATTTAATTAAATCATTCGGTTCGAAAACTTTTTCTTCAAAACACAGATTCCAGAACAAACTATATGAAAAAGAAGTCCAATTGTATGGCGAAGAAAGCACTGAATCTATTTCTCTCTGACAAACAGTAACTTGTTTCAAGTACAAAGATTGCATACCTACCACAGGCAAGTATCAAATATCTTTTTTCCGAACTGAATGATCAAAATGAAACTTCAGTAGGAAAAGTAACGTTAAATAACATTAAAAGCATATCGTACAATATGATTACTGTCTTATTATTTATTATTATTTCAGACAAACTGATATCCATCGATTAAGTTCAGTGTATGCTTATTTACTGTTTTTAGACACAGGTCAGACCTTTTAGTTTGTGTTTCGTGTTTTCTCGTTGAAGTGAAGTCACAGATACTTTTTCAATGTACACTCCTGTAACGATATAACGGTTGAGTTGAACATCGGTTGGTAGCAACTAATTTTTACGATACATCTGACGTTGACGTGACTGAGTATCTTGACACCTTGACAAATTTCAAATAAACTAAACGATTATTGTTGTATATATTTTCTCTCTATTTTTTAAATTGAATCAACTCATTTTTGGACAATTGTTTTCGATTGCAGATTGTATGAACATCGTTTATTACCACCCTCGAAAAAGTGTAAGTTCATGTTTATTTGATCTTACTCTTTCGTGAAAATGATGTAACTTCGTCTTTGTAGATCCCTGAGGATGGAAATGAATATTTCCGAAAGCTTGGATTCACTTTAAAGAGTTTTCTTTTTTTCCTTTTTTGCCGCATACCCCATTACTCTGTATTTCTTTATATATATATATATATATATATATATATATATATATATATATATATATATACACTTTCTCCAATATTTTTCGAACAGGCTTTATTATATGAAAAACTTCATTTTAGTTGACGTATTATTACATATATTATATTGACATTCTTATTTACCCATACCTACAGTTTCAATAGGGAAAAAACTAGATATTCTAGAATTCTGGAAATCTACTATAAAAATAATGCTAAAAATGCCACTGTCAATTTATTAATGATCAGATAGACATCTGAACTGATCAGAAATATTTCGCCACTCTAGGAAGCTTCATGAAGAAAAATGATACATAATGGCGTAGGATATACTTGGAAGAAGGACAATTCAAACTCTATTTATCCTCAGTGCGTGAAAATGTAGTGAAACTACAAAACTGCAGTTTCAAAATAATAAATATAGTGATACTAAACAAATTGTATTTTTCTCTTTGAAACTTTTTCCTAACATGAGTTCTGCGAAACTCAGAAATTAGAGATGGATTTTTTTTACAAAGAAAACAAGAATTTCAATACTCTGGCAAGCAATATTCACAATATACATGAAAGTTCTTACTCTAGAATGGGTTATCTCGATTTTATAAGAAGGGTGCCG
The DNA here is from genome assembly GCA_030704895.1 of Henosepilachna vigintioctopunctata. Classification (NCBI taxonomy): domain Eukaryota; kingdom Metazoa; phylum Arthropoda; class Insecta; order Coleoptera; family Coccinellidae; genus Henosepilachna; species Henosepilachna vigintioctopunctata. Next base: position 11,327,089 of record JARQZJ010000092.1, on the reverse strand, counting down.
CGAGGAACATTCAAGCCCTCATTTAAATTCAAATTTCGTGGGGATATATCACTTAAGAATAACGGGAGACGTGGGCGCAACTGATATACCCGTCCTGTATATAGGGGGTTCGATTTACAAAGTTCGGTTTATATCCGGCTTAAGTTAAAACCATTAGGCCACACTACGATGCATAGTAAGCGTTCGACAAACCAGAAAAGCAATAGGTTTGGGGGTTTTGAGGTATAGATATATGAGAATCTATTCAAGAAATCTTTCTAATTTTTTCAGTATTATTTCAAATATAGCTATCGCGACTTTTATCCTAGATGAGGCTGAAAATTTTGATTTCTTGTCTCTTAAGTTTTGTGGATAGGGAATATTTCTTTGCAGATAAAAAAATTTCCCAATAATTTTTATGTGACACAATTGGCGAATTTGGATGATCAATGATTCCTGAAGTAAGCTTAATTATTGTCGGAAAATAAGTGAATCCTTAAAATGATTCCTTCAATTTTTTTATAATTATTTTTTAAAATCCTCAATATTTTCAAAACTCATTATGATATAAAAATAAAACTCATGCAGAAAGATCAAAATTAGCCAATAAACCCCTTGTTATAAAATTGAGTGTTCAAGAATTAGCATCATGTATAAATGCTATTCTAATTAAACATTATTGAATAATGTTTCCAACATCAAGTTTGAAATAACTATTGTAAATAATTGATAACTCAAAATATCATAACAACGCGGGACGAAATTGAAATGAAAGGATTTTTAATAGTGTTGGCGTTTACTTGATGTAAATCCATTATAATTCAATATAAACTTAAATTCAAACACTTGAACTTATGATTTACACTTTATTGACTACATATCATGACGCGTTTCGTCGTTCTTCAGATGCTTACAGAAAGTAAGCATCTGTAGAAGTCGTTTGTAACGACAACATTATATATATATATATATATATATAATGTTATATATATATATATATATATATATATATATATATATATTATATATATATATATATATATATATATATATATATATATATATATATATATATATATATATATATATATATATATATATATATATATATATATATATAAGAAAATGAACACTGGAACATTCATTTGAAATTAATCAATAGAATGTTATAGCAGAGCTAGATATATCACATATCTAGCTCTGCTATAACATTCTATTGATTAATTTCAAATGAATGTTCTAGTGTTCATTTTCTTAAATATTTCATTCAGTGCCATAAGCATAAAAAAATTTCATTTCCTTATATATATATATATATATATATATATATATATATATATATATTCTCGATTTAGCCCGCAACTCAATTGGCAGTAGCCGTTGACACGTGTTTCGAGCTTATTGGCTCTCCTCAGAACAGCGTAGCCAAGTTCAAGGTGTACGAACCTGGAGATGGAATCAACAATAAAAGAACACTCCTGTAAAGGAAGTCTCTACTGCTAGGCCTCCACGTGAACGTGAATACTCCGTAAAGGATAAATAGTCGCCACATTGGCGATACGTTGACCAAATGTCCAAACCCGGAGAGTTCACGTGGAGGCCTAGCAGTAGAGACTTCCTTTACAGAAGTGTTCTTTTATTGTCAATACTTATTAACTTAGTAACTTATTTTTTGTTCTTGAATTTAAAATAGCTTCTATGATGGAAGCTTAACCTATAAGTGTCATTCTTTGCTTTCAGTGTCTACTAAAACTTTGTCTAAATAATTTTTAATACTCCATCCCTACATGTTGTGCGTTTTGTTTATTTTGAGTATCTTTTCTATGATTTTTCAGTACATTTCAACATCTTTTCAATACAACCTCAGTTTTTGCTCCTGATGAAGAGATAAATATAAATAATTCTCGAAAGCTTGATATAAAAAGAAAAGAGTACACTTATTTCAACCTGAAGACTGCTATCCCAAATACATATTTTCTATTAGTATATCATCAAACCAGTCAAAATATATTTGTTATATATATATATATATATATATATATATATATATATATATATTCTTCATAACATATTTAGCAATAACAGGCACTTTTCAATGAAAAAAAATCTATATATTTGTTAATGTTACTTTGACGATTTCAACTTTTGTGAACTTTTTCAAAACTACTGAATGATTCAAATTCATAAATTACAATGGATATCGAACGTAATTTCAAAGAATCAACAATAATAAAACAACATATTTGAAAATTCTTTCCTGATCTATCTCGAATTTAACAGACATAAACCCTGAAATCATATCAAAATGTAAATATTCGGGATTAGTAGATAGGTATATTAAAAATTATTCATGTGAAATTCAATTTTCAATTTCAAATTTAATATTGCTCTCATTCTAATCATCTGGCTTTCCATGTGTGTTCTTCAGAGGTTTACCCAGGGTGAAAAAGACTGATAATCTGTCGAAGCGAATTCTGAGGCAGAAGTATTCCTCTGATACTGAAGAAGCATTAAATAAGAGTTGCTTTTTTTCTGAAAACTGACAATTGCTGTGTGATATCCACAGTAATTCATAAATTTCAATCATTGGATGATAAAGTTTCAAACATTTAATAGTGTTGGCGTTTACTTGATGTAAATCCATTATAATTGAATATAAACTTAAATTCAAACACTTGAACTTATGATTTACACTTTATTCACTAGATAGCATGACGCGTTTCAACAGCGTTACAAACGACTTCCTCAGATGTTTACAGAATAATAACAACATTTTGCGAAACACAGGTGTAAATGTCAGGGAGTTTTGGGATTCTATGACTTTGGTTTTATCTAAGATATTCCATTCAGACAAATAATTTCTATTACCTGAAAGAGTTTAACAAGGATGAATCGTTTAATATATATATATATATATATATATATATATATATATATATATATATATATATATATATATATATATATATATATATATATATATATATATATATATATATATATATATATATATCTTGAAATTGATTTATTGCCTGTTTAAGATATTTTATTTCGAAAGTTTTTAGCAATAACAGGCTTTTTTTGATACGAAAAAGTTTATTTTTGTTGACGTTTCGTTGTTATATTACAACTTTGTCAAAACTGTTATTGCTAAAAACTTTCGAAATAAAATAATAATAATATATATATATATATATATATATATATATATATATATATATATATATATATATATATAATAATTGTTCAACATAATTTATATGTAAACAATTCACCCTTGTTAAACCTTTTCAGGAAATAGAAATTATTTTTCTGAATGGAATATCTTAGGTAAAACCAAAACCATAGAATCCCAAAATTCCCTGACATTTATACCAGTGTTTTTCAAAATGTTGTTATTATTCTGTAAGCATCTGAAGAAGTCGTTTTTAACGACGAAACGCGTCATGCTATGTAGTCAATTAAGTGTAAATTATAAGTTCAAGTGTTTGAATTAAAGTTTATATTCAATGATAAAGATTCATTTGTCAAGGAAAGGTTAACAAAAAAAAATTTTCTCAATCGAAAATGGACTGTTCTTGCTGAAGAAATTATGAAAAATATATAAAAATATGTATATTCAAAAACATACCAAAATCTATTAATTTACCTTCATGTTATTTCTCGTCGCAGCGCCCAATTACTGTGAATAATTCATTCATCACAAATTTTAGTTTTTATTCAACGAAATGTGTGCCCTTGAGTTCAAAATATAGCTGAACATGAAAAATTCACTAGAATTACTCCAGCAAAGTTTGCGATCCTGAAGTAATATGTAAAACACTCTCACGGGATCTGCGTATTAAATTATAATAAGCGTTTAATAAGTAGAAGAGTAATTGAAGGAGAATTTTCTTAAATATTCCGCAAGGACCACATTTTACTTATTCATCATGTTTGATATCAGAACAGAACCCACATTTTTTGTATTATTTTTGATATCTTGATAGCAAACTATATTTGAATTATTATACTGAAACTTTTTCCAAGAAAGATTCTTTTGGTTTTAGAATTTCGGAAGCTCGGAAATTCTGCCACTGATCTGATATTATCGGTCATGAAAGTGAATTCAACAAAAAAGAAATGGAGTATTACTCAGCATCGAAATATAGATAGCATGATGGAGGTCAAAAAACAATCATCGCAATTTTTTTCCATATTTTGACAATTAACCGAATTGAAATAATTTTCATTTTCATAACTTACCTAGTGTTAGTAACACCTACGAACTGCTACCATTGAAAAATAGCACGAAAATTGAACCACTCAAACTTTTCAATGCAGGAAATTACAAAACATTTCTTGAATGATAGCATCAAATTTGTTGTTTTTATTAGTTTTGATAAAAATACAATTCGCAGCTAAACGTCAACTAAAATGAAGATTTTTTCAATCAGAAATTATATTGTTACTGAACAATATCAAAATAAACTATTCACAATCAAGAAGTAATAATACCATACAGAATGAATACAGTTCAATACATATAGCTGAATATTTCACTATTCTAGATATGCATTTTCAGTGTTCAACTAAGATTGCAGCCCGGGACAGGAAAATGAATTACCTTTTCAGAATTTTCCAAGCTTCCGAAAATGTGTATTTTCTTCTTCAGGCCTAAAATTGTAAAATATTGACGGTATATTGAACAGGGCACTATCGGAAGTTATTCTTACAATTACTATGAGGCTAGTGAAGGTACATTTGTTATTCGAGTTTTAAAACTAATTGTTTCCAGATACATTGAGTTAAATTATATGTTCGAAATGAAATATTAAATAAATATAACATACAAAATGATAAAATAAAATATTCAGAGAATTACCAAGCTCCAAAAGGCCTACAAGCTAAAATGAGAGTTCTATCACAAAAAGTGCATTTCAAGAGGTGGCAAATTAGGACATTATAACACTAATTTCAGAAGCAATCTATGCAGTTGAAACAATGATTATTGGCAATTATCCAATAATTAGAGAAATATAAAAACAACGGAAACGGCATATATAGAAAAGACCGCAGAATGAACTTTATCAAAAAACAAACAATATATATATATATATATATATATATATATATATATATATATATATATATATATATATATATATATATATATATATATATGTATATGTATATGTTATAATACATTCAGTAATAAGAGGCACTTTGGAATAAAACAATTTGGAATACTTTTGTATACGTTTACGTATACAAAATTACGAATTACGATCAAATATCAATCGAAATTCTTCAATTTTAATTTGAATTTTGGGAACACCAACTGCTTTTCTGCCACTTCAGTATTTAGAGAAATATTTCTGGCTCAGCATTCGCTTCGGAAGTTAGTAGTCTTCTTCTTTACAAAAAAAACTTGTATAATATTATCTACATAATTAATCTTATTGTATATACAGAATATTATTGCTAAGAGTATTATTAAACTTTCTTCATAAAATTTTTTCAGTAGAATCAAGTAATTTGTGTAGATCTAAATAGTCAATGCACCGAAAACTTTATTTCAATAAGATGTACGAAAAAATTTACCTGAGATGTACATATCTAAAACTTTAATATATAGATAATTAATATTTTCAATATGTGCTCCTCTTTCAGCAGTTTCAAACTATCTGTAGAGTGAGCTCTTTTATGTTGACAAGAAATTAAAAAATAACAAAAAACTTATCTATATCAAACAGGCAAATCGTTCGATTATATTATATATATATATATATATATATATATATATATATATATATATATATATATATATATATATATATATACTCATTCAAAATCCAATCAGAAGGTACTCAATTCACGCCTGATATTTGCCAACAAACATGAAAAATACCTGTGACAGAAACTAAACGATACTTTCCTATTTTCGGAATACAAGAATGTCATGCAAAAAACTAGTATCGGATAACAACTTTAGGGATGTTATAACATTAACTCGTTTACATAATCCCTGAAAAAGAACCCCAAAGATTAGGACGCATTAAAATTACCAATCGCCCACCTTTAAGAGCCCTCTTGTCACGCGTCTTTTCACTCTTTTATACACCTTTGTGGTGTCTCAATGCCACCTATGATGATGTCAGGTAGAATCATTTACATTTTCTGGAATTACAAGCCAGAATACTTAGTTTTGATCTGTTCGAAGAAGACATTACAATGACAATAAGAGGGATAACTAAATCTGTCAACTTCTGTTTGTGGGCGCGATAGACTTGGAAGAATAATGTTAATACCCATAAAAAATGTTTTTGCATATGAAGTGGTCACTGAGATTGAAGGAATGCTTGGCGATTTGTCGCATATTCCATATTGAGCAGATTGGATGTTCTTGAAGCTTCAATTTTTTAGTAATAATATGTTATAAGTAACATATAAGTAAATAGAGCGTACTTAATGATTTAAATTCTGTTTTTAGCATATTTATAAATGAAAATTCATAGGAATATACATCTCGTTCATCAACTAGTCGGAGCCAATATTCATAATAACAGAAATTGCAAATTTCAATGTGTTTATTGCCACATACATAAAGAGGCTACTACTGATTAAAAACAGTAGTAACTACTGTTTTACATGATGAACAATATCAACTGAATTCTACACATGAAGAAATATGTGTATTATCATTGGTAGTAATTTCTTACTAATATAGCCTACCATTAATTCCTCCTATTCTGAATTCGAACTATTACGAGAGGTTCAGATTAGTTTTTTTATGCTCTTTTTTTATGGAATTACTATCGAGTCTTCGTTTTCTTTGATGCCAATTCGAATCGAATTTTGTGCTTTTGAAAATTGTTCGAGTACTGCGTATTCGCCTTAGCTCAGAGCACTCGATAATTTTTAAGCTATCAAACTTCACCAGTACTTGAAGAACAACTTTTTTATTTTCCCGATTTTCACACACATAACTTGTTCATATTTAAGAATTAATTGAAAATATTCAGTCATACTCAACGATTTAGAATATTTCCCTATAGAATTCAATGAATTTTAGTTCGGTGAAAGTCTAGAAGAAATTGATTTATAATCTCAGGAAAACCGTCGAAGAAATTGAGACTGTGTCAAAAAGAGATCAATAATTCAAGTCAATAGTTGAGTATGACTGAATATCAATAATATTCAGTCATACTCAACGATTTAGAATATTTCCCTATAGAATTCAATGAATTTCAGTTCGGTGAAAGTCAAGAAGAAATTGATTGATAATCTCAGGAAAACCGTCGAAGAAATCGAGACTGTGTCAAAAAGAGATCAATAATTCAAGAATATTCTACACCTGTCCTTGTATCTCGGCGCCATTTCATACTTCATTGCTATGAAAAATTCCGAGAAAACACTTTTGTGAATTTTGTTGTTAACTATTTCAAAAACATTTCACTTATAACAGAATTCCATATTTATTGGTAGAATGTATAAAAAGATTATTCAACCTCGCATTCAGATTTGAAGTTAATACTGTTATAACTATCAGTTGAATAAAAAGCAATTAGCAGAACAGAATAACATTACCTACGTATATAGGAGTATATATATATATATATATATATATATATATATATATATATATATATATATATATATATATATATAGTCAGATGCGTAGATTGCTTCTGGAAGAATCGATATGTTATAACGCCAAAATTTGTTGCCTCTCGAAATGCACTTTTTGTTATAGTAAGCCCATGTTAGCTTGTAGGCCCTTTGGAGCTTGTTTATTCTCTGTTCATTAGCGATTAGGTTCAAACCTGAGGACTATAACTTCTCCGAGGTATTTAAAATGGCCGACTTGCAGAATTTCACCATATTTTGTGATAAGAGAATATTGATTTTCTGGTTTACTTTCCATGTATCTGGTCTTATATAGTTTTATGTAGTATTAATTTAATGTAGTTTTTTACGGCGAGAATGGCTTCAGTTCTGAAGTTTGTGATGATAGCAATATCGTTTGCAAAGTCGAGGCATTTGACATTTTCTTATTTTCCTTTTTGATGGTCACTTGTATGCCCTTCACATGAAGTTAGTATTCCAGAATTATTTTCTCTAAGACCACATTGAAAAGGATTGGCCAAAGTCCGCCTCCTTGCCGCACACCGTATTTGATTTCAAAGGGATCTGATACTTCGCCCATGAATTTTACTTGGATGTGCCTGTAAGTGTCTATAATTTTTCGGGACTTTCGATCGATCCCGAATTCTTAAATGATTTTAAAATGGTTTCGCGGTCTACCTAATCATATGTTTTCTTGAAATCATTGAATGTGATCACTGTATTTTCACATTTTCTCATCTGTAATATCATCTTTATTGTCCAGATCTGTTCAGCACATGATCGGCCTTTTCTGAATCCAGCCTCGTATTTCCCAAGTAGTGGACCCGCTTGGTGTTCTATTCTGTTTAGGAGTGATTTAGAAAGTATTTTGTAAACAACCGGGGGTAAGGAAATTCCTCTGAAATTATTGATATCCTTTTTGTCCCCCTTTTCGTGCAATGGATGTATTAGCGCGAATTTCCAATCCTCTGGTATATGTTCCGTCCTTCAGATTTCTGATATTAAATGATGAAGTTTTTGCGTCAAAATAGAATCGGTCAGTTTCCAGAGTTGCGCAACAATCCAATCTTCTCTTGCTGCTTGGTTGCTTGATAATTTCCACAATCTTTTCCATATCAGGAGCTTGCGGGTCTGGATGCGTTAACACCGAAAAGTCCAACTTAAGTTTTTCTTGGAGTTTTATTGTCTTTGAGACTTGAAGGACAATCCGAGATTCGAAGACAAGCTTGTCGTATACAAGAGTTTTTAGATATGAATTGTAATTGGATCTTGAAAAAGGAGACCTCGGTAGCTTAGTTGGTAGAGCAGCGAGGCGTAAATCTGAAGACCTGGGTTCGAATCCCAGTCGAGTTCGAAAACTTTTGGATGTAACTTCGATTCTTAATTTTTACTATAACAAAATAATACACTTCTACATGTCCGTACATGGTTGGTTAGCATGAATAGTTTCTGTACTATATTTATCATTGTTCCTTAAAAAAAATAAATACATCTGGGAGGATGAGTAGGTTTACCACTCATCCTCCACCACGTGGTTACCCACTTTCGCCTGCAAGTCTCAAAGACGACAATCCGAGAGTCGAAGACTAGCTTGTCGAATACAAGAACTGTTATATTTTAATTGAAGTTGAATCTTGAAATGAAGACCTCGGTAGCTTAGTTGGTAGAACAGCTGGGCGTCATCCTGAAGACCAGGGTACGAATCCAGGTCGAGTTCGAAAACTATTGGACGTAATTTCGATTTTCAGTTTTCACTATAATAAAATAATACATTTATATATACGTATATATATATACATATATATATATATATATATATATATATATATATATATATATATATATATATATATATATATTTATATGTATATATATATATATATATATATATATATATATATATATATATAATAAGTTGATGTATATCAGTCAGTGTCGGTCGGTACAAACATGTTATACCAAAAGTTATTTAGTCCAGACTCAAGCTAACCCTATACCGTAGAATTAAGTTTATAATCTGGGATTTCTACATTCGAGCACTTTTTCATAAAAAACGGTAAAAAGGGTATACTGTATAATGTCTATTTCGATTTGTAACCAGAAATGTTGAAAATATTTCTGACCATATCGGAACATACCGTCAAAATAATAATGAAACAAAAGTATACTTCAAACGTTTGCATGAAAACTAGAACTTCATCATCATTTTTATTTACAAATACTTCGAATGTTGAGAGTTCAATAAATTTTCCTGTTACCTAATAAAGTTCCTGCATTGCCGGTCTCCGTGGCTTAGTCGGGAGAACACCCGACTATGGTGGGGTAGGATTCGGGTTCGAGTCCCGGTGAAAGCATGGTTTGTGTTTGTCTATGATTTAAGTAGTTTATTGATAATGATAATTGTTAGGTAATGTATATTGATTGCAAGCCCAATGGCCGTTCTGAACCGGCGTTAAACTGTATGTTCCACTGAACTAAAAAAAAAGTTCCTGCACACCGTGCGGGTCCGAACGCGACGTCGTTTTGATGAGAGCAAACAAGCTCGAAACACGTGTTCATGACTGCTTTCAATTGCGGACTATTACTGCTGGCTTCTACTTCTCTTTTATATTGACTCGTACCTTCTTTGTACAAAATAAAGAGAATTTTTTACTGCAGTTATGCAGGTTTTATCATTTATTGTAAGCTTTCTGAACACAGCTTTATTTGTTGATTATTCATATAACAGCAACGTTCGCAGTGTTGACAAGCTAAAATTGATTTATCGTTCTTTCGGGAATCCTTTCGTGTACAGCTGCCGCGACTTCATTGTAATTTATTGTGGCTTTGTGAGTTTTTCTCAATCTGGAGTAATGGAGTGGAAAATGAGAAGGTTTTTCCACGATTTACTGCCGAGTTCGAAAAATGATGGGATTTACTCATCACGTACGAATAATTTTGTTGCCATGAAATATTCCGTTCCTCATTATCAAAATTATGTTCAAATTTATCTTCTTTTGTTTTCTCTGAATTTTTTTCAATTTGTGTACCTAATGTTTTTTATAATTAATAATACTAATATGTAGAAATAACTGAATAAGCTTTTAGAAGGTAATGTTCACACACAGCTATTGAGTTAGCTAGGTGTGCAAATATTATTAATTTTTCTCATTGAATCCCTCTTTTTTCACTGAAATAGCTGATAAATGTAACATTCAATGTGATGTTTATAAAATTTGGGAAATAAATATAAATATATATATATATATATATATATATATATATATATATATATATATATATATATATATATATATTTATATATGAATGATATTGAATTCTCGCTTAACTCTTGGTGAAACATAATTGAATATTAAAATAAATTAAACTCTTTGCTTAATGTTTCACGATTTATTTAACAATATGAATAGTCAACATGTTTCGAGCGTTAGCTCATTTTCAAGACTGAAAATTTCGAAATGACTGAAACAAGTCGAAATGAAAGGAGTAAAAATGCAAAGGTAAGTTAAATTTCTTTCATTATAACTCTTTCGGAAATTGGTAATATCTCTTCTATAATATTTCATTTATTTAAAATAGGTACTTGAATAATTTTTAATAAAACAATTGAATTTCCAGAAGGGATTTCCAGAGGCTATAAAAGTCTCACAAAAGCCGGACGGTATTTCATTGTCGTCTGCAACGTTGTGTTGACTCTTCCCAATATGTTTTGGGTGTATAAAACGTGTACGAAACAGTGTTTCGTGTTTTATATATTAATTTTTTATATATCTCTTCAAGTACTATCATCTTTAACTTGAACTACGCCGTTCTGACGATAGGCAATAACCTTGAAACATATGTAAACGGCTGTTATATAGAAAAATGTGTAGGTTTTCAACGTAAGTTTCCTTTACTTAATTTTAAGTTACCTGCATTAAATATAATTCTTAGAATAATTCTTTTATCAATAAAACAATTGTTGAACTTATTTACACATATATTAAAAATAATACTGCATGACGTACGTTTCGATGAGATTCACCTTTTTCAAATGCTACGTGCAGACTGAATAATTTTTATCGTAATGCTAGCTAGGTATCAAACCTTTAAAGTTTTAATTTGTAGAATGTTATAACCTAAAGCCCTAAAAACTAGGATAAACTGAAAGGACTAGGATATAGGAAGCTAAAGTTGGAGGATTATCTAGATATATATGTAAGGCTAGTATTTGCAAATCTGGAACGGATTCAGTCTTGAAAATGAGCTAACGCTCAAAAAAAAAAAAATATATATATATATATATATAACTTTATAATGATTGAAAATCTCAATATGTTTTCAAAATACAATATGTAAGAGTAAATAAGCCAGATTGCTGATAAAATAATCGTAGGAACACAATTTATGCTTACAAAATTAGTTTGAGAATGTATATTTCTGAGTCATGATCAAATTACCTTCTGAGGCTACTATTATAGGCAGCACCCATTTAGGATAACTCAGGTTAGACTCCACAAATACTTCGTGAACTAACGTAATTACTGATGTGCTCGAAATATTTCGTTACTCATATGAGTAAGTTTTCTCATTCTTATATTTATATATTCAGTATAAGCATTTCATTTCAAATTGATTTTCAAAGTAAATAACTATATATTCAATTTGAATTTAATTTTAAATTGAATTTTCTACTTATTTTATACTGCCGTAACACTTACAACCATTAGGTTTTTGTTTTGGTTCATTGAAGAGGATATACTTTCGTCTTTTCAGTGTTGAGTGTCAATGAATAGAGACATAACCAAGCTTTAACATTTATAAATGCCTTTTCGGAGTACCAATGAGGAGTGTTCATAGATATGTAAAATCACTTGAAACTTAGTTACAGTAAAACTTTTATATAAACAAAACAACAGTTTTTGTTTTATTTAAAAATCCCGAGTAGTTCTGATTTAACAACCATTCGAAATTCCCGTAAATTTGTGCCCTGTCGAAAGTTACTGAACACCGGATGAAGTCATTTTGCAACGCTCCGTACAATTCGCACTTTTTGTATCGGTGAATATGTCCCGCAAAGTGTTTTCTATTCTTTCTTCGCTTCTAAGTGTGTGAATTGTTAATAAAAATGAATGAAGGCTTCAATAAAGGACAATCCGATAACGTACTTAAAATATGTGTTATGGTTATGTGTTATAGCTCATTATTTTGCAATAAATAATGATTTCTTTGCCGTCGAAATGAGAGGCGTAAAAATGCAAAGGTAAGTTAAACTTCTTTCATTATAACTCTTTCGAAAATTGGTAATATCTCTTCAGCAATATTTTATTTGATTGAAATAGGTACCTAAATAATTTTTATCGTAATGCTAGCTAGGTATCAAACCTTTTAAGTTTTATTTTGTGGGATGTTATAACCTAAAGCACTAAAAACTAGGATAAACTAAGAGGACTAGGATATAGGAAGCTAAAGTTAAAGGCTCATCTAGATATATAGATAAGGCTAGTTTTTGGAAATCCGGAACGGAGATACCATACCATTTATTATTGAATGACGAACAGTTTGGGTCAGTGGTAGTGCACGCTGCCTCGGAATCAAAGTTCGCGGGTACAAACATTTTTGTGCATGAACATGGATGTTTGTATCGATATGGACTTTTTTTATATGAAGTATGTATTTACAACAAATTAAATACTTACATAAGTTGTAAACATTTTTGTTCATCTTTTTCAGATCGGCCAGAGAAAGCTGCTGTGAAGATGCTATAGGATACGTACAAGTTAAAAAAGATGATGATGGTTGTACGGTTAAATGTAGAATTACACTTGAACACGGTGTACATACCAAACCATATCATTGTAGTTTACAATGTAATGAAGAGGATCGAGAAGTTTTAAGTGTAACCTGCGAAGATTGTAGCGCCAGCAGAGGCGTCTGTAAGCACACCACATAGCCTTTTTATTGTGGCTTTATCGTCGAAGCGAAGAGCCTTCAACAACTGCTACCAAATTTATTGGAAAAAGTCTAAGCTCTCAACTATCGGTATCACACTGAAATTTATTAAGACTATAGACTTTGGTACAACATACCAAGAAGTGCGGCAGAACGAAAATGTTATTTTTGACAAAATAGCATCAAAACTTAGAGACCTCGATGTACAGTGCTCGCTCTTACATTATGTAGGTATGTGAAAAAAAAAATATGTTGAAAATATATGTATACATTATTTAGTTTACCTATTCAAAAAATCCTGTATGAGTCATGACGTTGAGACCTTTGTAACATTTTGTTAAAAGGAAATGAGGAAATCAAGATGTCTTGAAGTAAAACTTTACTTTGACCTACAAATACTCAATCAGTTTCAAATTGGTGGTTTGATGTGCGCTACGGTCGTATAACAAGGCTTCAAAAACACACGAAGTTGCTCATTGTTCAACAAAAGATGGCCCTCTGAAATATTTGGTGCCGTAACATTTACAGAAACTTCTGCTATCAAAAGAGTAAAGTTCGTGGAAAAAAGATATACCTGATTTTATGTTTATATTTACCAACAAGTTGATGCAAACTACAAAAGATTATAGTATTATAAGTAAATCTACATAAAATTATACTATACTTACGTGAACTAGGAAAAATAATTTTTCTAGATTCTTTTTTTTCAGATTTCAATTTCTTTATCTTCTTGGTAGTAGTACTTGTACATTTTGGCACTGCACAGGATTTTCGAGAACTAGGATTGGACTTATCCAATAATTTTTAGGGAAAAACAGCAGTACGGATGAGCGTGAACGGACTGAGCGTATTTTTTGAAAATTACGTCATGCGTTGCGAGCTCGGACGATGGTTGCGAGCTCAGTTTAGATTCTAATATCTTGGGAATTAATTAACATATCTAAATAATTTTTTCCCATATATTTTTCATTTTTGACATAGAATACACTACGCTAAAATTCAAAATTCTACATTGTCCAACAGAGAATATTCAATATGGTAAAGAATAGAATGGTAATTACAAAATAATACTGGTTCATCAGCGAAGCAAACTATATTTACATAAAAAGTCGCTCCAGATGAATTGTTGATGTATGTCCAAAAAAGGCTCTGAATAGAATTTGTGCCCAATACGCTAACCTGAGGAACACCAAATTCAATAATCTTGTTGTTACTGAAAATAGATTCAACTTCAACTTTCTGATGTCTTTTTTGAGAGATTTGATTTGAAGAGTTGAAATACTCCCTACTCCGTAGTAGTAGTAATCTTTATTGTAGAGAAAAAAAATTTCTTTCTTACAAATGGTAAGAGTTTGACGAATCATTCTTCCACTCCTCCAAAAATAGAATTAACATAAAATAGAAAGTAAAACAAAATAGTAGATCAAAATACACTTAACCCTAGGAAAAACTAATGATTGAAGTCTTATAAGTATAAACTTATTAAACTTGAGTAATTCACCATGAAACTGAAAAAAAATACGTGTAATGCACAAAAAATAACACATAAAAAGTAACACATAGAAAGGTGTGGTGAGCATGTTTATATTAAAGACTTTGCCTTGAAGTGCTCCGAATACTCACTGACAGAATAGAAGCAAAATATCAGAAGATATTTCTTGATGTTTATTTTGATGTTGTTGAAAGACAGCTCTTTGGAATGGAAAGGTAAGATTTTGTATACATTATAATCAATCTAGGTTTTTTTTTGAGTTACCCAGGCGATATTTAGTTATTCGGATAAATAATAATTTTATTGTAATTATTGTAATAAATTCAATAATCTTGTATTGTAATTATGTAGATCAGACTGTTTGATCAACGTATCTACATCCCTATTGTTTACTCAGAGAACGTTATACATATATCCAGAATGTAGGCAAGAGCATTATTTAAAATTTCATAAAGAATGGTCTGCCTGAATCCAAGCCTTTTTCTGCAACCTGAAAACTACCAAGGCATTGGCGCAATTTCGCCATAGAACAACGCCATAACTCAAAATTGAAAAAAAAGAGAGAAGTAGGTAATTCTTAATGAGCATTACGCTCGATATAGTTCTAATTCGTCTAAGCAAAAACAGAGTACCAGAAAGTTTTCCATTCAGTTGTTCAATATGGTCGTTCCAAGTAAGTTTGCTATCTAGTGTTACGACAAGCAGCTTTGCAGTATTTTTTCCGTAAATATATAGGTCCCTGACTCCTATATAGATAAAAATATTACATATAATTTTATATGTGGGAAGCGCAGTTATAGCTACATTTTCGAATTGGACCGAGAGATTATTTGAGTTAGCCGCCCCTGTTTTACACAATTCCTGTCGTTCGGTCTACAGAAACCACAATGCCATACGCTAGAATCGTGTTTGTGGTCGTTACGAAGTAGGCGTCCCATCGATATTTTCCACTGTTACCGTAGCCATGCAATGCAGGCATACTTGGATTCCTCACTATAGATATAGCTACCGAAGCGCCAATCGGTGAAATATCCCAAAGACGTTGCTTTTTCCATGAACAAATTCATACCTTAAATATACTTTGAATGTTCATTATATCGTACTTGCAATTGCAATTAAGAATGAAAATAAGTATCTATTCTTATTGTTAAAATGTAAGAAACAAATGTACCTTCGGACTAACTTCACAGTAATTGTTAGAAAAATTTTCAATAGTGCCTTGTTATATAAACTGTCAATATTGTAGAATTTTAGCCCTCAAGAAGAAAAAAAACATTCTCTAAAACTTGGAAAATACAAAAGAGGTAACTTATTTTTTGGCTTGGATTGCAATCCCACTTAAAAACGCAAATAGGAGTTTTGCTTCATCTTTTTTTGCCTCCCAAAAACGTTTCATCCTTTCTGAATGCTCTTCTTTCCGGTCATTTGTCCATTTTATTCCAGGTTGACGATTTGATTTCTGTTCAAACTTCACATGTGCGATTTTATAACAACATTCAGTACGATCTTCGAGATTTTTTATATTGACCTATTGCAGATCTTTTTGGATCTCTTTAAACCACTCTGTTCCACATTTACTATTCATAATTATATCGAGTAGTTTCTTTGGTATTCTGAACTGTTTCATTCTGTAGACATGTGCATAGAACTTTGCTCGTCGTTTTCTGATTTCTATTTCTGATATCGTATTTGTCTTTTGATAAGGTTCATTCTGAGGTCTTCTCATCCAAATGACGTTTCTAGTGATTGACCAGTAAATCTTTCTAAGAATTCTTTGTTTTTGTTTTTTTATTTCTCTAATTCTGAATGACCGTAAATAACCATTGTTTCAGCTGAGTAGATTGCTTCTGGAAGAATCGTTGTGTTATAATGCCTTAATTTGGCGCCTTTCGAAATGCACTTTTTGTCATAGTAAGCCCATGTTAGCTTGTAGGCCTTTTGGAGCTTAGTAATTTTCTGTTCATTAGCGATTCGGTTCAAACCTGAGGACTGTATAACTTCTCCGAGGGATTTAAAGGATGGCCAACTTGTAGAATTTCACCGTGTTTTGTGATAAGAAAAGATTTATTTTTTGGTTTTCTTTCCATGTATTTGATTTTATCATAAGAAATTTGAAGTTTATCATTTTATTTTTGTATTTATTATAGTTTTTCAACAGCAAGAATAGCTTCAGTTCTGTGATGCTAGCAATATCGTCTGCAAAGGCGAGACATTTGGCATTTATTCTTATATTTAAATATTATATATATTATATAATATTCAAATTTTTTTTTTTATATATTATATTTATATTTCATATATATATATATATATATATATATATATATATATATATATATATATATATATATATATATATATATATATATATATATATATATATATATATATATATATATATATATATATATATATATATATATATATATATATATATATATATATATATATATATATATATATATATATATATATATATATATATATATATATATATATATATATATATATATATATATATATATATATATATATATATATAATATATCTACATTTATATAATTCAAAAAAGATTAATACAGATAAAATTGTGAATAGAGAAGTGGAATATCACTTGGCTTTCTTCAGAACGGCGTTCTTCAAGTTTTAGAAGTACAAACTGACAGACGAAAACACAAATGGAATTTAAATCTTTGTAAAAGTATAAAAGTCGACTTTAATGACATTAAAGTCGACTTTGAAGTATAAAAGACATACTTTAATGACAATGTACCTAGATCTTGAAAATGCAAAGATAATGTACAGTGCGTTCTGTATCTTTCATGTTGTGTACCACCCTTAAGATCAAAGACAAAGGAAATAAAAATTTACCAGAATAATTGAGAAAATTGATAAGTACCTACCTGGTAAATGTACCAGATTAGCATTAATTGGTGTTCAAAGAAGTTGAAGTGATGGATAAGTTGGCTTCCATGTTTTGTGTTTAGATCTTGTCGACAGAGCGAACTCACTAAAATGATTGAAGATGGATCAATTCTCATGATGAGAATCTCCAGAATCGGCAAGACGTTTTCAAAAAATATAACGCGAAGCTACAGATATATTTCAGCATGTTAACCAACAACAAAACTTCTTGGTGGGAATACTAGTATATACTAGGCACATTATTCATCATACTCCATGAAAAGTTAATTTTGGATGATTCCTCCAATTCATCATCATCAATGATCAGTCGCCAAACAAATAGATTGTACGAGTTTGTTTTAAGCAGAAAGTATTCTTTAAGTATTGAATAAACGCGATTGTTTCTACGTGACCGACAAGACAATTCTAGTACTTAATTCACAATAAACGATTCAACCGTTGCGAAAATAGTAGTCATAATAGAAGAACTCATTTTATGAGATGATTATCTACTTTCAGAAGCAACATTTAAATTGAAGTAATTAAATTGAAAATACGAATGCGTGTGATCTCTGCTCTCTTTGAATAAACAAAACTAAGGCACACAATAAAACTGTGCGCCGAATACCTGGCGGATAATGAAGTCTGTCCAACAGAAAGGTCGTTGTGACAAGGCAAAAACACTTCAGCAGTTGTAATTAATCCTGGTGTTTAAAATGAGCTCCTCTTTCGACCGATGTTGCCCGATATTTTGACCGTGAAATAGGCGGATTCTTTGAGGGCAGCGGAATAATATTGTTTTACATTATGTTTCATCATTAGGTTCAGGAATTCGAAGAGCATCTTTCATTTAACGACTTCTGACGTTAATGTTTCCACCCGAGCTTCGACTTCGTTCCGTTGCATCACCGGTTGACTCGGTCATAATTTATATGGCCTCACGATTTCAGTGGCATTTTAGGTGCAAAAATTTGTTTTCGAAATGCCGAGTTTTTTATCTCCCCATCGAAACATTCATTAAGTTGTTAACGTTTTAGCGACATGTTTGGATGAAATATTTACGTCTTTCAATAATTCTGCTGATTGCGATTAAAAAAAACTATTAGAGCAACGTTTTTGAACATTAGATTTGTTTCGATGCTTAATATCATAACCACAATGCTTTCAAATTACCATTCAATGTGTAAGGACCTAATTTAAAGCTCAGCGCACATTGATTTTGATATATATATATATATATATATATATATATATATATATATATATATATATATATATATATATATATATATATATATATATCGCTTGGTTTATGTGTGTGTAATTGACGGTAGATTAGGAAAGAATGAGTTTTGAGATAGGACGTTTGGAGATTGTTGTGTATTCATTTTATGAGTGTTATTTGTAATATTTATTGAATCGTTGTAAATATAATTAAGATGTTTTATATATGTTCTCTCGTTTACTGTGTTTTCCAAATTTTTACGAATGTGTGACATTTCTTAAATTTCTCTACACTTTTTGTCTTTTTTGTGTTTTAATTCTTTTTTCGAGATTCTGCGACGTTTGTCCTATGTAGCATTTACTGCAATTATTACATGGTATATTATAAATAGTGTGAGTTTTTTCTGAGTTATTTTTTCACTCTTCAATGTGGTATATATTTCTTTGATTAGATTTGGTGCATTTTTGAAATGTTACACATTCGTAAAAATTTGGAAAACACAGTGAACGAGAGAACAGATATAAAACATCTTCATTATATTCACAACGATTCAATTAATATTACAAATTACACTCATAAAATGAATAC
Source organism: Henosepilachna vigintioctopunctata (assembly GCA_030704895.1). NCBI lineage: Eukaryota > Metazoa > Arthropoda > Insecta > Coleoptera > Coccinellidae > Henosepilachna > Henosepilachna vigintioctopunctata. The sequence goes on along the minus strand of JARQZJ010000092.1, from coordinate 11,307,362 downwards.
ACAACAATCTCCAGACATCATATCTCAAAACTCATTCTTTCCGAATCTACCATCAATTAGACACACATAAACCAATCGATATACATATTCTGGATAAGTATATAAAACTCAACTATTTGCAATTATATGTATATATAAATCATACTCATAAGAACCTGGCTTACCATGAGTTTTTCAGAGGTTTCCTCATGGTGAAGAAGACTAAACCTTCCGAAGCGAATGCTTAGCCAGAAATATTGCTCTGAATACTAAAAATGAATATGTGAGAATACAAAAACGCCAATTTGATTTGAAAAAAACAAGTTTTACGTTTCGATATTTATAGTTATCATAAAATTCAATTCATTATTATATCTCTAACTTGAGTGGAATTTCAAATAAAAACGATATTTCTACCTTTATGTCTGTTTCGGAGGTGTTTCCTCCTTCTGCAAATTTAATTTCAATTCTCTCTTTATTTTCTCCTTGTCTTGTTAACACTTTCAAATCGTCTTCAACACAACATCAATAGTTTCAATCCGATAATCCTCCAATATTCTTGTCTTCATCTATGTCAGATGAAGACAATAATATTGTCAATTCTGAGAACAATTCCTGAGCTCTGTTTGACGTTTTGTGTTTTTTTCACTTGTGGTGACAGTTGACAGAGAGTTTTACACTTGACACTCTGTGATCCCTAGTGACGTTTATCTGTGTTTTTACATTTTAATGATATTATTTAGTTCTGTAAGTTCCAACATTTGTTTTACCATCTATTTTCACTGCTGCGTACAGTCTGGCTACATCTTCAGCCTATTTAACCGTAAGATGTAATTTTTTGATTAAAACACTTTGTTTCACACTTATGTATTTTCAGAGTCCTGATGAAGAATGTAAACATGTTCGAAATATAGACAAGGTTAATAAATTGGTTGTGTACCAATTATAGTGGCCCTAGTTCTGCCGAGAACTTTTCTTTTACTCATTAAAATCATACGGCAATACTCCTTATTTATATTGTATATATATATATATATATATATATATATATATATATATATATATATATATATATATATATATATATATAAATAAACATATATATATATACACATAATGTTTTCTACAAAACATAAACAATGCGATGTCTCCTTTGTCTGTCTAGGGAGCAATGTTAGGGAGTCTTGAAATCGATGCCTACATTTATTGAAAACGTGAGACAGTCACTGTTTCGTACTACAAATAGTAGTATTATTTATTAATATAAAAATGGATATTTTAAATTTTTTCGAAACTTTAAAAATAAACTATCTTAAACAGGCAATAAAATAATATTAAATATATATATATATATATATATATATATATATATATATATATATATATATATATATATATATATATATATATATATATAAGACTCTTAGTCGTAATATCGAAATATTTCAAATAAAACTCTCAGGGAGCTTTCTCCCTATCTAACTTTGTAAGATACTCAACACATCCATCATTATTTTTATAATCACTTAGGAGACTATCCTTATACAAAAGTCCGTGTGCTAAGTACCCTGAATTTAAACCCAGATCTCTTCTTTTTAGTTGAGGACCTCAATCATTTTATTCTACTTTCTTTACTTCCAGTTTATGGGGACACGTTGTGATATCAACTTGTCATCAAATCAAATGTACTGATGTAAAATGAAGTAGGAACAGAGGCAAATGGAAGTTTGAGTCATACAGCTCTTATATCACGTATTACCGTGTTGGGATATTCCCTGGCTGATCCTGAAATTTATTTTTTGTGAACAAGCATTACATTGGGTATCATAATGTAAAGCAATCGATTTTCTTAACTGTTCATTTTTCCCCAACTTGTGATTACAGTCGAGCTCTATATTATAATCCGTGGTTCTATAATGTCGGCCATTACTGAGATCTCGACGAAGATTAGGAATTACTTATTGCCGCCTCACTCTGAGCTGCCAATATCGTAGGTTAGATATATTATTTTGTATGCGGTCGACGTTTTGAGTAACCGAAGTCCGTTATTGGGTTATTGAAATTACGTAATTGAATTCAAAGGCAGAAAATGTGGCGTTGTTTTTTTTAAGTATCCCAGTACGTGACGAGAGATTCCCATATAATCCAACGCAGTGGCGCAAAAATAAATTATTTCACATGTACCTATTTGATGGAATTGATTATCACGAAATATTGTGGAATTGAATGAATCATCTATTTATATATATATATATATATATATATATATATATATATATATATATATATATATATATATATATATATATATATATTTTTTTTATTATTATTACGATTTTTCCGCTTGAGGAGAGCGACTGAACTAGAATTCGCAATTATTGGGACTATTGCTTCATCTTTTTCGCCTCCCAAAAACTCTTCATCCTCGCCGAATGCTGTTTCCTCCGTTCATCTGTCGATTTCACTCCAGTTTGACGATTTGACTTTTGCTCAAACTTCACAGTTGCGCTTTCATAGCGACATTCAGTGCGATCTTCGACATTTCCTATATTGATCTGTTGTAGATCCTCTTGGACCTCTTTTAGCCACTCTGTTCCGCATTTACTATTCATAATTATATCGAGTAGTTTCTTCGGTATTCTGGACTGTTTCATTCTGTAGACATGTGCATAGAAATTTGCTTGTCGTTTTCTGATTTCTTCTGTTATTGTATTTGTCTTTTGATACAGTTCACTCTGAGGTCTTTTCATCCCAATGCCGTTTCTATTGATTGGCCCGTTAATCTTTCTGTAAATTTTTCGTTCATGTTTTTCTGTTTCTCTTATTCTTGAATGACCGTCGATAACCATTATTTCAGATGCGTAGATTGCTTCTGGAAGAATAGTTGTGTTATAATGCCTCAATTTGGCGCCTCTCGAAATGCCATTTCTGTTATAGTAAGCCCATGTTAGCTTGTAGGCCCTTTGGAGCTTGTTTATTCTCTGTTCATAAGCGATAACTTCTCCGAGGTATTTAAAATGGCCGACTTGTAGAATTTCACCGTGTTTTGGGATATATGTATTGTATATATATATATATATATATATATATATATATATATATATATATATATATATATATATATATATATATATATATATATATATATATATATATATATATATATATATATATATATATATATATATATATATATATATATATATATATATATATATATATATATATATATATATATATATATATATATATATATATATATATATATATATATATATATATATTATATATATATATATATATATATATATATATATATATATATAATAATATAGTTTATTTAACATAAATTGGTTACAGAATTTTGTAATATATAAATTAGCACATCGTTTTCTATAATATGACTTTCATACTGTCAAATCCAAAATGTAAATAAACAAAAACTACTCTATTCCCACAAAGGCTTTGCCAGAGCGTGGGATAACATTTTCCTCAACTTAAACAATAATTTCTTCAACCAAAACAATGATTCAAAGTAGAAATAATTTAAAGTAACATCATTTGTTCAGAAAACAAACCCAAAGTCAACACTCCAGACAGAGCGCTTCCAACATATATACATATATAGATATATATATATATATATATATATATATATATATATATATATATATATATATATATATATATATTGATTTATTGCCTGTTTAAGATAGTTTATTCTGTATGTTTTCAGCAATAACACGCCTGTTTTAATATGAAAAACTTCATTTTCGTTGACGTTTCGTTGTATATCACAATTTTGTCAAAACTAATGAATTAGTTTCGACAATGTTTTGACACCGTCCTGAACCTTCTACATGTTTTAGATAGCCAGCCTAATTGTTATCTTAAGGATGCCCAATCAGCAAATCCCAAGCCAACCAACCGCAAAACGCTGCTATTATTGCTAAATTTATGGGACTTCTTCAAATGATTCTGAAGATGATGTACCACTCATTCAAATAAAATCTGGGTTTCATGACATCATGCCCACACCTGCTAAAGTCCAAAAAAAACACCTATTTTCCGAAACTGGAGTTAGTCCAGTTTCCAAAGATCTTAATGAAGGTAAGAAAAACAATGCCGAAAAGTAAAGTATAGTATAGGAGAAAAAGAGAAAAGAGGAAAAGAAAAGGGACCCAGGGTATTCAAAAATTAAATTCACTTCAAAAACAATTGAAGCAAAATCGTGTTCTCACGTATCTACTAGAACCAAAAACACTGCAGGCAATGAAACGAGTTGGTACTTCATACCTGTTAAGAAGATCGAATGGGTGACATGAGGGAATGCTGTCAATGTTCTAAGTGGTATCATAAGGAGTGCGTCGGTTTATCAGTGGTTGATTGTGATGACTTCATGTGTCCTGCTGGATGTTAAATGATGCCATGTATTTCATTATTACAATATTTATATATTGTTGTGCTATTATGCATAAGGTTGATTATTGATCTCAAGAACCAAATTTTAATGTTTAAGTAGATTACTTGTATAATATAAACAGTAGGCCTTGTTACCCTACCTAATTATAATGAGGCCAATTGAGAGTGTTTTAAAAACAGTTCAATTTTATGTGTGTTTTAAGCAGAAGTTGCTATTTTGTGTTCTATTTTGTAGTACCATAAATAAACGACTGATTACCAATAAATCCAGTTCATTAAGTTGTTCTTTCAATATTTAACAACTAATTCCCCTTAGCTAGGTTTTAATACCCTCATGTATCTCACATGATCAAACTGCACGGAAATTGAGGAAATTTGAAAATACTCAACCACTATCTTAATTTAATATTCATTCTTCTGACGATATAAACTGTTTTGAAGTAAACTTATTGCATTTGATATAACATTGACAGAACGTGTGCTGCAAGTACCGTCGAAGAGGATGTATAAAAGATTAATTTCTTAGTGCACATCACGTTTTGTTGAGATCTATCCTTCCTCATAAGAGAAGTTCTATTTAATACAGATTTTTGGTAATTTTGGGTAGACTAGCATACACATTACTAACATAACCCGCGGTATACGTGGTTATAAATACATAGTTTTCTTTGATTAAGCTATAAATTTGCGGTTTTAAAAATGGTCGTTTAGGCAATTGGACGTAAAACCATAGGTTGCAGATATACAAGATCAATAAGACCTTGTCAAAGTGACATGATGATTTAATTCGAATATAAGATATTGAGATCTTAAGATATTCGAGTAAATATATTGATACCTACGATATATTGATCGAAGATGCTTATTCCCGAAATTTGCGATTCTCGTAGATTTTAGAAATAATATTATGTAAACTGTAGAATGATGAACTGAAGATTAGAGAATGCAACACAGTTTTTTGTAGCTCATTTATTTTGCAAGATATTGACAGTTTAACTTTGAAATCTACTTATTTTGTAGTTTTAGTATTTTTGGAAGAATCCAGTCAATTGTGAAAAATAAAACATTTTGATAATTTAAAATCCTTATATTCATTTATGCCTTATTTTGAAACCTACAGGTAAACAATCTTCACCTGAATATAACGATCAAACTTCGCTTATAATCTAAAAATGTGCTCAAAAGATGGATTCCGGGAAATTAAGTGTGAGGCTCCTTTCATGAAATTAATTTCCTTATCTGACAAAATTACAACTACCCTCTCTTAAAGATGAAAACGAAAAGCTTGTTCTGGATAAAGATAGACTACAAGAGACCTGGAAAAGTTATAGCGAGACCCTTGTTGATGATGCCCGAACAGAGGAAAGTGATAACCATCAACAACAACTAAGTGGTCCGGAGATCTTAGAATCGGAGGTCATCAGGGCAATCAACTCCACAAAAAACGGCAAAAGTCCTGGACCTGACAACGTATATGCCGAAGTCCTAAAATGCACCAATGTAAAACAGCTAACGTACCTTTTCAATCAGATATATAACACCGGACAAATACCTAAAGACTGGCTTAAATCCACTTTTGTTATAACACCTAAAAAAACAAATCCGAAAAATTGCGAGGACTATAAACTCATAAGCCTGTTGAGTCACGCACTTAAGGCATTTCTGCGCGTGATTCATTCTGGGATATACAATAAGTGTGAAGAGATTAGCGGGAAAACACAGTTTGGCTTTATAAGAGGGCTTGGTACTAGAGAGGCTCTATTCTCGATGAAGCTTTCAATACAAAAATGTTATGACCAACGCCAGGATGTGTTTGTATGTTTCATTGACTATCAAAAAGCTTTTGACAATGTAAAACATGACTTACTGATCGATAGACTTCGAGAAGTGGAAATCGATGATAAGGACATTAGAATTATAAGACACCTCTATTGGGGACAGTCTGCTGAGATCCAAATCAGACGATATCTCCTGACACAGGAATTCAACATCGCAAAAGCAGTCCGACAGGGATGCGTGTTGTCTCCCATGCTTTTTAACATCTACGTAGAGAAGATCTTTCAGACAGCTATGGAGGGAGTGATTGCTGGAATAAAAATCAATGGCAAACTCATTAACAATATCCGATACGCAGATGATACCGCAATCCTGGCTAATAATCTGGAAGACCTACAAGACATACTGGATAGAATTACCGAGGTGGGCGAAAGGTTCGGACTGAGTATCAATATGACAAAGACTAAAATGATGACCATTAGTAGACAAGAATTTAGTAACAACCAAATTCAAATACCTAGGAGCTAACCTCAATGAGAAATGGAATTGTGATGAGGAGGTAAAGGTACGAATTGGGATTGCAAAAACCACGTATCTGAAAATGAAGAATGTACTTCTGCAGAGAACACTACCGGTCTGCATTCGACTGCCAGTAATTAAGAAGAAACTTGAGCTTGAGAAACATGGTCACTCAAGCTCAGAACACTGAAACGAATAGAGGCATTCGAAATGTAGAACTACGAAGAATGCTCCGGATCTCCTGGACAGAGTATGAGTCGAACGATAATGTCTTCCAGAGAGCTGAGGTAGAGAGAGAACTCCTGAATATTGTAAAACAACGAAAAACGTCTTACTTAGGCCATATACTTAGAGGTAGCAGATACTTTATACCGAAACTCATTATACAGGGCAGAATCGAGGGAAGATGCGGACCGGGACGAAAATGACACTCCTGGCTTCGAAATATGAGAGAATGGTGTGGAATATCGGATGCAGATTCGATATTTCGACAGGCAGAGAATAATACACTTGTCATTCAAAAGTGGAAAGGTAAAGTCTTCTTCTCGTCCCTGATGCACACTGCACTACGTGTGGTGCAGGGACGTCAGGGGCGAGAAGAAGAAGAACTGACAAAAACATGAAACATTATTCAGGAAAATTGAGGTTGAAAACCTGAAACAAATATACTAAACATATCGAAAAATGTGTATTCCGTACCATTGAAGTAACTAATATTTCTTGAATACTGGTTATGTGATCACTTATTGCGAAGACAAAGAATTAAATAGGTGTCTTTTCAGACTATAAAATATTCATCCATTCATTGACCTACTAAATCAGTGTTTCCCATCCTTTTTGTGCCATGCCCAACCTAAGCCTTTCTGAACGTCTTATGCCCCCCGAAAAGATGGAAAAGTTAATAGTAAGAATAGCGAAAGGGTAAAACGTGATGATTCTATTTTCGAATTGCCCGCCTTGACAATCAAATTACCCACCTGTGGGGCGTTGGCCCCACGTTGGAAACAGTGTTCTGAATGGATTTTTTTATTTATGGAAATAATGGTTCAGAGTCTTGTTAACCTTGTTGTTTGTCGTTAGAGTTATATCCTTTTTTGTTTTGTTATTTTTTTATATTTGTTTTTTTACTCTTGGGAACAAGATATCCATGTAGTGCCACCAACACAGCCATATAGGTAAGTTATTCGGATTTCTCACTTGAATGAAGATGCCTTCAGCAAAGCATCCTGTAATGAGGTAGGAATTACTGAAATCTGATATGATAAAATGCATATCACACTTAGAAATTCCTGAAGATTGTAGTTCAATAATTTGAAATGACCAATGCTGATTGAGGATATTTCCGATTGTAATGAAAATTCTAGATGTATTCTTAGAATGAGATCTAGAATATAAGAAAATATTCATGAATTACAATACATATTTCAGTTGGAAATTTCACGCGTATTCAGATTGAATACTTGACTTGATAAAAAAATTTCAGAATATACGACGCTTTGTGTTGAATTGCCTCAACAATTATCTAACTGTATTCTGTTTTCTAGGGTATACTATTATAACCGATGGATTTATAGATCTGTAAAATTCACAAAAAGTCTATTGTCATTCATAAGTTATCAGAAAATGCTATACATTTCGTGAAAATTGTATAATCTTGAAATATTCCTTACCATTATCTTCACGCTGTTTGACACAATCACACTTTCTTAGAATACTTATATTACTGCTAACAACGTTTTTCAAATTCATAGAATATATTTACACGACTGCAGCAGAGAAGACCGCGACTGACACTATTTTCATACGTAAGTTTAGACCTAGAGCTAGAAGACTCTTGCTACTCTGTCTGACCTTTCTGCATATATTCTTTCATGAAAAAATATTTGTTGGACAATTATTCTTCAATGTCATTTTCAGTGAGCCCTCTACATTTTTTCGCAAAGGCACAGTACCTTACTTTGAGTAGTACCTTAATCTATAATATGAAAATGAATCGCAAAATGTGTTGGTAAGCGCATCTCAACAATCCCTGAGTCAATTTTGGCAATTATTTTTTTGAAAAGTTCGTTTGAACTTCAAGGATGGTTTCTACGGTAAGAAAAAATCGAATAATTGCCGGGAAAACCCTAAAAACAGCCCATATTTTTTTTCCATACAAACGTTCTCTAACTAAAATGTAGAGTCAATGGCTGCAACGATTTCACATTTTTTTTTCAGAATACTTAATTAATAATATAAGTAAGAAGTAATCATCAATTCTCAACAAGAGGATGTAAAAAAACTGAATATCTTTCAGACATCTCGGTTAGTTTAGAGCTATCACGACTAATATTAAAACTTCAATTTAATATAACATTTTGGGTAGACTAACATACACGATACTAACATAGCACGTAGTATATTTGATTATAGAGAAGAATACATAGTTTTCTTTAATTTACACTCGAAATTTCGTTTTTAAAAATGTTACTAAAAAGCTAATCAGATATCAGAAGATAAGTCGCAATGAAGCAAGTCAAAGATAAAACAGGGGAAGTCAAACTGACGAGCAGCACGAAATGAAGTTGAACAAAATCGATAGAATCGAAATTAACAATATGAGAAGGTTGCGTTTAATTCCTATCGACCTGCATTCAAATATAAAGTTGAAATCGATTACAATTTACAGCAAATCGTTGCTATTGACCAATGAACGTTGTGTGTCAATATTGCAAGGTAAAGTTCAATTGTTATTGATAAGAAAATACTACCAATGATACGACAACATATTGCGCGAAGAGTCATTTCAAATAGACGCTATTTAAAAATAGAACGAACAGGTTAATCACTTTCAATACATCAAACGTGTTAATATAGGAATTTTTTGATAATTCGACTGATTCGAAATAACAGGAAGTATTGCAGTCCCTTCGTAATTGAGTAAGTTTCTGATTCCACACGGGCTAAATAGTAAAAACAAGATAGTGTAGCACAAATAGTAGAACATTTCTTTCCAGCTTTTTGAAAAATATTACAGAGAAAAATAAATGGGCGTACTAAGTTTGCCTGGTCAGCTGGTATTTGTATATAATTATTTCACGTAATCCATTTTCTACAATTCTATTCTTATATTTATTCTAAGTTTTGTTGGATATGTAGCAGAAACTAAGATTTTATAGTATTCAGTTCTAAATTATCCTAACTGCAATTTCTGTTCGTCATTCCTTTAAAGACTTTTATAACAATTCTATAATAATATTGTCTAGTGAAAGTCTTTTCTCATACTTCTTTCATCATCCCTTAAGGATCTTTGAATGATTCTTATATTACCTCTGTGAAATAGAATTACATATTACGCATAACCACACAAGAATATCGACGTTTCATTAGAATTTTCAAATCTTTGTTTAAATTTCAGACTGAGTAAATAAAAATATGAAACGGTGAATTAAGCTGAACTGGCGAGAAAGTTGAAGTGGTCTTTCCAATATTCGTATAAAGGATTTTTATGAAAAGCTATTCATACAAGCTAAACCTTTGAATATGGAATTTAATCAACTCCAAATTCTAGGTTTATCAAGTTTTCCAATATCCGATTTTCCATGAATTCTCCAATAATCATTATAATCTATCCATATTTTCAGTTACAAAAAACTGAAACCATTTCAAGCTCGTCTTACAAAGCCATACAACTGACGCACGCTTGCATTCACATCAACGCAGTAAGCCTGATGACTTCTTAGCAGCAGGGCGCAACCAATCTTGGCACTCTTGACTTGTAACAAATAGACAGGCATCAATCAACGTTGAATGAGCGATGAACAACTTTGACCGCGTAGGGACCTTACGAGATCCAACAGGCATGGATCACTACGATCTTTCGATGTAGAGATCGTAAATGAGGATAAAACAACAATCAACAACAATATTTCACTGACTGAATGGGGGATGCTGGAGGAGTTATATTAATAGTGTACTCGCAGTTGAAGTTGTTAAAAACGCATCTGAAATAAATTATGTACCTAGCCAATTCATCGGAATTAGAAATATATTCTGAAAATCAAGAATTGCACAGTATTTGAATTATTGCTCCTGCCATAAAAAAACACTATCAGATTTACGTATTTATTGTTTCATCTGTTAATATACAGAGTGAATCAGTGAAGTTAACGATCGTGTCTAAGAAGCCGTACGTCCTCAAGATTCAAAAAGTTATACGTTAATATAAAGTCGAAAAAAAAACTATTGAAATTTCATCAATTATACATTTTATCATCAACAACAAAGGGCTCTGATTTTTCCAAATATACCTCACTTAAGGCTGATAAAGAATATTAACATTGAAAGTCTCAGCGTACCGATTATAATTTAATTTTTTCAATTGTAATTTTTTATGAACAGCTAATGTTTAGTGCAAGGGCAAATATACGACTGATGCTTGCATAAACATCGTAATTCCGTAAGCATGAACCGGTGATCTCCATTGACTCAAAATATAATTGAAGATCATGGAATATTAATATAGAAGTTTATATATATATATATATATATATATATATATATATATATATATATATATATATATATATATATATATGTGTGTGTATATATATATATATATATATATATATATATATATATATATATATATATATATATTGAAAAATTGTTTTTAGCAATAAAAGGCTATTTTCAATGTAAAAAGCTTCATTTTGTTAACTTTTCATTGTATATCACAACTTTGTCAGAACTAATGAATAACTGAATTTCACTTATTACTATAGACATCAAAACGTCATACTTATTTCTTTGAAAAATCAACTTGGCTTTTCTGCCTCTTCAGTATTCAGAGGAATATATCTGGCTCAGAATAGTGATGATTACTTTCATAATTATTTGCTCGTTGAGAACTCATATCTTTTCTATGTTTTAAATTTCTATGAGAAATTTTGTTATCTTTTATTTTAATTGTCATATCAAAAAAATTTTATTTTTCATTTGTTTCTTCTTCAAGTGTGAATTGTAGTTTGTCATGATAACACTGGAGAACAGCAATTTGTTGTCTGTGGCTTGTTTTTGACTGAATTTTGGTCTCTGAATTAAAAAATGTCATCAAGTTTTCTCTATCACGCCAAATTTTCAAACAACAGGATACCCTCTTTTAATCTGAATGTCATCCAAAATGGGCATACAGAGGCAAATATAATGGTTACTAACCAAACGTATTAGAATATTTTATTCATAAAAAGGTTATTATAATATTAAAAGTTGAATTATGTTAATACAAAAAAATAAAAAACATATTAGGGTAAAAATTTTTTCTTGTAACTTTTCCTAGAATGTTCAACCTGCCACAATACTGACATCAAATCTATCTCGCCTCCTTGACCTTCAAATCTTGCTGCAATCGCCTAACCCCTTCATCACTAACAGCGCCAAGATTTTCTGGAAAGTTAGCAAGTTGGCTATGTAAAAAATGCAGTTTGATACTCATGTTACAGGCAAGCTTTTTAAAGCTTTTTACGAGTTATTGAAAATTTCGACAGTTGAAACGCAATTCTGGGCTCGTGTGTTTCCAAGAAAGTCTTGGACAATAATTTCGAATGACAACCAAGAATTCTTTCCAAGTTAGGTCATTGTTTCAATGAAACGTTCATCTTTGATAAATTGCCGAACATGTGGCCCATCAAAAACTCCAGCCTTCATCTTCTCATATGACAAGCTATGAAAAGCCGAAATGATATACTTAAAACAGTCCCCTTCAGTTGACAAAGCTTTAACAAATTGCTTCATGAGACCTAGTTTTATATGCAAATTCGGAAATATAATGATTTTTATGTCGACAGTTTCGACATTTTGAAGATTCTGTCGACAGAACCATCGTCAACTTTAAAATCTTGGTCACTGGGGTCACTGTTTTTCTAAAGAGGTTAATTCTTGAAGAGCTGGCACTGGAATTTCAGCTGAATGCGACCCAGGGCGTATAGCTGGCGGTAAACTAGGATAATGTATTTCATATTTGTTTTTTTTTCATTATATCCTGCAGTTTTTACTATACAAAAGTAATAATCATTGAAGTGGTCCTTGGGTTCTCGCCAAATCATTGGTGTACCAAACGGAAGTTTACCACGTGTTCCTTTTGTCTCCATTCTCAAACACTCTATACACTGCTTTCAGAGTTTGTGAGGAGCCCATGATTTGTCTTGGTCAGCAGTTTTTACTTTAAAATAAGCAAAATATGCTTGCCTAGCAAAAGTACTGATGTTTGTCCGTTGACTGTTATTAATGGAAATAGTTCCACCGACAGGAGTGCAGTAGCGCTTTCTGTTTCTTTCGCGCTCAGTTCCGCTAAGCGTAATAGTATGCACAACAACTATAGAAAAAAAAACTTGACGCGATAGAAGAAAAATGATTGAAGTTTTGGAATCAGCATGTCAATTAACCTCTTAAACAGAAAAATCAGTCAACGTCCCCACTAATTCTTGAAGCTTCCAGTATAGTACAGCCTGATCTTTATTGGCTATGATTGCACAATCATAGCGTGGCACTTTCATCAGGTGTGGTATCGATTTCAATATTTTCTAACATTCAATCCCTTGAAGGATAATGGAGGCATCACATCTATTTAGTTCACATATCTAGATCTACTATAATATTCTTTTGGTTAATTTGAATTTTTCAAATGAATGTGCAAGTGTTCATTTTCCTAAATATCTCATTCAGTGCCATAAGCACCAAAACTTCATTTCCATTTACATATATATATATATATATATATATATATATATATATATATATATATATATATATATATATATATATATATATATATATATATATATATATATATATATATATATATTTAGGTATATATATATATATATATATATATATATATATATATATATATATATATATATATATATATATTTTCAGCACCCTTCTCAACTGCAATCCTCCCCATGAAAAACTTAAGTTCGACTTTTCGGGGTTTACGCATCCAGACTCGCAAGCCCCTGATATGGAAGAGATTACGGCCTTTATCGAGCAACAAAAAACAACAAAACAGCAGGAGAAGATGGGATTATTGCGGAACTCTGGAAACTGAACGATACAACTTTGACCCAAAAACTTCATCATTTAACATCAGAAATCTGGAGAACGGAACAGATACCAGAGGATTGGAAATGCGCGTTGATACATCCATTGCACAAAAAGGGGGACAAAATGGATATCAATAATTACAGGGGAATTTCCTTACTCCCGGTTGCGTACAAAATACTTTCTGAATCACTCCCAAACAGAGTAGAACACCAAGCGGATCCACTTATTGGAGAATACCAAGCTGGATTCAGAAAAGGCCGATCATGTGCTGAGCAGATCTGGACTTTGAAGACGATATTACAGATGATGAAATGTAGAAATACAGTGATCACATTCATTGACTTCAAGAAAGCATATGACTCGGTAGACCGCGAAACCCTTTTCGAAATCATGAAAGAAATTGGAATCGATCGAAAGACCCGAACAATTATAGATCAGATCCCTTTGAAATCGAAACCGGTGTGCGGCAGGCGGACGGACTTTCGCCAATTCTTTTCAATATTGTTTTAGAAAAGATCATAAGGGAATGGGAACTTCACGTGAAGGGCATACAAGTGGGTATCAAAAAAGAAAATAGAATAAATGTCAAATGTCTCGCCTTTGCAGACGATATTGCTATCATCACAGACAACAGAACTGAAGCCATTCGCGCCGTGGAAAAACTACATGAAATTGCGCAGAAAACCGGGTTACAAATTTCTTATGATAAAACCAAATACATGGAAAGAAAACCAAAAAATAAATGACTTCTCTTATGACAAAACATGGTGAAATTCTGCAAGTAGGTCACTTTAAATACCTAGGGATAGTTATACAGTCCTCAGGTTTAAACCGAATCGCTAATGAACAGAGAATAACCAAGCTCCAAAGGGCCTACAAACTAACATGGGCTCACTATAACAAAAAATGCATTTCGAGAGGCGCCAAATTGAGGCATTATAACACAACGATTCTCCCAGAAGCAATCTACGCAGCTGAAACAATGGTTATTGGCGGCCATTCAAGAATTAGAGAAATAGAAAAACAAGAACGAAAAATTCTCAGAAAGATTTACGGGCCAATCAATAGAAACGGTATTTGGATGAAAAGACCTCAAAATGAACTGTATCAAAAGACAAATACGATAACGGAAGAAATCAGAAAACGACGAGCAAAGTTCTATGCACATGTCTACAGAATGAAACAGTCCAGAATACCGAAGAAACTACTCAATATAATTATGAATAGTAAATGCGGAACAGAGTGGCTAAAAGAGGTCCAAGAGGATCTACAACAGATCAATATAAAAATCTCGAAGATCGCACTGAATGCCGCTATAAAATCGCACATATAAAGTTCAAACAAAAAGTAAATCGTCAACCTGGAGTAAGTGGACAGATGAACGGAAGAAAGTGCATTCAGAGAGGATGAAGCGTTTTTGGGAGGCAAAAAAGATGAAGCAAAATTCCTAATGATTGCGAATTCAAGTTCAGTCGCTCTCCTCATGGGGAACAATCGAAATAATAATAATAATATATATATATATATATATTATATATATATATATATATATATATATATATATATATATATATATATATATATATATATATCTTCCGTATATATATATATATATATATATATATATATATATATATATATATATATATATATATATATATATATATGAAAAACTTCATAAATTCATATGCAGTATATTTTTCCATTCTCCACATTCACGTGTCCATGACTTTCAGGAGTTTCATGAGGAAAGAACATAGTATACTGTGAATTTTATCTCCATGTTTGTCCACATCAATAAAATCAAGAGAGATTTGCGTATTTTCTTCGCATGTCGCGTCGTGCGCAAAAGAAAAAAGAAATTGCTTACCCAGCATCCCGCGACTTTTTTCCCCTTGCCGCTATTTCTCAGTAAATTTAATTTCCTCAGTTTACATTCCACGTTGTGACGCTGCTGAAACGACGTCGTCCTCGAGATTTTCATTTGCCTTGGATCGTTAGCGAAAAGAGTGCTGTGGGAGCGTTTTCTTTATGGAGTCCCCGTCGAGTTTTCTCGTAATATAAATAGAATAGCGTTCCCCATCCCGACAGGCGATTTCTTTCAGACGGCGTCGTACGATTGGAGGAGAAAAGTCAGCGAGAAAATTGATTTTCGTGACGTCAAGGCGAATGGAGTGAGAAACACTGGAGCTTGTGTATGAATTACGGGGGGAAGTCTCCAAGGGGGCATTCATGAAACGAAAGGGGGTTAGCCGGAAGGTAATAATCGGAATAGTTATTTATTGATAAAATTTCACACATTATTTTTTGAACCGAACTTGTTTTTTGGGTATATCCCACCGATATCAACAGTAATAATAAAAATAGCGAAAAAAGGAGGAAAAAGTGAATCTGAACTGAAATAAATAACAAGTAGGTACCCTAAACCCACATGTCAAACATTTTTAGGGTACTTTTTTTTTAGAGAAATTATATGATAATAAGTCTTTCTGACAAAACACTGGTGTTTAAATGACTCGAATAAAATTAATTGAAATTTTGGGACGAATACTACGAACGTTAAAAAAAGGAACGAGGGAAAAATTCAGGACGAATAAACGACTAAACATGATATTGTACCACAAAATGAGAAGACCACAAAAAGAGGAAAACGAAGAACGCAAACGAAGCACTAGGTACAGAAAAAAAGGAAGTGAAAAAATTTTTCCTCTTGCACCTAGAACATTTTATATATATTTGAAAGTTTCAAAATATATGCCTGTATACATTTATTTATGACTATGATATTTAAAAACAAATCATATTGAAAAATTCATCGAGAGTTTTTAGAATGAGGCCAGTTGCGTTTTCTATGAAATTAGAAATTTGTAATATAAATGAAGATAAACAGTTGAAAGATAAGTAAAGGAGTATTGTATATTTCGATGATATTGCATCGGTATTTTATTCTCGTTAGAGAACACTGTCTTCTTCAAAAATTGTTAATGTTCTCAAATCAATTAACTTTTCAGTGAGACTCATATAAGCGGTATATCATAATACAAATTTCATTGAAACTGTCACCCATAATGGTTCATTCCAATATAGTATAAATAATTTAATATTTGCACAAATTTTCAGGAAATCAAGGAACACCCCATCCTTTTACAGAGTACAAAGTCTGAGATGTTTCATAGGTGATAAACTAGTAACGAATAATGCAAATGAATATTCTACTGAATAGGTGTTTCATGTATGAATTAATATTTCTTAAAAATATAATAAAAATATTATTCATTTAAATTAGATTCGTAATATTCTATTGATTGTAATTTGAAAGATTTCAAAGAGAATTTGAGCTTTTCCTGTGATAAAATTGATTATTCACGTTTTGTGAATACATCTATCTGAAAATTGAGTCACAAAATTTCATATTCTACGAAACACCTCACTCAAATTCAAAGTTTTCCTAGGATTGATGATAACAGACAATTTATTCATACTTGTCAAGAGTTTCGTCTTCATTGTATAAAACAGAAACATTTTCAAATTTTTCTGCTAAATAATATAACTCAGTCAGCATAAAGGAAAATCAAAGCTCTGTTTTCAGTTCTTTATGATTTGAAGCTACAAGAAACACAATTTCTGATTCTCTCAGAATATACTGTTGGAGAATATATTAGCACACAGGCCAAATTATTATTAGAAAAACCGAGAAATAACAGCTTGCTAAAAGTTTTCCATGCATGGAAACACATTCTGCAATTTTTGGCTGATGGTTGAAGGTTAAGTGGAAGAATAGCCATGACTAAACATCGCCTTCAAAGCCATTCCATGGTTACTCACAAGTTTGTAATTTTCTACTTATCAAGTAGGTGAGTGAACAAAGTCCAGTAATCATTATCATTATTCGTCAAACTAGGTAACTAGTTATACTTTAAATTGTGGGTTAACATTTGATTTGAGAAATCTGAAGACAATTCACCAAATTAAGGATTCGTAGGCCTCAATCTGCCTACTCCTTGTCAGGGGGTGATTAGTTGCCGACTGATGGACAACCAATTTAAGGCCCAATGCTCCAAATTCCTGGAAATCGGTATGAAAGGGGTTCGGTGTTGACAAGGCCTCAATCTGCCTACTCCTTGTCAGGGGGTGATTAGTTGCCGACTGATGGACAACCAATTTAAGGCCCAATGCTCCAAATTCCTGGAAATCGGTATGAAAAGGTTCGATGCTGACAAGGCCCCAATCTGCCTACTCCTTGTCAAGTGAATGAGTTGACTACTGATGTAGAACTGATTTTATTAAGGAAATATTAGCGTATTTATACATGAATTAAAACTACTTACTCGCTAAAATGAAGTTCATCACACTCATGCGAGTATGGTGAACCCATGATATTCGCAATAGTTGCGTTAACCTACTTACTTATTGCTTAATGCAAAATTAAAATATTTTCGTTTTCTGACTATATAAATCTGTTCAAAATCTTCAAGATTCTGAACAATTGGTCTAGTTTGCGTTTAGAAACACCAAAAACATGTTAATGGTTTACAAGTGAGCTTCATGCACTATTTTCAAGTGTAGTTCATTTTAAAATCCATATTTCATAGTATATTAATAATTTAATGATAATAATAATGAGAAATGTATTGAGAAACATTCTTTACATTGTAGAATTACATTCATTTCAATTGATACAATAATTACAACTAGAAAGAATGCTCTCAAAAGGACTGGATTCAGTTTTGAGTCTGATCTTCCATCCAGCCCTCGAGCATAATAAGTTTCGAGTATCATAATAAATCGAGTATAGTAAGTTTAAATAGTTTAAATTGTAAGTAGATAGTGGTTGTAATAAATCTTATTGTACTGAGGAGCTTTTACTAATAAAAGTATATTATTATTATATTACTATTATTAACATAAATGAATAAAAATACGAAATGACGGTACGGAGCTCTACTTTTTGAATTTTTGAGTTTTTAGCTGAATCCATCGCCTAATAAATACGAACTTCCTACAGATAAAAATTATTCAGTAATAGAATAATCGAATTATATAGAAATATGCTATGAAATGATATCTCGAGAGATCAAGTATGAGTGGCTGATGGGATTTGTGAGAAATGACAGGATCATTTACGATTTTTAATGCCTAGGTCTTAGAAATCATATTGAGAGTATTGTTCTAGATAATCAGGGGTTTCTAATTTATGTGGTGTTGAAGGTAAAGAAGGGCGATCCGCAATCATTATCGTCGTTAAGCTTGCTTATCGCAGTTGTATTGAAAAGACGCATGTAATGAAATGATGAAATGTCTTACAAGATCCATTTTTCACGGAAAATCGTTCGAAGTTCATCGAATTTTTTTCGAAATACCTTGTGCAGATTATAACGTCAAGATATATACTTAGAGATTCTTTCCATGCAATCCGTCAGGATTGCTTCGAACTTAACGAACTCTCTTGCGACAATAACCTCAAAAAACCTTAAGCACCAGTTCTGATTTGGTGGTGATTAAGTTATCGGTTCAAAATGATGAATATCCGAATTTTTTTACAAAAACTATGAGAATTCACATTTCGTTTACAATATTTGAAGCAAGGCCTCAGATTGTAGGTGTAATAAAGATCAAATATCGCTCATTACTCAATGTGAAGCTAGAAGTTATATCACCTTCTCCGCTCTGAAAAATTTCGTGGAGATCGAATGGCTCACCCGTCACATTGATCTGACTGAGAATCTCTTGTATTCTACTGAAGAGGTGTTTTATGTATGAATTCATATTTCTTAAAAATATAATAAAAAACTCATTTTCATGTTATAAATATTCAAAATTCTACGTCTACATATATAACTAATATTATTGAAGTTCCCTTTTTTTTCGACTACATTTGTTCCAAATAGCAAGTTAGGGTTGGACCTCTGTAACAAGTACTAAACTTTCAGTAACACCGCCACCTGAAAAAGATTGAGTAGGTGTGACCGGGTACAAAATTAACGGCGGGTTGAAAGTAACAAACGTCCTGTAATTATATCCAATCACCAAAACATCGCGTCACTGCCTTCAGTAATGGATAGGCATACATTTTACCCAAAAGTTATCTGGAATATGGATGAAACTGGAGTGACTATAGTCCAGGAACCGGGTAAGATTGTAGCTCAGTAAGGAATTAAACAGGTAGGGGCCGTAACCTCTGCCGTGCAAGGGAGGCTGGTAGTTGTTGCTGTTGCGATTAATGCTCAAGAAGGACACAAATCTCCATTTTTTTGTATTCCCGTTGAAGCGATATCGAGATCACTTGATGCGCGAAGCTCCTGTTGGGAGTGCTGATGCTGGGGCAATGGTAGTGAATGGATGCAGGAGAAAGAGTTTTTACTGTTTTTAGAACACTTCAAGAGGCAAGTTAAGCGATTAATAAATAGATCAAAAATGCTTGTTATTGGAGTCCTATTACTATTGTTTCCCCCTCATTGCACTCACAAGTTGCAATCACTGGATAGAGCACTATTTGGACCTTCTGAGAAAATTATAAAGACAGCCACTGACAGACAACTGGAAACGAAAATATCCAGTTCCAGGGATTGTTAGAGAAGCGTGTTTTGTTAAATAAGTAAGTACATATGAAAGTGTTGTGCATGTGTAATGCAAATGTTAACTTTTTGCTGTTATACAGTTCATAATAAATATTTTTTGAATCAATATGTTTTTTATTGAATAAATTAGAAACCCACTTTGTCCTGTTACTTTCGACCCACTCTGTGTTACTGTCGACCTGCTAACGTGGTCGAAAGTAACAAGAAAAGATTTTTTTTCATGTCCCTAATTTTCATTAAAAAAATTAAAAATTAAGATGATAATGTAAAGAACATAAACCAAATTTACATATATTTTTATCCGTTATGTAATACTAAGAACACCTAGCTGCAAACAATGGTTAATGTACAAAATGTTACTTCTGTACCCGGTCTCCCCTACTTCTGATCTAAAAGGTTTGTTGAGAAGAAAAGGTAAAATTTTTATTTTTGTGGAAAGTTTTTATTTATTCACCAATATCCATTTTGCCTCCTTCAAAGTAATTACCCTCAGAATCCCCACATATGCCAGTACTTCTTTCAATCCTCGAAGAACTTCTGAAATGCGCTTTTCGGTATGGCCACCCACTCGTTCTTCGATTCCGACTTTATCTCATCAATTGTGGCAAAAGGGTCTCTTTTCATTGGTCTCTTCAGTTTTGTATATAGGAAAAAGTCGCAGGGAACCAAATCTGGTCAATGCTGTGGTTGAGGCATGATAACGGTGTTGTTTTAGGCCACAAAAATCACGAACAAGCATTGATGAGTGAGCTAGTGCGTTATCGTGACGGAATATCCATGATTTGTCATTACTTTCTTGTAGTGTTCCTTATTGACCGCTCGACTTTTGGGCAAGCACTCATGGTTCACCACGCCGTTGTATTCGAAGAAAACAGTGTGCAAAACCTCCACATTTGATCCAATTTGACGTAGTTTTTTTGGTCTTGACTCTTCTGGTCGCTTCCATTGGGAATATGGGGTCTTGGTTTTGACGTCATAACCATATAGGTACCTACGTTTCGTCACCAGTTCTGACCTTTTTTTAGCAAATCTGGATCGTCGTTGCTTTTGCTCAAAAATTATCAATTTAGGAACAAACTTTGCTGCCACACATTTCATGCTCCGAAAAATTCGAGAAAATTGCATATCATGAGCCGATTGATATGCCAATATCCTCAGCAAATTCCCTAATAGTGATTTTCCAAAACAATTTTCTTCACTGTTTCGATGTTTTCTTCGTTTGTTGATGTGGTTGCAACTCCATGACGCTCATCGTCATCAACATCTTCTCGGCCTTTTCTAAAGCGATTGTAACACTTATAAACACTTTTTGAAATAAAGTAGACTCACTAATTGCCGTAGTCAACATTTCAAGTGCGTTAGTGCACTATATTCCCATTCTAATGCGAAATTTAATACAGATTCTTTGAACAATTTTTTTCAAAAGTAAGAAATCGAAGAAACACAAACGTGACTAATATTTGCAGTTTTCAAAAACAAATGGCTGATAATTTTAACATATGAGAAACATATGTATACCACCATAATGAAAAAAAAATTCAATAATCGAGTGTGCACAGCCCGCGACAATTAAAAATTCATCTTTTCCTTTGAACAGACCTCGTACATGCATCATACCATACGAAGTTCGTAAGAAATAAAAGGAATGCAGAAAGAGCTCTGCAAGAAACTAGAGTTCTTCAAGGAGACATGAGAATAATGTCGAGCATACCACATTTCCACATATTCTTTGGAAATATGTGGAAATGCGGAGATTTTGCACTTTGGAGGACCTTGTGCACATAATTCAGATTGATTAGACAAATCAAAAGTCTCATGACAATGTCATTTGCTCCGTCATAAAATATACCTATGCATATTTAAATATTTCATTTATCTATTCCATTTAGGATTAATCGTAATTCGAAAAAGTTATGTCTTGAGTTATATCTTATAGAAATATTTTGTTCGGACATAAATGAATATTTCAGATACTTACATCAAAGTATATATATAGTAATAATAATAATAATTAGATAAATTTATTGAGAAATATTCCTTTTATTGTAAATTACATTCATTTCAATTGATACAATAATTACAAGTGAGAAAAATGCTCTCAAAAGGACCGAATTTAGTTTGGATTCTGATCTTCCATTCAGCCCTCGAGCAAAAATATTGGTTCAAACAAAAATCTTGGTTGAATTCATATTTACAATAATATTACATTAAGAGCAGAGATTTATCTCTCTTCTTAAACAAATGAGCTT
Organism: Henosepilachna vigintioctopunctata; assembly: GCA_030704895.1. Classification (NCBI taxonomy): domain Eukaryota; kingdom Metazoa; phylum Arthropoda; class Insecta; order Coleoptera; family Coccinellidae; genus Henosepilachna; species Henosepilachna vigintioctopunctata. Next base: position 11,284,756 of record JARQZJ010000092.1, on the reverse strand, counting down.
TCAGTACTTTCAAATACGATGGTAAATAGTTGAAAATTTTAATACTCTGACAATATAGAGAGTGCTCAAATTATATAGCCCAAATACTAATTTTTTCTGTTAAAAATCATTGATCGCTCGTAAGTCATTAATTTTTATGGAAAGTTCTATACAGATGAGGTTTTCTGTGGTGAATTTCAATTTTATATCTATATTTATTTCTATTTCTATTTATATGATCAATTAACTACTCTGTGTATCATTAAAATACAACAAAAAAATCTCAATTTTCAGTATCAGATTTTTTCCACACTATTTGAAAGAAAATTAGCACTTTAGACTATCCAACAATGATAACCTGTATTAAGTTTAAGATTCATTTCAACCAACAAAAGGCAGAGAAAAAAACGTATCGTATGTCATTTAAAATCCCAATCGGAATAACAATCACAGGAAATACCCGTCACAAAAACCACTGACGAAATCGTCTCGTTTGAATCTATGGTCCTGATACCTACCCAGATAAGTTGACAAAGATGAACGTTTCTACGCCATTCATTTTATTATCTTAAAGTGTGGCGACTGCACCCGTTTCAGTGAAAATGATCTGATGCTAGATAAAACGGTCGAAACAAATATTGATCGACTTTGAATGGCTTTTGATATGAATTCGTCATGGTCCAGTGTCATTGCACAGCACCAGTTCGTATGCAGTAGCAAGAATAATTTGAATAATTTAAATCTTTCCATGTGATGTCGAATGCCGGACGAGGATTTCTTTGATATTCTCAACAAACACAAATATGGCTCATTCTCTCAGTTTGATTTCTTCAAGACATCTCGAAGTTTCTCAAATAGAAAATGACTCAATCATTTTTCTATCATAATACCCAATTGAATAATTTTTGCTTGTGAATGTCTATTCAAATTTTTATACTTGGTATGTTATTTTGATTTAATTCCAACAGGATTTCAAATGACAGCGATCCCAAAATATTTCTCACATAATCGTATCAAAAAGAAAAATAAACACATAATTGCTTTGTCCGAAAATATGCGGAGGCGTGGCACTAGCGTCACTCTCATGCTCATTCGTGAAACTTACTGCATTTTCTTTTGTTTCAACTAATCCAAAAAGGTTCACCATAATAAATTTCAGATTCTTCGATCACGCCAGCCGGCATGCCGAAAATTTATGTACCACAATAAATTATTCGAAGGTTGGCAACAGTTATCGCACCCGTGTCAGAATTAAGAACTAAAAATGCCAACCTAGGAATAAACGACATGTTCATCTTTGAGAATTGAAATGAGCGAGAAATGAGGTGTGCTGCATTTGTCATTTACAATGGCAGTTTATAAACCAACGAACATTTATTTCAATTTGTCTCATGTGAATGAAATAAAACGAAATACATTAGTAGAGCAGAATACTGGAGTATTATAGTTTCAGATGAAGCTCCGAAAATTTATAAATCAACTATATTTTGATGATGAAAGCATCTGTTTCGACGAAAAAAGTAACTTCTTTGAAACAGAATCGTTAAAAACTTGTTATTTTGGAACAGACTGCATTCATATATTCTGTTAATTTTATTCAGAAGAAAATGGTAATTAATTTCCATCGTATATCGACTCAATCAATATAATGACATGTACATTTTCCCTATATGTTATTTCGAGAAAAATCTAAATTTTCTGCTACAAACAGGTGAATTTGCTTCGCTTGTTGTTCAATTTAATGATATAAAGTTGATATAATGATTATTATGTGATATAAGTTGGATTGGAGTCCTTGAAATATGAAAACACTTCAAATACTAACAAAAAATTAATTGTCTCGTATGTAGGACAGATGTAATTTGAACGTTCCGAAAAATATAATGAACAACTTCAAAGAATAGTTGAATAATACTATGAAACAAGATTCAAATCGAGATTCAAATCAAGACTCGACAAACAATGTTTTAGTTTGAAAGTTTAGCTCCAATAGACTTCGAAAAAAAATTTATATACGTAATTATATTTTATTATATCAGTTATCGTTCTTTCGAATATAAATTTGTCCCAAAATACTTCCATAAGGTGAATTTTATCAGTTTTTCGTTATAATCGCCAATTAATTCTGGCGAATCTGACACATTTATGGAAGAAGACAGTTTTCAATCAATTTGACTTCAGGAAAGTTATGTTTATTTGTGATCATCAAAATTATATGAAGTTATTAAATTGATATCATTGTTAATATATGTAGTACAATATGCTATAAATGAGGCAAATAAAAATGTCTTCAAGGAAAGGTTGAACGCAGCAGATTGGTCTACGTTGTTAACCAACAGAGCAGATAGAAGTTATGAAAACTTTCATAATAAGTTTCAGAAATATTTTATAGAGTGTTTTCCTAAAATTAGGACTAAACATCGAAGAAATGTAGAAATAATATCTGAAGAGACAAAATCTCTCAAAAATCTGATCGATGCTGCTCAGATCATTCATAAAGTGAAAAAGTCAAATGAATCAAAAAATTTGATACACTGTTTGAAATCGCGTTTGAGAAATAGTTATACAAAACATGTGAAAATCCTAAACACTAAATATATAAATAATGCACCTAATAAGGTAAGAGCTATTTGGAAAGTGATCAATAGGGAGTCGGGAAGAACATCTAGACACGACGTCAACAGTCAGCTAGAAGCTGATGAACTGAACTTTTATTTTTCCAATATTGGATTGAATATTATCAACGAGGTCAATCCATCCGTGGAGGATGCTATGGCATATTTTGAAAATAAGGTTGTTCCTCACTATGAATCTATGTTTTTGCGACCAACAACGTCCCTTGAGATAACAGACATTGTAAGGGGATTCAAAAATAAAAAAGCTAGTGATATTTATGGAATGTCGACTTCTCTTCTGAAGGAGGTGATTCTTTTCATTGCGCAGCCACTTTGCGTGGTTCTCAATCAATGTATAGAGCAAGGATTGTTTCCTAGGGAACTAAAGCGAGCCAAGGTGACTCCTGTTTTTAAATCTGGTGACGTGGATGACTGTCAGAATTATCGTCCGATATCTGTTCTGCCTGTTGTCTCCAAGATCCTGGAGGAGATACTGAAGCGGAGACTTTTGACATTCCTTTCGAAAAGATCATTTCTAGATGATAGACAACATGGTTTTCAACCTGGAAAATGCACAAATACGGCATTGGTTAATTTGGTTGAAAAGATTTCACAGGCATTCGACGAAAAACTAGAAGCGGAGGCCGCAGCATGTGATTTGAGTAAGGCATTTGACTGCATGGTGAGACTCATTGTGCTTGCGAAGATGGAACGTTGCGGAGTTAGGGGTAGAGCGCTGGACATTTTCGTTTCATATTTAGCAGAAAGAACACAATCAGTTTTCTGGAAGGGAGAAACTTCCTTAGAAACTGCTATAGATGAAGGTGTGCCACAGGGTTCCATACTGGGCCCTTTATTGTTTGTTATATATATCAATGATCTGCCAGGGAATGTAACCTCTGAGGCAACTATTCTTTATGCTGATGACACAACTTTCTTCAATACAGGAGTGTCAAAGGAAGAACTCATGACTCGATCACAGCTATCACTGAAGCAATCGGAATCGTGGTTCAAAGCCAACGGATTGAAATTGAATATTAATAAAACAAATAAATTATCCTTCAGTACATCGGAGAAAAAAACTGAATCGATAAAAATCTTGGGAGTTGCTTTGCAGGGTACACTTACCTGGTCGGTCCACATTTCAGAAATAATCAAAAAGCTTTCTAGTGCTATTTACACAATCCGCAGAATGAGATCCGTCACAAATGAGAACATCGCTAAATTGGCCTATTTTTCAAATTTCCACTCTATCGCGACGTACAATATCCTAATCTGGGGATATAGTCCGGAGATCCAGGGTATTCTGCTGAAGCAAAAAGAAGCGATTAGAGCGATTTGTGGTGAATCTAAGTTGTCTAGCTGCAGAAAAATCTTCAAAGAACTGAGGATACTTACCGTGTTGTCCGTTTTTATACTATCATGTCTAAAGCACTTACGTGCTAATAAGAAGCTTTTTCTAACAAATACTAATATCCACACGTATAACACTCGTGGCAAAGACGATTATCTCACCGAATATCATAGGCTCAAAAGAACTCAAATAGGTGTTAATTATTATTGTATTAAATTTCATAATAGGTTACCTTCACGAATCAAGGAACTGCCGGACAAAATATTCTTGAAACGTTTGAAATCTACTCTATTGAATCACCCTCTGTACTCCTTACAGGAGTTTATGGAATTGAGCAATGATGCTTTCTAGTGTGGACTGACATGTATATTATTGTATATTGTTTTGTACAAGTTTTGTGAATGTTGTGATTATGATTTCATATTTTATTGTGTGCATAGTTCAATGTGATACTTATAGGTTTTAAAATGTTGTTTTATTTGTATACTTTTACAGAAATTTATTGACATGCCATGTAATTATTTTGATGGTTAAATAAATTAATAATAATAAAATAATAATAATAATAATAATCTGAAATAATTATTCCAAACAAATTTCCTCCTCCAAGGCAGTTGCCTGCAGTATGCATTGGATATTCCGGCGTTGAAAACATTTATATTCGCGATTCTAGCGAATCATTGAGAATATTTCGTTATGACGTCGCTATGTTAACTATTTAATAACATATCACCAAGATTTCAGTGATTTGCAGTTTTTGAGAGCACCATATTATGCAATACTTCATTCAAGCAACATTTATATCACGTGGAAATAAAACAGGTTTTATCACACAATGTAAAAAATAAAATACGATAAAAATAAGATTTGATCTAGCGTGATGTTCTTCTGAATTTAGTTCACTGTTTTAAAGTTTTAATGTTTCAATGTTCGAGAATACGATTTCAAGTAGAATGGAGTCGCATTGATAAATATCGACTATTATAGACGGTCTACTGCTGTCGAATACTACCAACAGTTGTTTCCGAATTGACATTTGGAGGAAAACACTGTTTTCTTTATGGTCACGTATTTTTCCTAGACTCGGCTAGTTTTAACGACTTTCACTATTTTTACTACTCAATGCGTAATCACTTTTTGGAATACAAAACGAATTATTTGACTTAAAGTAATTTCACATTTTTACTATTTAATATTCGCTTTCAAGGACATTACTGTAAAAAGACGTTAAAAAGACTAAACTGACTAAACGTTACCAAATCTTTTCCACGAAAATCATCAAGTGTACTATCAAAGGAATAATCAGAAAAAAGACAATTGAACTTTGCTTTTTTTAGGTTTCAAATGTACTTGGACGTACTTATATGCTCTAGTAAACCATAAGAATAGTTGAAAATGAATAGCTGAGAATAAAAAAATCAGTTGGTGCGATTTATGAAACAATCCATCCAGTTCCTGCTCCTTAAATCTGGTTCATGGATATATAGATTGGCATAAGAATTTTATTCGAATTATAACTCGATTGAAAATGCACATTCTATATGCCCTTCCTATCCCCAACGGATTGGTAGAAAAGATGATCTTTTTTGCAGTTGTGGTCAATTGAGTATCGCCCATCATTTTATTTTCTCGTGTGATAACTTTCTTAATCAGATTATTTCTCTGTTAACGAGGCTAATTCACATTATATAGTTTAATCAACCCTTTGAGTCGAATGTTCTTCTTTATTTGATAACTATTGAAATTTTTTATTTCAATAAGTTAAAGTTTTCAACTTGAGACATTGATGAATGTATTATCTGAATTTTTTTGTCAGTTTGATTTATCTGTATATAACAAGGTGCCATTTTGGGAACTTTGCTCTTCATAATATACATAAATGAGTTTGTACAATTAACACATGCCGAAATAATAACGTTTGCAGATGATACTTCGCTAATATGTAGATCAGCTAATGAAATGACTGTGGGAATATATTATAGGATGGATTGGAAAACTTGATTCAGTGGTACTGAATAAACAATTTAGAACTAAACATTGAAAAGACAAAACTAACAGTAATCAGGAAAAGGAAGGATAATATAAGATTAAATTATCAGAGCACACAAATTGGTCAGTTGGCAGTTTATCGCTTTTAGAATTCTTGTTGACCAAAAGCTGAACGGGAAAGAACATAATGGAAAATTTGCAACTAGTAGTAGCAATTTTAGCAATTAGTAAATTTTATACAGGGCCGCCATAAGCGGGCGTGCAAAGCGTGCACCGCACGCGGGCGGCAAGACCAGGGCGCGGCAAATTGAGCGACTTCTCACGAACCTAATTCAAGTTATTTTCATAATATCTGTTGTTTAAGAAAATAAATATTGAGTCATAGCATTTAAAAAATCTGACCGAATTACGTTAACACCACCATCTATTGGCATCCATCGAAACTAAGATGGAACACCAAACGTCGCGACGCGTCGTCTCCGCCATTCTATGGAAAACGGGACTGTAGATGTTGGGGAATCCCTTTGGCTTCCTTTTCAATTCGCTCGATGTGGTAGATAAATAGAACAACCGGCACAATAAATTGCAATTATTTTGTTAATAGTTCTTTTCAGGTGGGTTTCGGCTTCATTTATTGATATTTAAACTTGTCTAGTGTGATTATAATTCAATCCTCCGTTAGTATAAAACAGAAGTGCAAAAGAATCGTAATTATGGTAAGTATCAACTTACTTTTATTTATAGACTTATTTATCACAATAATTACTGTTCAAGTAACATTATGAACGTTTTATTATAGAGAATTTGTATTTAGTACTTCTTAATTTCGAAAATTAATGAGTAGGTTATGTTATGATTGAAATATTTTTAATTGAAATATTTGTTTGACTGAACTTTTTCGGCATATTATAAATATAAAAAATCTTACATACACAATTAATTTCAGGAATCGCAGAAATGGAAAAAACTTTCGGGAGTGCAATTTCGACAGCAAAATCGAGAAAAGTAGGTACACAAAGAAAAGATGGTGGGTTCTCTACGAAAATTTTGTGGCAAGCCAGATAATAAGAAAACGGAATGCCACGAAGATATCGAGGTAGCTTGCAGCAACACACCCCAAATCAAAGAGCTATGGGCCTAACTGAAGAGAAAGATATATGTTCTTTGGAAGAACTAAACTGAAACAAGAGAAGGTACTACTGAAGAACCTAAGCAGTTTATCCTCAAAAGTAACATGCAGTACTTTAGATTGTTGTGATGATCCTGTTTTGTGGCCTGCAAGTATGAGTAATGATCTTGTTCATATTTTGGTTAATCGTAGCCCGGTAATGGCGTCCAACTTATGAACGTATTTTCATGGGATTTTACACCAATAAACTCATTTAGTTGGAGTCAATATGACGTCAGACTTAGGCAGTTCATTGGGATTCGAAACGAGGTTTCCCTAGTAGAGTACTATCAATCACAACATTATTTACAATATGTGGGTAACTCGAATTTTCGACATATGAAAAATCCAAAAATTTACCTCATTCTAAAACATTTTTCATTAAAATTGCTATTTACACATTCTAGTTCTAACGTACTGGTTTCACTTGAAATTTTTATTACGCTATACTATTTATTTAATAACTGTTGATTACATAATAGAAATTATATCATCAAATTTTTTGGAAATTTTCTTCCTATTTCCATAATGATAATTTCATTTATAGAAAACCATTCAAAACAAACCTGCTTTATATAATTCGAGTATCTCCATGGTCATCTCTAGGCTATGGACACGACTATTAGTATTACTGTTTTATGAAAATATCACACACTTTGGATATTTGAGCACATACAGTTATATCCTGTGGGATACTAGAAATTTTGACACTACGAAAACTGTTTGTGCCTTATTTGGGGCGTACGTATGAATATGCTTCAGTAATATGTGCTCCTAAACTCAGTGTAGGTACCGTCAAAAACATAGAAAAAGTTCAAAACAAATTCTTGACATATCATAACATTTGATAGCTCCTATTTAAAGCAGAATTTTTCGCAGGATATTTCGCTTGAGAGTTTTCACTTTCATTCAATACTAGAGAAGAGTATGTACTTTTATTTCGTCTTCATCTTCACACTCTTGAATTCTCTGATTGTTCGAATTTGCTAACGATTTCAACGTTTACGTACCTTGTGTAAGCAATAGAGAGAGCATTGTTTTACAGTTTTCGTGATCACTCAAAAATGACCAATATCACTTCGCAACAACGAAATTGTTTCGGTCTAAAAATTAGTCTTATCCTACGTCTTCACGTTTACCGAACTCAAAAACAACCATTAAAAGAACCGTTTAGCTGTAGTTTTAAAAATACACGCTGCTTTTTACATTTTATAAATTCTTCTTTTTCAATTTGCGACATTTGTTTTTCGAAATTAGCAACAAAGTTAATTGTCGAAATACACATAGATTTCATTTAGTAGGGATTGAAAATCGCATCATATTCAATTAAAGTGACCTGCAAGAAATCTTAACCCTTGTGAGAAAAACGTAATTGTCGAGCGCTCGTAGATCCAAAGAATATTCTTCTTCCACCCTTACATATCAAGCTGGGCTTGATGAAAAATTTTGTCGAAGCCATGAACTGGGAAGGCCAGCGTTTTAAATACTTGAGACAAGTTTCCTAAATTAAGTGACGTAAACATCAAGTAAAACACCTTGGTTGGCGCACTAATACGTCAACTTGTAAAGGACATTGCATTCGATTTAGTCTTGGAAGGGAGAAAAAGGAAGCTTGGCAAGCTCTCAAGGGAATTAAACGTGGATTTTTTGGGAACAAAAAAGATGATAACCACCCTCAATTGGTTACCGAACTTCTACAAAAATACCACCAACTCAGCGGCAACTAAACATCCTTTTTCTCCACTCCCATCTTGATTTTTTCCCACCTCATTGCGGAGATGTCAGTGATGAGCACGGAGAACGGTTCTATTAAGATATTTCTGTGATGGGACAAATATATCAGGGCTGCTGGAATGAAGCAATGCTTGTAGATTACTGTTGGTTTAAATGTAGAGATATTCCAGAGGCAACTTACAAGAGGAAAGCTAAGAGATCGCGATCAAAGGAAGCAATTCATTCTTCGTAGATCTAAACACCTGGCAATGATTTTTTGAAGAATTTTGAATGCAAATATCATTAATGATAGTGCAATCACACTCTAAGGGTTGTAAGCATATGTAATTTCAATTTACCAATTTATTAGAAACATTAATTTTCATCATTCACATATCAGAAAATATAGAGCTCATAAATTTTTTTTTGTCATATTCGTTTTTTTTTAACCCAACATTAGTAAGAATTGATTCATGAAGTGAAGGAAACGTTCAACTTTTTTTCGTAGCGCAGTGTATTCTACTTTTATTCGATATCATGTGTAATATGAGTTATGAGAAAGTAGGTAGGTATATATTGCTCTGTTCAACTTCGTGTTCATGTATCCGACGTTGGTTGCTTTATTGTTTACTATTATTTTTTATTTTTACTTTCTTTTATTTCTTCTTTTTGTTCACTTCTTTTGTATCAATTTCATTTATCACTTGTATCATTTATCCACTTATATTTGATAATGAAACTCCATTCAATTCTATCGTATACCTAATTCGATTCATCAATGTGTAAGGCTAATAACTCAAGCTATGAACGAAAAATAATACAGAGTATGATAAAACGTAAAAAAAATATCGCTCTAGAATTTTAATTTTTCGAAATATTTTCTGGTATTTGTTAATCATGATTTTGTCAAAAACTTATTCACATTGCCATAAATAAACTGAGAAGCTCATACGTAGTTTTAAATTTTTGAGCTCTTCCGAAATGATATAAGAAACTTGTTGTGAAGCAAAGGCAAACTGGCCTGAGTAGCGACGAACATCCATTAATTTTTTATCGGTGATCATCCCTTAACTTGTTTATGAGAATTTTTATATTCATGGGACGGCTGAAAAAATGTAAAAAAATTAATAACTTCGGGTTCGCCAAAGGATCATCATTCATGTAGACCGAGTCACGCCCATTCTACGAGAGAGTTTCAGCGTTCATCGGTTTTCTAGACATGCTTTGATTGTGCTCTCGTATGTTAACTGAGTGAGGTTGGATGTGCTGGAATTGAAAAACAAAGTAATATGCATCAATTCATTTGTTGAGGTTATGAAAAAACAACACTGCACATTTTAACTTGAATAAAGTAGAGCTTATATTTGAAATCGCAGAATACCTTTATATCAACAAATGAATTGAAGAATGCAAATGACGTCCTTATTAGACAGGGACGTAGGAATAAAGTGTACACAGTGTGTTATGTCATGTGTGTCACAGTGATCTTCTGAAGGGCATGGCTAGATTTTTTCCACTAATGTAATGTTTTAAAAGCTTCAGCACAAGCAAAAAGTTGATTTTTTAAACATAATGAACAAGTTCAATCTCTAATAGAAAAATAGACCGAATTTTAAACAGTATTTATCAAAGCTTTTTGCCTTTTATATAGCACTAGCTGACCCGGCCAACGTCGTTTTGCCATATAAATTGTAATATATATATATTAAGTAAAAGAAGAAACTTACGTTGAAAACCTACACATTTTGTTTTTATATAACAGCCGTTTACATATGTTTCAAGGTTATTGCCTATCGTCAGAACGGCGTAGTTCAAGATAAAGATGAAAGTACTTGAAGAGATATATAAAAAATTAATATATAAAACACGAAACACAGTTTCGTACACGTTTTATACACCCAAAACATTTGGGAAGAGTCAACACAACGTTGCAGACGACAATGAAATACCGTCCGGCTATTATGAGACTTTTATACCTTCTGGAACTACCCAGATAATCTTAACAATAAAATAATTATTCTAAGAATTATATTCAATGCAGGCAAACTAAAATTAAGTAAAAGAAGAAACTTACGTTGAAAACCTACACATTTTGTTTTTATATAACAGCCGTTTACATATGTTTCAAGGTTATTGCCTATCGTCAGAACGGCGTAGTTCAAGTTAAAGATGAAAGTACTTGAAGAGATATATAAAAATTAATATATAAAACACGAAACACAGTTTCGTACACGTTTTATACACCCAAAACATTTGGGAAGAGTCAACACAACGTTGCAGACGACAATGAAATACCGTCCGGCTATTATGAGACTTTTATACCTTCTGGAACTACCCAGATAATCTTGTGTTGACTCTTCCCAAATGTTTTGGGTGTATAAAACGTGTACGAAACTGTGTTTCGTGTTTTATATATTAATTTTTTATATATCTCTTCAAGTACTTTCATCTTTAACTTGAACTACGCCGTTCTGACGATAGGCAATAACCTTGAAACATATGTAAACGGCTGTTATATAAAAACAAAATGTGTAGGTTTTCAACGTAAGTTTCTTCTTTTACTTAATTTTAGTTTGCCTGCATTGAATATAATTCTTAGAATAATTATTTTATTGTTAAGATTATCTGGGTAGTTCCAGAAGGTATAAAAGTCTCATAATAGCCGGACGGTATTTCATTGTCGTCTGCAACGTTGTGTTGACTCTTCCCAAATGTTTTGGGTGTATAAAACGTGTACGAAACTGTGTTTCGTGTTTTATATATTAATTTTTTATATATCTCTTCAAGTACTTTCATCTTTAACTTGAACTACGCCGTTCTGACGATAGGCAATAACCTTGAAACATATGTAAACGGCTGTTATATAAAAACAAAATGTGTAGGTTTTCAACGTAAGTTTCTTCTTTTACTTAATTTTAGTTTGCCTGCATTGAATATAATTCTTAGAATAATTATTTTATTGTTAAGATTATCTGGGTAGTTCCAGAAGGTATAAAAGTCTCATAATAGCCGGACGGTATTTCATTGTCGTCTGCAACGTTGTGTTGACTCTTCCCAAATGTTTTGGGTGTATAAAACGTGTACGAAACTGTGTTTCGTGTTTTATATATTAATTTTTTATATATCTCTTCAAGTACTTTCATCTTTAACTTGAACTACGCCGTTCTGACGATAGGCAATAACCTTGAAACATATGTAAACGGCTGTTATATATATATATATATATATATATATATATATATATATATATATATATATATATATATATATATATACATAACACTACATAGTATAAAACAAAGTCGCTTTCTGTGTAATTCTGTAATATCTTCGAAAATATTCATTCAAATCATATGCTCTAAGGACCAAATAGATCTATATTATATCAGCAATGTATTTAGGGTATTTAATTGGATATGGATTAATGCTGTATTGGTTGAAATCGCTTCGAAAATTAGCCATTATCATAGCGGAGTTTTCTGTAGATCACTTCATTGTGTACAAGCACATTATTTTGATAAATCTCGTAGAGTTCATCCTGCGTTTGCAATGTAAGCGGAAAAATGTAATTATTTACGACATCACATTAGAAACCTCAAAATAACACTATTTCTCCACTATTTAATGCATTTTACTGTACATATAAACCTTCCTCTTCAATCACTCTATCTATTATAAAAACTGCATAAAATTCTGTTCAAAAGATTTAACCATGCATAGGGATATAGGGAGAGAGGAAGCGACTTTGTTTTATACTATGTAGTGATGTAATATTTTGGGAGCCAAGGTGGAAATTTTCAACTGTTCTGTAACTGATATTAAGGCAAGGTTCCTTGATTTGCATAATATCTGCTACAACAATCATATTTGTGTATTCACCTAGAGGATTCATATTCACGCATATAATTGTATGTTTGTTATTTTGAATGTTTTTAGCAATAACAGGCTTCTTTTAATATGAAAAACTTTATTTTTGTTGACGTTTCGTTGCATATCACAACTTTGTCAAAACTAATTTTGTATGTATGTACCTATGTGTTAATATGAGAATGTATATGTATATGTGTGTTTATGTGTATATGTATGTATAAGTTTGATCAACATTTATTTTTTTTTATTTCTTTAATTGTATTTCATTTTATCAGTTGTGATTCCATATCACAAACTCGTTCTTTTGAAATTGAACTTTTAAATTTGAGAGTACAAAATTGAAATTTTCAAACTTCTGTACTTCCAATTTTGTTATTAGTATCTATTGTCTTTCCTATTTTGTAATTAGGACCTCTCCTGTAAAACATTGTAAATAATAAATGAAAGCATTGAAGTATAAAACCTTGAACATCTCCAAAGTGTTATTTAGTATTTATTAGAACAGAAAATAGGGCCTTTTGAGAGCTTCAAAACTTTTGTTGCGTACTAAAAATGAAATCGAAAAAAATGAGAAAACACCTTCATCGAGTCTGCGATCCAAGCCGTGGTTGGAAAAGCGATCCAACTTTCAAGAATTGCAGCTAATGAGAACTGATGGTGGGTCCTCATTTATTATGAAATTCGTGAAAAATTATTTCAGGAGTACGATATCTCGAACAATCTGGAGCAATCAATTTTCCAATTTTATCTATTGAAAATTCCACCACAAGATTAGATGTGAAAGAAATGATTTCTTCATTCACTAATGAAAAAACGAGAACAGTTCATTTTTCTACTAGGTTTTATGTAGCAATATGTATTTCACTTTTTTATGAAGAAACCTCCCTTTTCTCTTGTATTAGTCAATTTGTTTCAGTTCTTTTTGAATTTTTCATATCAATTTTTTTCAATATTTATCTACTTCACCTATATATATTTTGTCGTTTTATTTATGAAGTTATGTTTCTTCTTTATTGTATTTTCCATTAATTTTTTTTTAAGTTTTTCTACATATTCTTTCTGCATAGTCTTTCTTCATTCAATATTTGTCTAATCCACTCAAATAGTAGGTTTCTCATTTTTTCGATAGGGGTGAATATTTTTTCATTCATTTCATTTTAATGCCTTTTTTGCTTTTATTTCTGCATATAAATTTCATCTGATATTTATCTACTTTACCCATATAAAAATGAAAACTTCCATAAAATCAACTCGATAATTTCAAATTTTCAACGTAGTTATATAATAAATATTACTATTACTTAATATTGAAATAGCATTACATTGAATTCAAAGTTTCGACTCTTGAATTCATGAATTCTTGTCTTGACTTTTGTACACCCCAGCTGTAAATTTGAAACTCAAAAAATATTAAAGAAGGACGCCCACTAACATTGTTTTACAGACGATCTCATACCAAACTTGCCACGTCCCATGTGTGAATTGATTCGCTGGCTATCATACTTAATGACATCGGATATTCTTATAAATTTTTTTTCAAACGAATATCTTATCATTTACTATTTTATCTTCTTGGTTTATGTTGTCACAGTTGTGTGTGATGTAAATAAATCTTCGAAACAATTGGAATGCGTATTTGAGATATTTCAATTTATTTTCGCGATGTTACAATTCTCAGTGAAATGAATGTCTCAAACTTTTTGTTTCTTTCAAAATCGCAAAAACGAGATTTAGTGGCTGTGAAAGTTTGATATTTTGCGGCTCGAAATCCGTAAACCGGCAGTAGAATGTGTATTACAGTTATATGCACACACCCACGCGGTCCAAGCGATAGAAAAAGGCCACGGACTTTAATCTAATAACCACGAAATTATTCATAGCCTACTAATTACAGGTCTGGCATCAAACCGTCTATTATAAAGAAGCAGAGGCGGTGCTGAACCGAAAAGGAAAAGATCGCAGAGGAGCTGCCTGGTCTGCTTGGCCAATTATTTAAAGCTGTATAAGATGAACAATTCTTCCAGAATGAGACTCAGCTGATAATTGCTACCTGGTCCATGGAAAAAATTTGTGTGTCGTATTTTCGTGATAATATATTTCATATAATGTATATCTAAGAAAATTTGGTTCGCTATTGAATAAACTTAGCGTAAAATCTAATATATTGAATATTTTAACGATCCAACATACTTATTCAAATATTGTGCCTTGTTGATTACTATATTTATAGAAACAGAGTATCGCTTATAACTAGTGTGTTAGTAGAAACTAGTTGATTGGAAAAAATTCAATTTGTTTTCTGCATTAATTGTAAGTACCGTTCTCGTTGATTTTCTGCTCCAACTTTCAATAAAATTTATTTTATCCTGTTCACCCGATAATGTATTATCATCCCGATTTAATAATTAGGTATTCAACGAAAGGTTATATTAAGTATCAAATTTTATCAATAATAAAATAATAATAATAATACATAGGTACTATTAAAATTATTATGGTGTTAATTATAAAATAACAATATTTAAACAGACATAAATCACGTCTCACAATTATTGTAAAAACTATTAATTATTATGTGATTTTCAATGTTTTCTAGGAGGAAACCTTGTTTATTGTCAGAAAACGTGTTTAAAAATTGAAAAACTTCGTCCAACATTAACTGATGTAATAGGAGCATATTTATATTTACAAATCATGTTTATCTTTTTTTCTTCTATTTATGAATTTTTATACAGTTCACTCTGGTTACCATACAAACACGTTTTCCATTATACCCCAAAATTTAGGTGAATAATTTTGAAGAATATATTGGAAATACCCTTGGATAAAAATTTTCTATTCGATAAACTTGAAATAGATACTTTCTTGTTGTTTTTTTCTTCTCTTTACGAATTTTTATACAGTTCACTCTGGTTCCCATACACACACAATTCTCATTTCACCCCAAAATTCATGTTAATATTTCAAATAATTATGTTTTTGATTTTTTATTCTCATCTTTCACAAATTTCTTTTTTTTCACGAAACACGATTTGGCGAATCGTGTTTCCACTTTTTTTTGACTTAATATCGAAAAAGCACCCTAATTTTTAATTGAAAGTTCTCACGTTAACATATCTGCTTTTTCAATGAAGTTTGTGGTTTTTAGTTCGCAGAAATCTGTTATTTCTGATGATGTAGAAAAAAATATACATTACTATCGTAAATTTATTAGGAAAATGCTTAAAATTTTTCACTTTTCTCCTGGAGTAAGTCTGCACGTGTATTTTCAATAACGACGTTGGTCACTGCTCTGTATCTCGAATACTGGCGAACTGTTTCTACAGCTGCTACGAAATAAAAAGTAATAATTTACCATAGAAATAGAAATAGAAAGCGGAGATTTCAACGAACAAAAAGCCCTCTAACTTTTTAAAGTGAATAGTTTGACGTGCAACTCATCTTTTTTTATAGAACTTGCAATTTAGCTGGGAATCTAGATGAACCGTTTCAAACCCTCTGAAACTCACCCCCTTCAATAACTGGACCTATTCCTTCTCCAATGTTTTAAATCCTACTATAATTTTTTTTGGTTTAAAGAATTATCGACCCTGGTCAGTGATGCAGTTTCAGAAGGTTTGAATTCGCCATAAAAAAATTTGCTAGAGTTAGTGGTTTTATAGATACATAAACTGAGATAGGTTCCGTTACTTAATCAACTCTAAGTAAGAGTTGGAATGAGTTTGATGCTACTGAACGTTCTAACTTACTACTACTAAAAATGTCAACTGAACTCCACAGCGTAAAATAAATTCAAAATTATCCCTTCTTGTGTTATAAATCATGTCAATAAATTAATCGAACCATTGAAGTACATATCCGTTTTGATTGCGCTTATTGTAGAGTCACTCTCCTTCAGGTGGCTCTAGAAAAAAACATAATCTCAAAGTGGGAGATGGGCGAAATAAGGTTGAGAAACAGCATTATAAATGCTGTATCATCGCAACGATTCTCTTGCGAATAATTCTCGTACGTCACACCTTGAACACCTCTATTCATTTCAATCCTCCTGTAAATTTCCTCAGCCACCAGATCTAACATTCCGACTGTTTCTTTTTGTTCGCATCGACATTTTCTTGCGCCGTCATCACAATTGTAGTCACGCCCGTCGAAAGATACCACGTATGGCTTCCGAGGTACCTTCATGAAAAATCATCACCTTTTAATTAAAATTACAATAGCAGTTGGCAACGGATGGAGATGCGTGAGCCTAGCTGGTTGTAGAATTGAAAAAAGGAATGTATCTGAGTTTAAAATGAATGATGATATGGAAAAAATTTGAATTAGGTTAGATGTACTTTAGAACATTGTAGTACCTAAGCGAATTGAAAGCAATATGTGATTCTAATTATCCTTTACTCAATATTAAAATCTGAATACCATTTCATCAGAGAACATGATCGATAAAAATTCGATTTTCATTAATTAAACCCTCCGTTTGTCCATCAGCGGTTAGAAAATATTCAATTCATTTTATTATAATAATAATAACAATAATTTATTCAATTCCTTTAGACACTACATTGTGTATAGGACAAGTCAACAAATTTAATGAACTTAAACAACTAAGGGTTTACACAGATATTCATTTACCGAATAGAAGCCATTTTTCAAAAGTAGATTCTTGATTTCCCTTTTGAACAAGGTAGGGTTAATATTTTGTTCTCAATAAAAAGTGATTTACACGATTGCAATGGACTGACGCTAAATATTGCACGTAGAATTCGTTTTTGAGCTACAAATGCTCTTGATAGGTCAGTACTACTACCCCAGAGTAAAATATTGTATGACAAATGACTATACACTAAGCTAAAATATACATTAATAACACAACTCATATGTAAAATGTTCTTGATTCTAGTAATTGCAAAAAATGAACTATTCAATCTCTTACACAACACATCAATGTGAGTTGACCATCTTAAATTTCGGTCAACATGGATTCCCAGAAACTTAGTTGTCCGAGATGGTGAGATAGTGTTGTCACCACATTTAACAGCAAATGATTTTATTTCATTGTTTTTTAGACAAAAGTAAACACACACAGTTTTTTCAACGTTCACCATTAAATTGTTCAATCGGCACCAGCTTACGAACTCCTTCATTATAGATTCACAGGCCTCCAGGAGTTCAGCAGTACTGTTTCCAGAAACAACCACCAAGTCATCATCTGCAAATAGGGTCACCAATGAACTGGCCAACCTCGCAGGCACATCATTTATGAATAATATAAATATAAGCGGTCCCAGTACGGAACCCTGAGGAACTCCGAGGCCAATATTTAACCTTTCTGAATAACTCTCACCTATTTTAACAATCATGTTTCTTTCATTGAGAAAGCTACGTAACCAATCTAGAAATATCCCCCGAAAACCCAAATTGTAGCATTTCCCAAGTATAAAATCGAAAAAGAGTGTAACAAATGCCGAGGATAAATCAAAAAATAAACCGGCCACGAACAAATTTTTGTCCAAGCACTCGTAGACAGATTCAAAAAACCTGACTGCAGCTGACTGCGTTGAGTGTCCACTTCTGAAACCATGCTGAGCACGATCTAACAAGTTAAATTTATTGAGGAAACACATCATTCTGCCGAGAACTATCTTTTCAAACACCTTGGAAAAAACACTTAAAATTGATATCGGACGATAGTTCGTTATTTATTATTTTATGTTACCACTCTTAAATACTGGGATCACTATGAACCTCTTCAGACTACCGGGAAACTTCGCAGTGGAAATAGAAACATTGATGATATGTGCAAAATGTTCACTAATACATTCACTAATTGCCTTTAGTACTTTAGTTGATATAGAATCAATACCGCAACTTTTCTTATTTTTCAAGGCTTTGATGGCATTCTCCACCTCAAATTTTGAGACTGGATTGAAGAAAAAATTACTGTTCACCAAAGGTGACAGCGTGCAAGAATGGGACAAATTAACACCATAACAAGACTTCAATTTAGAAGCAGCAACCGAGGAGAATTTTCTTTCATTTCATATTTGTATTGCATTTTATTTGATTTCATTTTAGTTGTTCTCATTCTTATTCCATATTTTTTTTAGCTCTCAGGATACTAACTATTTATCAATATTCAGTTTCTTCAATTCACTCCGATTAATTCATCATGAAATTTCTTCATTTAATCATAGTTTCTGAATTTCAACTTCAATTGATGGGCAATGGAAGTCTGATAAAAGAGTGATGCAGTAATACTTCAGTTGAAGCCTTTCAATCCAATAATTTCGTTCCTTGATAGAAATAAAATAGAAAATACAAACGACTAATACATCTATAATATAAAAATGAATCGCAAAATGTGTTGGTAAGCGCATAACTCACCAACGCCTGGACCAATTTTGCCAATTCGTTTTTTCAAATTTCCGTTGAAGTCCAAGGATG
Source organism: Henosepilachna vigintioctopunctata (assembly GCA_030704895.1). Taxonomy (NCBI): domain Eukaryota; kingdom Metazoa; phylum Arthropoda; class Insecta; order Coleoptera; family Coccinellidae; genus Henosepilachna; species Henosepilachna vigintioctopunctata. The sequence continues at coordinate 11,265,624 of JARQZJ010000092.1, read as the reverse complement.
GTTTTTGTGGCGAGAAAAATTCGAATAATTGCCGGGAAAACCCTAAAACCAGGCCATTTCTTTTTCCCATACAAACGTTTTCTAACTAAAATGTAGAGTTGACGGCTGGACCGATTTCACTATTTTTTTTGTTGTGTTTGTTATTGTCGGGAAAAAAATATAAAAGATTGGGTGTAAAGTTAGAAAATTTAAGAATACTTAATTAATAATATGAGTAGAAAATAATTATTAATTCTCAAAAAGAGGATGTAAAAAACTGATCTTATCACACATCTTCGTTAGTTCAAAGCTATCACGACTAATATTAAAACTTCAATTTAATATAAAATTTTGGTAAGTTTGAATAGAGGTAATATACACGTTATTAACATAGCACGTGATATATTTCAATATAAAGAAGAATACATAGTTTTCTTTAATTTACAGTCGAAATTTCGTTTTTGAAAATGATAGCTCCTAGATGTACAAACTTAACTCGCAGTACTCGCAATGCAGCAAGTCAACGATATAAAAGGGCAAGTCAAACTGACGAGCAACGCGAAGCTCGGAATGAAGTTGAACGGAATCGATGGAATCAATATTAACAACATGAAAACGTAGCGTTTAACCCCTATCAACCTGCATTCAATTATATCGTTGAAATAGATTACAGTTCACATCAAATCGTTGCTATTGAACCAATGAACGTTGTGTGTCAATATTGCAAGGCAAAGATTAATTGTCATTGGTTAGAAAATACTACCAAATAGACGCTATTGGTACAGCGCCACTTATTCATTGGCTTCCGGGAATGGACTAAATTCTGAACATTTTTTGATTCACATCCAGCAAATATCTCATATAATTAATGAGATATATGGGAAAAGTTCCTGATACGAAATTAGGAACATGCCGTTCAAATATAGAACGGACAGGTTAATAACTTTTAATACATCATACGTGTTAATATAGGAATTTTTTGATAATTCGACTGATTTGAAATAACAGGAAGTATTGCAGTCCCTTCGTAACTGATTAAGTCTCTGGCTCCACACGGGATAAATATTAAAAACAAGATAGTGTAGCACAAATAGTAGAGCATGTATTTCCGGCTAAAAAGCGGAGAAGACATCCCCTTTCTTTTCTTGAAAAAAAAATAATCAGAGAAAAATAAATTGGCTTAAAAAGTTCAATACTAGTTCAATAAAAGTTCAATAATCATATAAATATATGAATCCTAATATAGTCAAATCTTAATCATAATCATATAGCTTAAACAGACATTGAAAATTGTCTTATTATCCATTACGGATGTTTATCAAGATTTCAGCCATTTAGCCTTCAACCAGAAAAGTCTGTATTTCATTTACCTACATCAGCGTATGTACTTTCAAATGTTCAAAGTCCACATAACTTGAATATCCTGTGATTTTTTCTTTCAAAGTAACATAGAATTTCGGTTCCATTTCAGTTGTATATTCTCTGTATAATTTTATCGCCCCACATTTGTTTGCGTTTCCTTTTTTCAGATTTCATACGAATATGGTGCTGTCGATTCCTTTTCACAACCAACACAAAATGCTATACCTATGGCCGGTGACAGACACTTCCCCTTCTCATGCAAATAACATACAGATATTCAAACTGTTGCAACTGGAATTTAAATATGATTGTTAATTGGTTCTATTCGTGTCAGTGTTGATCAAGAAATTGATTACTCTCCTGCTAGATGCTGTAAATCCATTTATTCAGATGGCGGTATATATATCTTCAGCACCTGAAGCATTGTAATCAATCAATTCAAATGCTGGTGTTCTTCAACAGTTTCAGCGTCAGTTTTGTTTGATAAGAAATCTGCGGATGAATCTTTTAGTGTTGAAATATTATCAAAGTCCTGTTAATGGAAAATTAATTCTAGCTCGTATTAAATAATAACTTTTTGGAGAAACTCTCTCGAAATATAATTGAATGGATGACGTGGTTTTGTTTCTGTTCTGAATATAGTTTTGTCAGGATTGTTCAATGTTTCGATATAGAGATAAATTTTCTCAAACTGAGATACTAACAGCCTAAATTTTCGTGTCGTTTTCGTTTCTCCAAGCTAGTAAAACCTCATATTTTGATAGTATAACATATTCTTATCGGACTGAATACTTACTGAATGAGAACTGCAACTTACAATTTTGAACTTTCATTAAATTACTAAATTATTGAGTCAATATACAAAATTCATAATAGGATCCTTCATATGAAATCTAAAATCGTCTACCGTATAAGGAGGATGTTGAAATAATTAATTTTTCATAATTGTTTTCCTGCTTATCCATTTTCTTTAATTGCTGGGTAATTCATTATAAAGTTCAGCCCATAAAGATATTCTTCAGCTGATTGCTAATGTTGTATGTGGGATATTATTATATTATCATTACCAGATTATATGGTTGGCTGTGAAATCTAGTAAACATGAGATTTTAAGTGATCCAAACGTACATCACAGATCTGATAATAAGTTCAGCTATCACAGTTAATATTCGATTTTTTATTAATAACAGTTTGCACTGAATTCTGGAGTTGACTCCATTCAATGCCCGCGTTGCTTTTTTTTTGCATTACAAGATTTTCCTGTATATGCCTAGAAATACCATACTACAAACTATACCATATGTTAACCTGTAGTGAAACATAACGTGATACATCTCTAGAGCTGCAGTGTAACTAACAACTTGTCGGACTTGGTGTATGGCATATATTTTGGTATACAATCTGTTCTTCAATTGGGTACAGTGTTGATTCCAAAAAAACTTGATGTCCATAATCATTCCCAGAAACGTTACCGAGTTTGTTTGGCATTTCTATGTTGAAGAAATAACATCTTGAGTTTTTTTCCTTAATAAGATACAGTTTGTAACTAGGGAACCAGTTGACTGCTTCTTTTTCTGTCTGTATTGTTCTATCTTGTAAGGTGGTCTTATCTTCAGCTTGTACTGCTAGTGTTGTGTCGTCCGGGTATAAGATAGTGAGGCAATGTACATTTTTTGTAGGTCATCAATAAAAATAATGAATAAGAGAGGCCCAAGTATTGATCCCTGTCTATATCACGAAAAATGATTTCATGATTCCCATAATGATTTCGAAAGTAACAGGTCCACTGGTGAGACTTTTTCGTGATGAGAGACTGAGAATTGCTGTTAGAAATGAGTTTCTTTTGGGTGCGTTGTTCGCATCAGTAAAAGACAAAACTCCTACTCTGAATTGCACTAATGTTGTATATAAGGTTCCTTGCTCTTCTTGTGAGATGAGCTATGTAGGACAAACATCTCAACAATTAAAAAAAGGTTGTCACAACACAAAAGTGATGTTAAAAATCCAAAGAAAGTTTGTGCTTTGGCAGAACATGTTAGAAGTACAAATCATGACATGGACTATGAAAATACGTCAATTCTGGAGTATGAGAAAAATTATAAAAAAATATCTTTTTGGAAATGTTCCACATTAAGAAAAATCCCTCTTTAATGAATTCTCGTTCCGACATCAATAATATTAGTAAAATTTATTCTTATTTGATAAGTCATAATAGCAATGAAATAAATCATACAATGTAGCCATGAATAGTATGAGAGGTCTTTTAAGAAAGAAGAAGCATTAACATTTTGGTTCTTTTACACTCACTGGAAGCAAACAACTTCAGAGCTAACCTTGCTTATTCCGCCTTTGACAGACATAATTGTTTTGACAATACGAATATTTAGATTTAAGATGTATAAAGTTTAATTGTTGATGCTTTGTTGCTGTATGTAATTGAGAGTTTTTTAGAAGTATATTCAGTAATGTTTGTATGCATTTTTAGTTATTGATAACATAGAAATAATTCATTTCTTTTGTTCCTTGCCATGTGGCTTATTTTATAATCTCAACTATTTGGTAAGTCTTGATCTTCAGTAATGATTTTCATAACATCGACTCATATTGCAGAGTCCTGATGATGATTAAGATTGTTTAACCGAAACGTTGACAAAAATAAAGTTGGTACACTAAGTGGCCTCTTCTTCCATCCGTTTACAATCCCTTATATATATATATATATATATATATATATATATATATATATATATATATATATATATATATATATATATATGTATATATATATATATGTATATATATTTATATAAATATATATATATATATATATATATATATATATATATATATATATATATATATATATATATATATATATATATATATATATAATAAGTATATCAATTGACGAATTAGGGAAATAAATTTTTCACGAATACATTCATATAATTACTTCAGCCGTTATGTGAAATTTAGAGTAGAACAAAATTATATAGAATCATTTGATATCGTTCCTTTCATCATATTCCACTCATTGACACGCAACTCTGAAGAAATCTGGCCAATTTCAGAAAAAGCATGTTATTTAAAGGAATAGGCACGCGTGCCCCGCCACTAGACCCCTTCGGTTTAATCGTCAGTCATGCCAGTATTTGACAACCTGTTATTACCAGAATTAGTAGCATTTACATGCCCTAATTTAAAGGTGTCATTTGTTGTGCGGATCTCAAGCAGCGAGAAACAGTTTTTGAAACCCAATATATTGCAAGAATGTTTTGAAAAAATTGGTTACCTTTAAAGTATTAATCATTTAAGGGTTTCTGTCTTTTGTTACTTAATAAAATTCCTTGAATAATATTAAATTTCGTTCACTCAAATACCACTTATTTTCAAGTTATTTTCCGCAATATAAAACTTTTTGGATTGAAATTTTTTCATTTCAGTTGACGTTTTGTTGCTAATCACAGCTCCGTTGAAACTATTGAATGAATGAATTAAATTGAATAATCAATATTCAATTAATTAATCTACAACAAAGTTCAGAAACAACCATTACATAAGTAGAAACATATTTACGAATCCTCTAGTCACAGTTGGCCTTAATATTAGTCATGTCATGAACATTTGTCTCGAGTAATTATTTCACTTTGAAAATCTAATTCTACCTTCTTCAAGAGGAAGTAGGTAGAATTAGGGTTTACCCTTTTATAAATAAGTTCTTCAAGAATTAATTCTCAAAGAAAAATTGTTATAAAGTGGACACTGTCTACATATTCCGCAATTGGTAGCAGCCGTTGAAACGTGTTTCGAGCTTATTGGCTTTCCTCAGAACGGTGTAGCCAAATTCAAGTTGTACGAACCTGGAGATGAAAAAACAAGAAAGAACTCCACTGAAAGAAGTCGACACATTCCAGGCCACCGCGTATTTACTCTCCGGATTGGGAGATTTGAAAAAACTACTCTTCCCGTGAGGCGACTATCCATCATTCAAGGATGCCTCCATCCGAGAAATTATACAATATAGGAACAAAGTTCGACGCGGGGGAAAACCTCGAATAAAAATGGTTGTTTTTCGAACAACTTGAACAACTTGGTGCGTACAACTTAAACTTGGCTACGCCGTTCTGAGGAAAGCCAATAAGCTCGATACGCGTGTCAAAAGCTGCTACCAATTGTGGGATATGCCGACAATGCCCACTTTTGTTTGAGATTTTCACCCTCGTTGAACATTGTTCTCATATTGTATATATATATATATATATATATATATATATATATATATATATATATATATATATATATATAAACTGAGGAGTGTTGCCGTGGTAATGAATATTAGTGAAAAATTGTTGGGTTCTCGGCGATTTAGGCAATTAAATTAATCCAAGACTAATCGTCAGTAATTCTATATTTCGAACTAAGTTTCAGTTCTTGTTGCTGAAATTTGAAGCTGGAAATGCTGGAAATTTTTACAAGCTTACAATATTATAATATACCTATATATATATATATATATATATATATATATATATATATATATATATATATATATATATAGGTATATACAGTACTGTAATTTTTCGTGTTAACCAACCACGTGCGAACATGAATAATGTAAGATTTTCATTAACTCGACTAGGATCCCAGCAACTTTCGGAATGTTATTTCAATTCTCAATTTTCACTATGAAAATATTAATACATAATGTAAATAGAATAAACAAAAAATAGCTTTAATGGATCATATGATATTTCAGAGATGAATGTTTTTAATGATTTCAATTATTATTTGAATAATACAGCTGCAAATACGGCTACTTATCATGTTATACAAAGCAGAGTTGGAACTGATTTGAAATATTTTCAAAGGTGTTGAGCAATGTAGATTCATCATTATATTGTCGGACTTCTATTGCATATAGATTCAATTTGAATTACTAAAACAAAGTATGATTAATTGAAAATTAAACAAGGTGAAACTAAACGGATTTAACTGAAAAAGATGATAAATTAATTAATGTCCTGAGGGCTGAAACATAAATATGAGTTGAACAAAATAGAATAAAATAAAATAAGTTAAAATTGAATAATTCTTACCACCGATGAACAGACAGATAGTTGAAATCAGAAATCGAATTACACAAGTGAAAACTGAGTTTTCTGATGATGATTCTTTTCGAGAAAGAGGTCAGAAATAATGCACTTTCAAAAAATTTAAACTAGATATACTTAATATATAGTACTTAATAGATATCTTCGTTCGATCATTAAGGAGCTTCTATTTCCAGTAGCATCACCAGAGCGCATCAACTCATATATTATAATTATTAATATTATAACACACAATTGTGGTGATCTACTTCAGCAAATATTCACGTAACAGATAACTCAAGATTATTATGTGCTTAATGAACTAGCGTTAAACTCGACCTGAAATCCCTCTAATAAATAACTAATAGGTGCTAATTCATCCTTATCGTGCCGATTACAATTTTTAATTTGCTCTATATGAATATTCAATAGTCAAGCAATATTATTGATTACAGGTGCTACTTGTTAAAACGAAAAAATTTGACTTATGGCTTAGAACACAGTCATTAGCATTGTATCCCACGCAACTAGATACATCAAATTGAATGTACAATATTTCAGTTGATTTGTTGCTGTAGTAATAATATCCAAAATATAATTGAAAAATATTGATAAATATCTTGGACAATCACTGTTTCTCGACAAATAATTCCAATGTGGAAGAAATGATAATCTCAAATGACAAAAAAGTAGATATATCAGTTCAATTCAAATTATAATAATGTATTTATTTAGCAGAATTGCTACATCGTATTACAAAATATAGTAGTAACAAGTTAATTGAAAATTAAAATAATGAAAAGTAAAATATTTTGAATTAAGTAAAGTACCAATATATGTAAATAACATAATATAGTAGAAAAACAAAAACGTTATACTTAGCACCTAACTGATATTACATGATAAACATCAATTAGAGTACTAGCAGAAACAAACCCCAATTGAATTAGAGTTACTTTAAACTGTATTGCATTTGGTTGAGATGAACGTTCCCAAAAGTCTTTTAAATACTTTTAAACTTCCACAGTTTTTTATATGTGCAGGAAGTCCATTAAATTCAATTAAACCTTTATACAAAATAGATTTTAGCTTTTGTGTAGTGTTACATTTTCCAAGAATAAAGTCTGTTTTGAATCGCGTACAATAATTATGCACATCTTTAAATAATTGAACTCTATCACTAATGTAGGTTGGTAACATATTTCTTTTCAGTTTAAAAATGAACACTTGTACATTAAACACAACTCTTTGGCTAACAGATAACATATTTAACACATTAAGTATGGATTTGACAGGTGTATATCTATTACATTTCAATACAGATCTCATAGCCCTATTTTGTATTTTTTCTGATCTACTTATTTGATATTGAGGACAATTAAACAATAAGGAACAACAGAATTGTAAATGAGAAATTGCAATGGCTTTAAAGAGTGACAACTTTGTACTCATAGCCAAAGATTTCCCGATTCGTGATAAGAATCCTACTTTTTTAGAAAATTTTCTCGTTATATAATCTGCGTGTAAGTGAAAATTTAAATTCGAATGCAATTTGTACCCAAGTATTTGATATGTTCATCGTGAACAATGGCTTCTCCGTTTACAGAAATATATATATATATATATATATATATATATATATATATATATATATATATATATATATATATATATATAACGAATGAAGAAGTTTCTTGCGGTGAAAAGTATAAATGACAAAAGACACAATTATCGGTATAGCCCGCAACTCAATTGGAAGCAGCCGTTGACACGTGTTTCGAGCTTATTGGCTCTCCTCAGAACGGCGTAGCCAAGTTCAAGGTGTACGAACCTGGAGATGGAATCCACAACAAAAGAACACACCTGCAAAGGAAGTCTCCACTGCCAGGCTTCCACGTGAACTCTCCGGGTTTGGAGATTTGGTCAACGTATCGCCAATGTAGCGACTATTTATCCTTTACGGAGTTTCTTGCGGTGAAAAGTATAAATGACAAAAGACACAATTATCGGTATAGCCCGCAACTCATTATTTGTAACACTACATAATATTTGACAGTAATAACACTACTTTGGAAGCCTGGCAGTGGAGACTTCCTTTGCAGGTGTGTCTCTTTTCAAGTTACGTGGATTCCATCTCCACTGCCAGTTCGTACACAACGTATGAACTTGGCTACGCCGTTCTGAGGAGAGCTTCAATATCTCCAGCTCACCTTGAAACACGTCGTCAACGGCTGCTTCCAATTGAGTTGCGGGCTATACCGATAATTGTGTCTTTTGTCATATATATATATATATATATATATATATATATATATATATATATATATATATATATATATATATATATATATATATATATATATATATATATATATATATATATATATTATCAATCTGCACATTTATCATTCGTGATTTCTTGGCGTATATACTAAATTTGGATTTTCCTGCATTCCAACTTAATCTATTATCACACAGCCACTCGAATAACTTGTTCATTTCAATGCTCATATCCGATACCATTTGATGTAAATCTTCCCCCACTATATACATCATCGTATCATCAGCAAACAAAGTTATTTTAGATTTTGTGGCTACCTGTACTATGTCATTAATATATATTGAAAATAGTAACATACCCAAAACTGTTACCTGTGGTACACCGTGATTTACACTTAAAATCTCAGACACACAGTTTTTATACAATACTCTCTGTACTCTGTTAGACATATATGACCTGAACCAATTCAGTACTCCATTCCGTAAGCCTATATTCTCCAACTTTTTCAGTAAGATTCCAATGTCTACTGATTCAAAGGCTCTTTTAAAGTCCAAAAACAACGCTAATACAAAACTGGCATTGTCAACAGCTGATAAAAATCATCAGCTATACTAACAACCACAGACTCGCAGGAGTGTTGTTTGCGAAATCCGGATAGGTTAGGAACAATTATATTATTTTTATAGCAGTAATCATGGAGCTGTTCCCTCACGCAGGATTCTGATAATTTTTCATATATAGGCACTGTATTAACTGGGCGAAATTCATTGCAAATATTTGTATTATATACCTTAGGAACAGGAATTATGGTTGATAATTTCCATGAATCTGGAAAAATGCCATAATCAAATTAAAGAAGATTCGTTTTGATTATAATCATAATTAATAATTATTAACTAATATTCAGCAGAAATACTGTACCAGTTTGCATATAATAATTTAACAGCACGTTTTTGCATTTTGAAAAAATTGCAGTCCTCACGAAAAAAAATTGGGTAAGTTACATCAATTTTTTCTTCCTCCTTCTGTAATGATCAAGTAAACACGTGTTAAGTATATTCGAGAATTATCTGAAATTTTAATAGGAAAATTAGATTTTCAAAATTTTTTCGAATACTATTTATTCTTATTCACTTATTAATGATTTTTAATAATTACTTTTTGATTATTAGAATATACTCATTATGTTTTAGCGATTTGAGATGCTTAGTATCAAAACATGATGATTAAGAAATGAATCAGGGGTTATCAAATGATTCATTAGATCATATCTGAAAACGTTGAAAAAATTAGAAAGTGATTTAATGTAATATGTTTTTGTCATGTTACTCATGAATGCACTTTCTATCTTTTTTAACAGAGGCAAAGAGTAGGCAATGTGATGACTTAATAATATAATATCACAAAAATATCTAATGTTTTCTCATACAACAAAAAAAATAAAAAATAATGCCTAAATAATGTGTGACTGAGAATAGAAATAGCCAACTGTATAGTAGAATCAAAAGTCTGAACAGAAATAATGCAATAAATTCAACAAAAAATTTTATAGAATATGAAATTGGTATTAATAATTATAATGATGATAACTGCATCAAATCTCCCTAAGCAACTACAGAAGTCGGTGCCACACTCTGTCAGGAAGTTATTCAGACATAACGTAAATCAACGCCAAAAAGGTCAACGCCGTGAAGATTGCCGCCATGTGGACCGCCGTCTCGGGCCTGATAATTTCGAAAGGGCCCCCACAGAGCTTAACCCCTATGATTTAAATATGGATATATATGTAGCATAAAGTATTCTTTGTTTAACTGACATTTGTTCTGTGCAATTCAACATGCTTTCGATTTGAATGTATTTATTATAATTAAAAATTGTACGCATATTTCTATTCTGCAATTTTTGTAGGTGTTTCTTCTTTGACAGAACTCAAATATTTAAAGTGTGACATTATTAACTTAAAGAGTTTAACTCTGAACTTCACAGATGTCGAGAGATTGTTTTTATCGTCATGATCATTGAAACTGAATTTCTTATTTAAAATAAGGCTAAATATTCAACAACTTTTGAACTTTCAAAGTTCTGGTATATATGGTAAGAATAGTTATATTTTCGTTTATATTTGCCTTCAGAACTTTACTTGCGCCCAAAACTATATAGGCTTTTTACATTCAGAGATAAACTGTTATCGCTTAGCTATTCATTTATTGCTGTGAAGATCGATTGATCCATTTCATCCGTGTCTGGATATTTTTACCTCTGATATAAAGCATTGTACAATCTGCCAATAATCGCTAATAATTGTTTCACATGAAAAACATTAATAGCAGGAAATAGCAGTGGGCCTAGGACCATCCATGAGGTATTCCAAAATCATATCCATTGCTGTCTGAAAGTACACCATTTAACATAACTTTTTGAGGTCGTGAATGCGAATAAGAATTGAACCATTTGTTTACTAAACATTCAAAGTCAATTTCATTCAAGTTTTCCAAGTAGCAAAGATTTTTGAACATAATATTTCAATAAAAATTCAACAATAACCCATTGACTACCACTCCTTCATCTATAGCGTTATACCATTCCGCATATATGGTCAACTTTAGTAATTTCAAATTGCTGCATACCAAGCGTAAAGTTTGCAGTATATATATATATATATATATATATATATATATATATATATATATATATATATATATATATATATATATATATATATATATATATATATATATTATATATATATATATATGTAATATGTTTTCTCTAAATTAAATTAAGAGTCATCATGACTTCTTCATTTACATCTCCCCCCCAAGCATTCAAAATCCGTGCGACACTGGTATAAGTTTTGTAATGTGAAACAAGTTTGATTCTAATTTTTTGTATCCTGTATTAATCTTATAGATTGAATTAGATAATTTCTCTAAAATTTTATAAGGTCCAAGTTCCAATTCATCTAGTTTTTTTCTATTCAATCTGTTACCATTTTCCACATATACAGAATCTCCTACTTTTAATTGGCAATATTTTCTTGTTTTGTCAAATTGGTGTTTATTATAATCGTGTGATTTTATAGTTCTTTCCAACGCCTTTTTTCTATCTTGTAATAAATCATTTTGTGTTTTGTGCTGTTTCAATTCATCTGGTAATATATTAATGATTTTTCCTTCCATTAAATATAATGGGAAAATCCTGTCACAGTATGTTCTGTTTCGTTATATTTCTGTGTGCATTCATGAGCGATGGCTGTCCATGCTTTTTTTAAATTTTTTCATTGATTTTACATCTTATTTTGTTAACTAATGTTTGATTTAACCGTTCATTTAAACCGTTTGAAAAAGATGCATTTACTGCGGTGAAGATAATAGATATGTTCTCTTTTTCCAAAAAACCTTTGAATTCTCTAGAATTTATGCCCGGGTATTGATCAGATAGAATTATTCCAATTTTATTTTCAGGTGTAACTTTTTTTAAAAGCTTTATAAAATCATTTGCGTTTTGTGTTTTAGAAGTCAATATGTAGGCATATCTGGTGAAATGATCCACCAGAAGATGTAAATATTTTTTTGTGGAGCGGGAGCCACCAAATCCACCAATGGTGTCTATTGACATTATTTCAAAAGGATAAGTAGCGGGACCCAGATGAGACATAAGTCCATATTTGAATTTAATTCTAGATTTATTTTTAATGCAGATTTCACATGTATCACAGATTTTTTTTATATTATGTGTCAAGTTCTTTGCTGTGTAGAATGGCTTGATTTTATTTTCTATTTGTTTAATTCCTATATGGCAGTATGAATAATGTACATTTTCTATTATTTTCTTACTAAATTCCTCAGTGAGTATAATTTTTTCCCTCTTTCCTATCTTTTTGAACAGTATATTTTTTTTTAATATAAGTTTATTTTTATACAGCTTAATGTCTTCGTTTTTCTTTTGATCGTCTTGGATATCTTTTAGTTTAATAAAATTTACAATTTTTAAAACATCTTCCTGATTTATATGTGCTTCTAACACAGGATTTCTACTCAAACTGTCGGCCTCTAAGTTGTTTTTTCCTGTTGAATATATCACTTCAAAATTGAATTGTGATAAGTAATACGTAAGGTCTCCTAATTCTTCATCTGGTCTTGCCTTAATATTCAGGTTTTCTAGAGGTTTATGGTCGGAGAACACTATAAATTTTTTTCCTATGAGCCAGTGTTGCCAGTATTTCACTGCTTCTTTTATTGCTAAACACTCTAGATAGGTGGCTTTTTTTCGTTTCTGACTGTCATTCAATTTCCTTGAAAAGTATGCACATGGTTTTTCTTCTCCATTTTCTTGTGGTTGTTTCAAAATAGCCCCTATACCCTGTATACTAGCATCTGTATAAATATGTATAGGTAGATTCTGATCAAAGATTTCCAAAACAGGTTTTGAGCATAGTAGTTTCTTTATTTTATCAAAAGATTCTTGACATATTTCTGTCCAGGTAAATTTCTGATCATTTCTTAACAAATTGTGTAAAGGATCTAATATGATTGATATATTTGGTACATATTTTCCATAGAAATTTACTTTACCCAAAAACTGTCGGATATTTTTCTTTGTTTTTGGAACAGGAAATTCTTTTATAGCTATTAAATTATCCTTTGATGGAGTAACTGTATTGTTTTTAATTATGTGGCCCAAGTATTTTACCGAGTCCTGTGCAAAATTGCATTTAGAAAATTTCAATCTGAAGCCTTCCTTTGAAATAGCTTCCAATAACAATGATAGATGTTCAATGTGATCCGTGAATGTCTGAGAAAATACCAAAATATCATCGATGAAATTTACTGTGAAGTTTGATAATTTATGTTTCCTAATAATGCTATTTAATATTCTTTGAAATATTGCAGGCGCAGTTTTTAAACCAAACGGTAAACATGTCCATTGAAAATGATTTTCTTGTGTAACAAATGCCGTTTTTTTCCTATCTTCTACTTTTAAGGGTATAGACCAGAAAGCCGAATTTATATCTAAAGTTGAGAAAAATTTACAATTTCTTGTTTTTATCATTAAATCCTCAATAAGTGGAAATGGTTGGGACTGAGGGATCACTATTTTATTCAAATCGCGAAAATCAATACAAAGTCTAGATTTTTTTCCTTCTTCTTTTTTATAGGCTAGTGTTACAGGAGCTGCAAAAGGACTATAAGATTCTTCAATTAAATTTTTTTCTAATAATTTCGAAACTTGTTGTTCTATTTCTTTTTTATCTTCGAAATTGCACCTATATGGTCGTTTGCTGCAATATGTATCTACTAGTAGATCAATATGAGCTTCATATCCTTTCACTGAGCCTACATCATATTTATCTTTCGCGAATAGTGATTTATATTTGTTGATCAATTCATCTATTTTTGATTGTTGCTGACTGTCTAAATGATTTACAGAAATGGTGAAGTTTGCAACTTCTATATGTTCATTGAAGTTAACCTTGCATTTATCATTTATATAAAAAGTATTTTTCACTATCATTTCGTTATCATCCTTTTCATTAACGAAAAGTTGTTGGTTTTCAATTTTATTACCTGTGAAGCCAGGAATCTTATCGTCACTCGGTTTCATTTCTTTGTTCAAGTTTTGTGAGATTTCTAGGTTTTCATTTTGAGTCAGTTGAAACGATTTTATGCAATCCAACCCAATCAAAAAATCATGATCAAAATTTTGTTCGTCTATGATAAAAACATTCATACTCTTTTCAATTTGAAAAATCTTTAATTTTAACATTACTATTCCTAAAGCTTTTTTCACACCATTAATCGTTTTTAAATCAGTTTGGTTATTGTTCTTGTCGTTTGGGTCATTTTTCAAGGACAATAATCTCGAATTAATTAAACTTACATTTGATCCTGAATCGTAAACCCCCAATGTTTCTATTGTATCATTTAAAACTAATTTAATTTTGATTAATGGTGGAATTATTAGTTTTTTTGATCTATTTCATTTAAACTCATTTCTAATTCAGAATTATTAACACTCCTAATTGGCTCTTTCTTAAAGCGATCACTATTTCTATTTTTGAACCAACACACGGATTCTGAATGATACCGAGTTCCTTTCTTTTCTTTTTCACAGATTCTACATGGTTGATCTGCTACATTTTTCTGTTTTATTTTACTTTCAGACTCTATTCCCCTTTTTTCCACAATCTTTTTGTTCAGTAAATGTTCTAAGCCCCGAATATTACTAAATAAGTCCTCAGTGTCCCTTAATTTATGTCTGTCAATTTCATCTGCTATAAAATTAGGTAGCCCAGTTACAATTAAATCAATTAAAGTAGGTCTATCTATCAATTTATTTATCTCTAATAAAAGGCGCTCTTTCTTTAGAGCATATTCTAGTAATGAGCCCTGCCTATATTTAAATAAAAAAGCATACCTTATTGGTGTCCAGCCCTTGTTCACATATGTTTCACAAAAGCTTTTTTTCCAAATACACCATTCAGAATTAATTGTATGTTTTATAAGCATAGAGTTATACCAGTCTAGACAAGAATCCTCTAAAAATAACCGAAACACTTGAATTTTTTCAATATCTTCATCTACACCTATGCGACTACATTCAGCTTCGAAGATGAACATCCATTGTGTCACACTCGATGTTTTTTTTGTGAATTTTTCTAGGACAAATTGTTCAGATAATTTCTTCAAATTAGGTTGTCTAGATTCCCGTTTAAAATCAGCAAAATTTTGCAGGATTTTTGTGAGTGCTTCTGTAGATATTTCCTTCGTAGAATCTTGCTGTTGTGTTGTTGCTGTAATTTCCTCCAGTAAGTATCCCTTAAACTGTATATTTCCATCTTCATCAAAATAAGTGTCACGTAATTCTGGAGTTATTGAAATCCATACTTGTCTTTTGTCATGTCGTCTTTGCAGTGTAGTTCTCACTTTTTGAAAAATGTGGGTCTTCATTACTGCATCATGTAGTTTCACCGGTTGTAATTTGTCCGGAATTGAAAACATTTCGTTGTCCTTCATAATTGAGGTTATGCAGATAACATTCGTTTTCGGGTCTTCACTTGTTTTCACAACAAACTCAAATTTTAATTTTTCCATTGTTTCCAAAAGCTATAGATAATGTTGTTTTGTAATATGTTTTCTCTATAGAAACAAAAACTATAGTTGTTGCTCTGAAAAAAGGTATTTTCTTTATTTACTACATTACAATATGTATGATAATTATAAATTAATATGTACAAACCTGAAAAAAGAAACAACATTAAGAGCTATTGCTTCTATGCCACCGGAGGTAATGCTGTGATGTATGACATTACGCGGGTAATTTAAATTAAATTAAGAGTCATCATGACTTCTTCATTTACATATATATATATATATATATATATATATATATATATATATATATAATCTTCTGAATTGGTTTACTGGCTGTTGGGTATTTTGTTTCATAATACTTCAAGCATTAACAGCTTGAGTTTTTTCGATTGAGAAAAACGTCATTTCAGTTGACGTTTCATTGTGAATTGCAACTCTTTGAGAACTATTGAATGATTGAATTTTGTGAACTGCTATGGATATCAAACGTCAATTTCAATTTTTTCAAGAATCAACTCCGCTCATCTATCTCTTTAATATGGAAAGAATGTTTCTGGCTGAACATTCGCTTTGAAAATAAATTAGTCTTCTCCTCGAAGAAGAAACTCTGAAAAACTTATGGTAAGCCAGGTGACTCAATTAGTGTGGTATTATTTTATTATTTATATATATTTAATTTTAATATATATTATAATTTAATTATATATATATATATATATATATATATATATATATATATATATATATATATATATATATATATATATATATATACATATAAGAAAATGAACACTAGTACATTGATTCGGAAAATTCAAATTAACCAAGAGAATATTATAGTAGAGCTAGATATGTGAACGTGTACGATGTGATGCCTCCATTATCCTTCAAGGGATAAATGTTAGAGAAATATTGAAATCGATGCCACACTTGATGGAAATCCGAGACATATGTTTCGTTCTGCAAGGAAATCGTCAGTTTCACCACGTCCATCGAAGTGAGAGAACGATTTAAATCCCCAAGCATAAAGTAATAAATACTTCAGAATTCCATCTATCAGGAATCAGTACAGAACATCTCTCACATCATAAGGACACTAAGCATGTCAAAGTTCACATCTCTTCTATATCCGTAGGTATCTACTAAAAGTCGTCATATGATGTTTTCAAATGTCAATAGGTTGCGTTAGTAGTACGCAAAAAACTCAATCGATTGATTTTAATTAATTTTTTATTCAATCATGTTTCACCAAGAGGTAAGCTAAAATTCAATCTCAATTATTTTCATTAGTTGTACATGTTGTTTAGTTTTAATTAACTCATCCTGAAAATTTTATACTGTTTTGTGCTTATGTATTTTGCCCGATGTTGCTTGATGATTATTGAGTGTTAATTCTATTAGTGTTATTTGAAAAATTTATTTGATAGTTGTAAATCGAATTGAAATATTTTATCTTTTTTTTATTTATAGTATTTTTTCGATTAGGACGAGTGATCGAATGAGAAACGTTTTATCAGTAATTTTGAATTAGGAATAAAATGTTGTTATTTGAATTTTTACATATTAATCTTTAGTTTTAGATATTATTAATATTCGATAAAATATAAGAAAGATAAATTATATTACTTAAATTACTGACAAATTTAAGAAATAATCTTTTGTTATATTCAGTATTAAGTTTTATTGATGACCAACTCATAGTTGTTGAAAAAAACGCGAAAAACATCAGAGGGCATTACTCGGTCCAAATAGGGGGAACATTGTTATAATGTAGGGTCAAGAGTCAACCATTAGAGATATATCGCGCTATATTTGCCTATGGCGGAAAAATAGTGTTTTTATTTTATATCTCAAACACAAAATTAGATAGAACAATAAAACATAGGGGAAATATTACTATTATGAAGACACACTTTTTGCATATTTTTTTACATTTTCAAATGAGTGAAGGGCATTGATTTAGACTACCTTTTCCATTCTTGTTGATTTCATTTGAGAATAAATTTGTAGTTTCAATGATTTAAAACAATATTTCTTTCTTCATATTTTTTCTTTAGAAACTTTTCGTTTTTTTCAATGAATCTTGCTCTTTCGAGAAATGAAATCTAAAGAAATGCATAACGTCATAAAAAATGTTACTAGAAGAAAAAAATAATTTTTTAGGAATTGAACTAGATCAATCAGTTTCAGAAAAGCTCAATAATGAACTATTTCCCAAATAGTTGAGGTATGTTGACATTTACAAATTTCAACTCTTTCTCAGCACGAACTAGATTATTTTTATTCAACATTCTTTCTTTTCAATTAAATTTCGCATT